>CM040122.1:303688510-304269691 GCA_022559845.1 Amorphophallus konjac | reverse complement strand
CGGATAGCCGCTAGTCTCTGAGACCTCTTCTCCTGCACCTCGTGGAGTCGTAGGTATTCGGCCCAGATCCCTGCCAACCCGGACATCCAGAGCTCACGTGGGAATCCAAGTGCGTGATAGCCCTGGGTGCACTCCCACAGTCGCTACCTCAGGTCCTCTGGAGAAGGGAGGGGCTCGCTCTGTGAGTAGCCTCACGCCCTCTGGAGCAGGGCGGCACCTGCACTCACCTCCAGCAACGGCTCTGGCGGAGAAGCAAACGGAGGCCACTTGACCCATAAATCTAGGGAAAGGTATCCGGACGCAGCTAGCACTCCAGTGGAACCTGCATAGTTCCAACAAACACCAAAGGACGTAAGTAATATCTAAAGACTTCCTTCAACAAACAAGGTGAAAAACCTAACAAAAAGAAGGAGACAAATCCTGACTCCTTACCTAGAGCAAGTCCAGCCGACTCTGTGGCATCACCTATCGGGGTCGGGGAAGGCAACTGCACCTCCGCCTCCACAGCATCACCTATCGGGGTTGGAGAGGGCAATGGTTCCTCCACCATTCGGTCATCTCCAGCAAGCACGGGTGAGACAGGAGGCTCCTCCTGCCCGCCCTCATCAGGAGTCGACGCATGCTCCTCCCGAGGATCTGATGCTACAAGTAACTCAAGAACGTCAGCACTCTACCTTATAGAGTGTGCAAGCACTAAATAAAGGCGGAGAGGACCACTGCATACCTCCAGGAGTGGTCCTCGTCGGAACCTCCCTACCAACCGAGGCACCGGAGGATGAAGAGCTCGAGCTCGAACTCTCCTCTGTCTCCATCTCTGAGCCTTCGTCGTCTGAAGAGCTTGACGAGGTCTCCGACGAACTCCCAAAGGTGGCCGAACCCGAAGCTCCAGCAAGCCAACGCAGCAAACAAGGTCATCACCAGACCCAGCTCTATATAAGGATGCCTCTCCAACTAAGAGTTGCAAACAGAAAACTCACCGGCCGGAGCACTCCCCTCCGAAACCTTCTCGATATCGATGATCTCCTCGTCACCCTCAGCAGGGGCCACTTCTGTGGGCCCATCCTCCACCATCTCGGCCCCATTGCAGGGCAGCTCACCTTCTTCTAGGGGCGAAGGTACACCTATAAACAATACCGACAGGACTTCAGCACCAGAAGATAATCAACAATAAAAGGCTTAACAGAAGTGGTTAAGTCTCCATTTACGCACCTGAGGGTCCCATGCTCGAGGACCTGACCAGCCCCACAGTGCAGGCCGACACCACAGCTGGAAGGGAAGCCCGCTCCACCCCCACCAACAGCTGCGGCAGCAAGCTAGACACTTCCTCGGTCGTGGGCGGCATTGAAGCACTCCCCCCCTCAGGCTCCCCCTCAAAGGAGGGGAGAGACACGGAAGGGCCTGTGCGGACCAGCTCCTGACTCATCTCCAGAGTGGCGGCTGGATCATCACCTGGCAAATGGCATCATAGAGTCAGTCAGTATTGGCATCCCCGCAACTCTATAATGAAAGGGCAATACTTTTCGTAACAGTTCGAGACTTACCCAAGCCATCCTGGGTCGCAGCGGACTCCTGCCCGTCAACAGATGGGGGCACCTCGCCTCGCATCTCTGAAGAAGCTGCGGTCTCTGATGCCCCGGCCACCTCTGTACGACACCAGCAACTATGTCAACTCCCAGAAATAGATACAGCCATAAACACGACACGCTCGGTTCCAGAATTATTTACCTGGCTGGGCATCCTTTGAAGCCTTCCATGGCTCGAAATCAGGGAAGGTACCAATATTGGGGGCGGTCTCATCCATCATACGAAGAAGCCCCTCCATGTCCATCTCGTGATCGACCCCGTCATCAGGAAGTGGGTCGACTTCCTGGGGTGGTGAGAAGGCCGCATCAGCCCCGGCCTCCAGTGGCGCTGTGAAAAGAAAATCTAATTGCACAAGGTTAGCCAATCGTCAAGGCTGAATCAACATAAAGCAAGAAGGCGGATATGGTACTTACTCAGAGTCGCCTCCGCCTCGATATGCTCCTTGGCAGCGGGTCCCGAGAGGACTCACCAACCTCCCTGACTCGGTCTCCACCCGGGGGCGCTTCCTTCAGGGCTGAAGGGCCCCGTCACCATCCCCAGAAGATGTCCCTGTGGAGAGGGGATCCATGTCCACCGCAGAACCTGCCAAACACAGCCACACAAGATCTCTCAGCCATATGTCCTAGAAAACAACAAAGCAGGGCTAGCAGGCTAACACAGAGGTCTTACCTGAAGTCACGAAGGGGGTCAGTGGCAGAGGAACTAGCTACTCTGGCTTCAAACCCACAACTCGTGCGGCCTTCGCGACCGCCTCCTTCAAGTCCCTCAGGGTGTAGGCGCACTCAATGAGGGACACGAGCTCTACAGGTCAGCTGACCCGATCACGTGGGCAATATGACGCCTCCAGTCGTCAGCCGCCCTATCTGCAAAGCTCCAATCAGGGAGCACTCGGTACAGCGAACCCCGCTGCTCGAACCCGCAGTCAGCCAGAAACTGGGTCACCAAGTCCTCGACGTCTCGGGTCGAGGTGCCGGACTCTGGTACCTCCAGGCACTGCCCGCGCTTGCTTGAGGGGCTTCAGTGCCCCGTTGCAGCTCCGCCCCGTCGACAAAGAGCCTCGGCTCCCCCGGGGCGCCTACTGCGCCAGCCTCTCTACCTCCCGGCGGACACGAGAAAAGCGAGTCCGCAGATACCCGTCCTCCAGTGCGATGAGAGGCAGGTCCTCCCTAAAAAGATGGGTCTCCTCGACTTTCCGGATCACCGAGGCCTTCTGTCGGTACTGGTGACCATGCTCCAACCACCATCTGGCGTAGTGGACGTCGAACCTTCCCCTGTGTCCCGGCACAGGGTTCGGCAGTCGCTCCGGCTCTCGGCGACAGTAGAAGTCCCACCACGCTGCGGCTAGCAAATGTGTGTCCCGACCCTTGTACTGACGACCCGCCAAAGGGAACTCCTGGTTCAGCGGGATCCCCTGGTCGTACCCGAAGTTCCAAGCGAACCTGTGTGGGTAGTACGGCTCTAAGAAGCTCGTCACGGACCGGTGTAAAGGCAGCACCGCTGGTCGGGTGCTCATCACCCACTATGTGTACAATGACACATCCGGCTCCGGCTGGTAGGGTAGGGCGCAGGCCGCCCCACCATTCAAAGGCACCATGATCAGGTGGGAGTCCCTGGTAGCACCGTCAAAAGGAACACCCTCCTTGCCCCTGCCGGGCAAGTAACACAAGACCCTCCTGGCTTCCTCCAGCTGCATCACTGCATCCCCATCGGGCTGTCCGGTGAAGCTAAACAACAATGGTGCCGCCTGGTTCGTCACAGACCCGCGAGACACCAATCCTGGGAACAGCAACCCAGCCCATGCACTGAGGTAGTGAGTCGGTAGGAGCAGGCTCCGCTCACGTGGCACCGGGTGCGCCACCAGTACCCCCAGTCCCTGATAAATATTAGCCAAATGAACTGGGGCTAAGGCCAGCCTCCGTGCCTCTGCTAGTTGGCACGCAGGCCACAACATCTCTACTCTCAGCTGGCCGTCCTCCCCGTGGGGGACCACAAGCGTCGCCAACCAGTATGCCAAATACGCGGCCAGGTGGGTCACGTCTGGCAGTCTATGGGGATTCCACCCCTCCTATGGCACGTAGATATACATGCTATATGTCCGGAAACGCAGCTCCACCTCTGTGTACTCCTCCCAGGGGGTATGGTCCCTCGCGAACTACTGGTGAAAGCAAAAGGGGCCGTCATAAAAGTGGCGAATCCACGCATTCAGCGACACCCTGGGAGTCTGCACTGCTCTCTCTTTCCCAGTCGGGGCTAGATCTGTAATACCCCGATTTCTTTTAGAAATTAATTAGAAATTAATTAGAATAATTCCTTAATAAATAGAATGAGTTATATTTCAACTATTTTATAAAAATCCATAAAAATCATATTCTAGTAAAGGATAACATGTTTAACAAACTTGTCTTCTGTGGCCAACCCAAATAAAATCTGTAAGTAGGCCGAATTAGTGGTTTAAGCCCAAATTGAACACTTAGTTAACCATACCTTGAAACACCAAATTCGAGCCCAATACTCCATCAAATGAGCCCAAATTGGTGGCAAATGAAAGGCCAGGATGAGAGGATCATTTACCCTCTCTTAATCTCTCGAAACCCTAACCCTAGGAGATGCATTCGGCGGAGTTTGGATCGAGTCAACCATTACGGCGGCGTTCACATCGACCCAACTTGCGTGGACGAATACTCCGCGCATAGAAGCCTCCAGAAGGTGTGTGGCCTATTAAAATGAAGCTCTCTAACCATAGAATCGTTTAGAACCAGCGGCGGCTGCAGAGGAGTTGGATCGAGGGAGATCTCGAGCGATTAGTGGCTACGTGTACCGGCGTCCTTGGTTTTCTTTCTACTTCCTTCTTCATCCGATTCAGGTAGGTGATAGCAAGCCAAAACCTACAAATAAAATATGGTTAGAAGCAGCATCGTGTTAGCTTTCCATTGATGTAGAAAGCCCTAAATTCTATCAAGTATCCTGCGAGAATTTTAGGTTTTAGTAGAAGCATGTCACATCTAGGGTTATAATTGTTCCTTTTCGATTAAGTTGTGATTTCAGGCTGTAAACATAAAATTGATTCATGCATCTAGTATAGTTTTTCGCGCTCTTTCTTTTGGTAGTAAAAGCCCCAAATTCCATGCTTTATATCGTGCGAATTTAGTGTTTTAAATTTAACACTAGAAACCTCGCCGGAGTCGGGCACGGCGAAGGGGCAGCGACCTGTTTGAACATGTGCGGCCACACGATAGACCGCACCTCCCAGACAAGCGGCCCTATATTGACCGTTTATAGCTTTCTATATCTGTTCGTGTCCCTGGAACGTGCGGCCTACCCATAACCGCATGTATTTCCTGCAGCCAGTTCCAGACCGCACATCCCTCCATGCGGCACACTACCGACCGTCCATATCCAGCAGGTCTTCGGATCTGAGGGAACGTGTGCGGCCAGTCTATGACCGTTCATGGGGATGTAAGGTCCAGAACCGACCGCACATCTGTTACAGATCAGATTGTAATTGCCATTACAGCATGTTATGTTAGTAGATTAGTGGTTATTTGCATGTTAGAAACACACCTAATAAACTGTAATTCATGACCGTAAATAATTCTTGTTAATTTATTTAATTTGAGCTTGATCTTGATTCATCTTTCCAATGAATGTCAATTTTAATTATAAATCCTTGATAATTGAAATGGCTATTAGGTTCATACTTGTGATAACCTTAATCTTGAACCATTGTATCCCCTAGTTTTGATTTAGACTCAATCGAACCTCTGTTATTTGAGTTAATCCGAATTGGATTAACAGAGACTTGCGCGGCTATTGGTAGACCGCATATACCCATGAACGGGCCAATATCGACCGTTCATACCTTGCTTATGCCAACTTATCTTGGTCGATTATCCTTGATCCATCTTCGGCCAAACCCTGATTTGATCAGTCCAATAGACCCTAGGCCGACCAGTAGACAGTGGGCTGGACTCTAGTTCAGTTTCACCCTGCCTATGGTAGCTCGGGATCTCACTTGGGCTAAAATCTAACTCATGGTTAGGCCCTGTGTTGTGCGGCCAGTAATGGACCGTACTTCTTATAGGCGGCCCTGAGTGGACCGTTCAACTAATGAGCGGCTCTGTTAGGACCACACATCTTGGCCTCTGTAACTTTCTGGCCTTGTACGGCCCAATCCTAACCGTTCATATAGAAGGGTGGCCTGTCATCAGCCGTTCAACCTTGACCTCCCGAGGGCTAAACCCAGCCCAATTCCTGTTCGTGCGGCCCAGTGTCGACCGCACAAGCCTTGAGCGGCCCTGTAGTGACTGCATGTCTTCCAGAGACTAGTTTTTCCCGTGTTTTATGGTTTTGAATCCAAGAACATGATGGTTCTTGATAATTTAGACTTCTGGACAGAAATTCTGGACAATATCTCTTCAACTTAGCCTTGGGATGTTCCGAGGTAAGTTTATACTTGATTATAATTGGCCATTTAACTTGATTAAAGTCTAGACAACTTGGGATTTTGGATCCAATAAATCAATGCCAACACACCATAGGGGCCCGGTCTGGTCCTGGGGAGAGCGCCCGAAAAGTACTTGTGCCCATGGGAGTTTGTAATGACAGGGTGATGCATTGCACCGAGTGCATGACTAGCGTGATGTCTATGACAATGATCTCTTATCTCTTACTTGATCGTGTTTGACTTGGTTATATTCTTGCTTGTTGGCCAATTTCCTGCAATTTCCTATTATATATATTGTTCATAAACTTGCAATTCTTGTAATCTTATCATTCTTGTCATATTGTTATTCCATTCCATTCTTTAGCACTTTCTGTTATTACGTTGTTTCATTCGATCGTTATATCTTTCTTTCTGTTCATATACATGTAATTAATTGGTTAATCACTTATACTTGCCTGTTGTTACCTACTGAGCGTTCAATCATGTAGTTGTTTCCCCCCTTTCCAGGCAGCTCTGGTGAAGATTCACAGATGGATGGGAATGGGCGAGAGTGATTACTTGGAGTGTGTCATCTAGTCACTATGTGGAGTTTGTTTAGTTGTTTACATCTAGCCATGTCTTAGAACTTGTGTTAGATATTGTATCGGAGTCGAGTAGAGATTATGTTTGTTTATGTTTAAGTCGATTTGTAAGACGTTGATGGTTATTATAATAGATTGGAGTTATTTCTATTCATGGTATTATGTTAATTCTTAGCTTAGCATGTTATCTTTACTAGCGTTTTCTACTGCCGGTCCCGATATTCCGCGTCGGGGCGTGACAGTTTGGTGGTATCAAAGCCTAGGCTTTCTAATATCCCTAGGTTCTCTAAGTTCTAGGATCCTAAGTGATACCGTAGGACCTATAACCTTGTTATAAAACCCAACCTAGTGAGATTTGGGTAGAATACTGGGGTTGAGTTAATAATCTAATTGCACGATTATCCATTCTTGATTGAACCTAATATAACCTATTCCACGTGTAGGCTTTTGCAATGGCAGGAGAACGCACAGAATGGAGGAACTTGCAGCGCACGGTTCAAGGACTTACCCAGGCTTTACAACAAGTTGCTCAAGGAGGAGCTACAAACCGTGGCACTGGCGAGCTTTATCGGAACTTTCGTGGGATGAATCCCCCGCGATTTGGTGGCTCGACTGACCCTGATGAAGTCGAGCACTGGTTTGAAGAGATATGGAGGATTTTTGAAGTAGATGCTTGGTTTGTCAGCAAGTCAAGGCGGAGCATTTCAGACCAGCAGGGAAATTGAAACCCCTTGATATACCCCAATGGAAGTGGGAGAGCATTGGCATGGATTTCATTATGGGTCTACCTAGGACTCGTAGTGGATTTGATGCAATATCGGTGATTGCCGACAGATTGACAAAATCGGCTCATTTCTTATCTATCAAGTTTAAATGGACAGTTGATGTTTTGGCTGCTTTGTATATGAAGGAAGTGGTAAGACTATATGGTATACCAGTCAACATTGTGTCTGATAGAGACCCCAGATTCACTTCTCATTTTTGGAAAGGATTGCAAGAGTCCTTGGGAACTCGTCTGAATTTCAGTACTACTTTCCATCCACAAACAGATGGACAGACTGAAAGGACCAACCAGATAGTGGAAGATATGCTTAGAGCCTACATGATTGACTTTGGAGGTAGTTGGAGTGATCATTTGGCATTGGTTGAATTCGCCTACAATAATAGTTACCAGTTTGCATTCAGATGGCTCCATTTGAAGCTTTGTATGGTAGAAGCTGTCGATCCCCGTTATGTTTGGACGAGGTAGGTGAGAAGCAATGGCTTGGACCATATCTCATTTCTGAATCGTCCAAGAACATCTGTATTATCAGAGATCGGTTGCAAGTAGCACAATCAAGACAGACGAGTTATGCCGACACCAGGAGGAGAGCATTGGAATTTCAGGTTGGTGAGCATGTGTTTTTTAAGGTTTCTCCTATGAGAGGAATTCGAAGGTTTGGTATTCAGGGCAAACTGAGTCCAAGATACATTGGTCCATTCAAGATTCTGGAAAGAGTGGGGGAGGTTGCTTACCGTTTGGCACTACCACCTCAGTTATCTGGAGTACACAATATTTTCCATGTGTCTATGTTATGGAAATATGTGTATGATCCCACTCACATTATTCAGCATATGGACTTCGAATTGAGGAAGATCTGACTTATGAAGAAAGACTGATCAAGATTTTGGATCGGAAGCAACAGTAACTCAGGAATCGTTCCATACCGATGGTTAAAGTACAGTGGAGTCGGCGTGGAACTGAAGAAGCTACTTGGGAGTCAGAAGATACTATGCGGAGACAGTACCCCGACTTATTCTAGGTGAGCTGTCTCACTCCCTCTTTTTATTAAGAGCATTGAATTTGGAAGACCAAATTCCTTAAGTGGGGGAGGGTGTAATACCCCGATTTCTTTTAGAAATTAATTAGAAATTAATTAGAATAATTCCTTAATAAATAGAATGAGTTATATTTTGACTATTTTATAAAAATCCATAAAAATCATATTCTTGTAAAGGACAACACGTTTAACAAACTTGTCTTCTGTGGCCAACCCAAATAAAATCTGTAAGTAGGCCGAATTAGTGGTTTAAGCCCAAACTGAACACTTAGTTAACCATACCTTGAAAAGCCAAATTCGAGCCTAATACTCCATCAAATGAGCCCAAATCGGTGGCAAATGAAAGGCCAGGATGAGAGGATCATTTACCCTCTCTTAATCTCTGGAACCCTAACCCTAGGAGATGCATTCGGCGGAGTTTGGATCGAGTCAACCATTGCGGCGCCGTTCACATCGACCTGACTTGCGTGGATGAATACTCCGCGCATAGAAGTCTCCAGAAGGTGTGTGGCCTATTAAAATGAAGCTCTCTAACCCTAGAATCATTTAGAACCAGCGGCGGCTATAGAAGAGTTGGATCGAGGGAGATCTCGAGTGATTAGTGGCTGCGTGTACCGGCGTCCTTGGTTTTCTTTCTCTTTCCTTCTTCATCCGATTCAGGTAAGTGATAGCAAGCCAAACCCTACAAATAAAATATGGTTAGAAGCAGCATCGTGTTAGCTTTCCATTGATGTAGAAAGTCCTAAATTCTATCAAGTATCCTGCGAGAATTTTAGGTTTTAGTAGAAGCATGTCACATCTAGGGTTATAATTGTTCCTTTTCGATTAAGTTATGATTTCAGGCTGTAAACATAAAATTGATTCATGCATCTTGTATAGTTTTTCGTGCTCTTTCTTTTGATAGTAAAGGTCCCAAATAATATGCTTTATATCGTGCGAATTTAGTGTTTTAAATTTAACCCTAGAAACCTCGCCGGAGTCGGGCACGGCGAAGGGGCAGCGACCTGTTTGAACATGTGCGGCCACACGATAGACCGCACCTCCCAGATAGGCGGCCCTATATTGACCATTTATAGCTTTCTATATCTGTTCGTGTCCCTGGAACGTGCGGACTAACCCTAACCGCATGTAGTTCTTGGGCCAGTTCCAGACCGCACATCCCTCCATGCGGCACACTACCGACCGTCCATATCCAGCAGGTCTTCGGATCTGAGGGAACATGTGCGGCCAGTTTATGACCGTTCATGGGCATGTAAGGTCCAGAACCGACCACACATCTGTTACAGATCAGATTGTAATTGCCATTACAGCATGTTATGTTAGTAGATTAGTGGTTATTTGCATGTTAGAAACACACCTAATAAACTGTAATTCATGACAGTAAACAATTCTTGTTAATTTATTTAATTTGAGCTTGATCTTCATTCATCTTTCCAATGAATGTCAATTTTAATTGTAAATCCTTGATAATTGAAATGGCTATTAGGTTCATACTTGTGATAACCTTAATCTTGAACCATTGTATCCCCTAGTTTTGATTTAGACTTAATCGAACCTCTGTTATTTAAGTTAATCCGAATTAGATTAACAGAGACTTGCGCGGCTATTGGTAGACCGCATATACCCATGAACGGGCCAATATCGACCGTTCATACCTGGCTTATGCCAACTTGTCTTGGCCGATTATCCTTGATCCATCTTCGACCAAACCCTGATTTGATCAATCCAGTAGACCTTAGGCCGACCAGTAGACAGTGGGCTGGACTCTAGTTCAGTTCCACCCTGCCTATGGTAGCTCGGGAGCCCACTTGGGCTAAAATCTAACTCATGGTTAGGCCCTATGTTGTGCGGCCAGTAATAGACCGTACTTCTTACAGGCGGCCCTGAGTGGACCGTTCAACTAATGAGCGGCTCTGTCAGGACCACACATCCTGGGCTCTGTAACTTTCTGGCCTTGTACGGCCCAATCCTAACCGTTCATATAGAAGGGTGGCCTGTCATCAGCCGTTCAACCTTGACCTCCCGAGGGCTAAACCCGGCCCAGTTCCTATTCGTGCGGCCCAGTGTCGACAGCACAAGCCTTGAGCGGCCCTGTAGTGACCGCATGTCTTCCAGAGACTAGTTTTCCCCGTGTTTTATGGTTTTGAATCTAAGAACATGATGGTTCTTGATAATTTGGACTCCTGGACAGAAATTCTGGACATTATCTCTTCAACTTAGCCTTGGGATGTTTCGAGGTAAGTTTATACTTGATTATAATTGGCCATTAACTTGATTAAAGTCTAGACAACTTGGGATCTTGGATCCAATAAATCAATGCCAACGCACCATAGGGGCCTAATTTGGTCCTGGGGAGAGCGCCCGAAAAGTATTTGTGCCTATGGGAGTTTGTAATGACAGGGTGAGGCATTGCACCGAGTGCATGACTAGCGTGATGTCTATGACAATGATCTCTTATCTCTTACTTGATCGTGTTTGACTTGGTTATATTCTTGCTTGTTGGCCAATTTCCTACAATTTCCTATTATATATATTGTTCATAAACTTGCAATTCTTGTAATCTTATCATTCTTGTCATATTGTTATTCCATTCCATTCTTTAGCACTTTCTGTTATTACGTTGTTTCATTCGATCGTTATATCTTTCTTTCTGTTCATATACATGTAATTAATTGGTTAATCACTTATACTTGCCTGTTGTTACCTACTGAGTGTTCGCTCATATAGTTGTTTCCCCCCTTTCCAGGTAGCTCAGGTGAAGATTCATAGATGGATGGGAATGGGCGAGAGTGATTACTTGGAGTGTGTCAGCTAGTCGCTATGTTGAGTTTGTTTAGTTGTTTACATCTAGCCATGTCTTAGAACTTGTGTTAGATATTGTACCGGAGTCGAGTAGAGATTATGTTTGTTTATGTTTAAGTCGGTTTATAAGACGTTGATGGTTATTGTAATAGATTGGAGTTATTTCTGTTCATGGTATTATGTTAATTCTTAGTTTTGCATGTTACCTTTACTAGCGTTTTCTACTGCCGGTCCCGATATTCCACGTCGGGGCGTGACAAGATCCCTCCAGGTCTTCAGTAGATACCGGTAGCTGTAAGAAACCCAGTATCGTCCATGCCCGTCAGTGTGGCTACGATGGAGGTGATCCAGCACTATCTCCTCGTACCCCTCCCCGCTGATCGACAACCCAGAGATCCTCCACAGAGACCACAAGTCTAATGAGGTCTCTCCCTCAGCCGTTGCCACGGTGTTCCACCTACGGTTGAAATGCTCTGTCAACACCTGTAAAAGTCCTGTGTAGCAGGGATACCCATAAAGAGCCGTAGTCACAGCATATCTGATGTCAGCTCGGTCTAGCAGCACCCGGTAGTGGTGTACTATACCCATCAACCACTCGGTAGCTCCCTGGCGATACCTATGTGACGAAATCACCACCCAGCGGCCATACCAGCTAATGGTGGTCTGTCACAGAATCCTGGAAAAAAGGCTGTGGTCGTCATAGCCTTCCCCGGCATACTCCAGCCCTGATGGCTCCAGTACCAATCCCGGACTGCCCTCTGTCTCCGCTCGGTGGTGTCCATGTAAATCCCAGAAGGCGGGACCCATCACTCCAACACGAACTCCGAACTGGTTTGCTCTGCTGAAGAAGTCCAGGCACTCGGCACGGGGAAACTGACTCTGCCTCCAGTAATCCATATAGAAACTCAGGAAGCCGCAAAGGACAATCCCGTGCAAGTTGTCTCTGCCCACCAAGATCGCCCGCTCCAGTAGGCGATGGGCCCCAAAAACATGTGAGTCACTATCCTCCATGCCTGGCAGGACAAAGTGCCTGATAAACTCAAACAAGTGATAGTCCAAAGGAAACTCCACTGGATAGCCACTGCTGCAATCATAAGTATAAATTCCGCCCGCCTTCGACGCGCGGGCCAGCTCCACAACCCCAACCTCGTTGCTGCGCTCGACGACGGGGCCCTCTGCCGTAATTGTTTGCCCACCATCAAGCTGCTCCACGCTGGCCACGGTGATAACTGGCGGGCACAAAGGGGGCATGGGCCGCTCGGTCCTCCTCACCCAGTGGTCCTCCTCCCGGACCACATGCCTTGGGACCCTCTCATCCCTGCCAAATCGGGCCATAGCTGCAAGACATAGCATAAAAAAGGTCAGTAGGCCCAAAATTCAACACATACAATACAACAAATCACAAGTATATGAAATGTCAAAATGCAACTACAACAACTCCAAAGGAGAGGTTCACGGGCCGTACGCCCTCATCTTCACCTCCGACGCACGACCCGTGGGGGGCATTTGTTGTACCCGGACTATTCCCCAGCAAAGTACCCAGAAAAAAGGGTTCAGGAATTTCCTCGAACACCTTCAAGGTATGGGCTACCCGGCTCCTCCGATAATCCAGTGGGCCCGACCAACGGCCCTAACACGTTAGTCGAGGTGCACGGCAGCACTAGCAATCAATCGGGACTACTCCCGATTCATAAGTCACGGATTTTCTCCGCGCTCTACACGGCCACCCGGGCTGCCCCGGGGACGCTCCGACTACAAGCCATGCCACATGGAACTCATTGAAAAGGCTAGGGGCCTACCCCGGAATGCCTTCCCTTAACCCTCCAAGGTCAAAGGGAGACCTAAATAGGTCAACCACCAGCTCAGGAGGCCCGTAGCACGCGTGTATGGCTCACACACGCGTGTTCGGCATTCTGCCGAACACCTTGTGGGCGCACGTGTTTCAACCCTTCTACACCAACCCATGGGCCACCCCATGGTGCCAGTACACCAATTGGGTCCTACAACGACCCCCCAGCAAGTCGGGGCCACCCCCGACCCTCAGACACGTGGCAACAAGCCACTGAACTTAGCTCTCGGGCCAGCCCGAGGCTGCTCTGCCGACACGACGTATAATGTGGCACGCAATATGAGGCAAGGCCCATGGGCCCAAGGTGCCTCCTCCCAGCCCCTATGAACTTCTAACTTTGGCCCTTGGCCAAATCCAAGGCCCGTCGGCCACCTACGCGGCTCGTTTGGCAACCCGGGGTGTGTCGGGCATTCGCCCAAGCACCTTGCAAGCGGCCACTACAACTCAAAGAATAATGGCTCCCATTGGCCATTTCAACCTCCCGGAACTTCATATTCTCCAAGAGATGTCCTCGGACGACAAAGGAAGACCCCCGGGGGGCCATCCCTCGGGGTTACGGCTTTGCCTGGGGCCCGTGTGTCCCAGGGCGTGGCCGCGCCCCCGGGAAGGCGAACTCCCCAGGGGGGCCGCGCCCTCTCCTCAGCTCGGGGGCCCGATGGCCCTCCCCAGTCCCAGCTCGTGGAGATTCTTAACTTCACGGTCCGAGGTTCATGCAAAGTTCGTTCGTCGTACCCGTACGTGGAAGAACTCGCGAAGATGGAGTCTCGAGATTACGTTGAGTCACACACGTCAATCATTAGATCCTCGCGCGCAAGCAGCCAGTTCACCAGTGTATCCTCCCAGTATCGTTTATCCTCTTTCTTCTTAATCAATTTAGAAAGAAGATAACACAAAAAATAGGGTTTTATAGGGGTGGGACCACTCCCCCTTTCTCTCTTCTACCTGGTCCGCCCAAACCCCCCCTGGGGAGGGGTTTAGGCGGACCAGCTTGGGCCTCCAAGCTGGTCTGCCTAAACCCCCCAGGGGGGGGGGGTTAGGCAGACCAGCCTGGACCCCCAGGCTGGTCCGCCTAAACCCCTGGGTAATAAAAAAAAGATTTTTAAAATTAAAAAAGAGGACCACTTTGGTCCGCCTAAATCCCCACTGGGGAGGGGTTTAGGCGGACCAGCATGGACCCCCAGGCTGGTCCGCCTAAACCCCCTGGGGAGGCTCCGGGTTTAGGCAGACCAGCTTGGACCCCCAAGCTGGTCAGCCTAAACCCCTCCAAAAATTAAAAAAAAAATGAATTTCCCCTCCGAAGAGGGGTTTAGGCGGACCATACCTACCCATGGGGCTTGTCCGCCTTAACCCCCCCTAGAGGAGGGGTTTAGGCGGACCAGACCAGCCCCTAGGGCTGGTCCGCCTAAACCCCACCCCTTCCACTCCAACACACACACACAAAACACACAAATAAAATTCAAATAAAATAAAAATAAAAGCACTATTTGGGGGGTTTACCCGGACCAAGTTGGACCCTCAACTTGGTCCGCCTAATCCCCACACCCCACCCCTTCAACTTCTATAAATTGCCCCTCTTACCAAAGCATGAAGGACACATGGTATGTGAAGTAACCAACGAACGCACGGACAGACGAGCAAACTTCCTCGGCCTAATTGTTGCACCCTCGGATTCCCGAGGCTTTCGGCAATGGTCGGGAACGTAGGAAGACAAGTGCGCGTGCGGTTGGCTGGCTGGTCGGCTCACACACAACGAGGGTATGTCGCACGTACTCCCCTCATACGGTGGTTAGCCATCTCACACCAAGTCCATCCCCACCACATGTAAGATGACCGTACCAACGGCAAGTACGCCCGCATCCTGGGTCCGCCCGTGTACATCAACTTACGGCACTTACGACGGTGACGAAGGGTACTTCACAATGCCGCGTCGACCCTCGACACAGAACCGCGTGCCCACTGTTCACCTCCCAACCGGCCGTCAGCCCCTCAGATTGACAAATCAAGTCTAGTCGGACCTCTGGCCTGGGAATCACAATCCCGAGGCCGACCTCGACTCCTCAACATGACAACACTCGCCGTCCGAGATCCGGACCCGACCGCTCACCTTGAACCGCGTCTGACCTCCTCCAGGCGCCAGCCCGTGTCCGTTCTAGCCACCAAGGCAGTCGGACCCACGCCAACTCCTCTATAAAGAGTTCCAGTAAAACACGCGGACATCCCCTTTGCCACGCAATGACCCGGGGACCGACCCACGTGTCGGGATTGTCCCGCGGCTTGCTCCAGTTGTACTTCGGCCCATTAAGGCCTGCATGGAAAGCCCACGTGGCTCATCATAAAACCAGTAAAATACATACGTCGTGTTCGGGCCCCCAGCTTCTGACCCACACCAACGCATACCCCTAGCTGCTGAATGCACCCTAGGCCCCTACCCACGGCTTTAGACACATATACATACTTTTCTTCAGCATAGAACAAAGGTATTCGGATTCAATCCGATGTAAATAAACACCGGTTGCTTGCGGCCGGTGGGGAAAGACGTCCTGTACACGATTCCCGCAATCGCCTACGCACTCGCACCCATGGAACCCCTTCTCTCCACGTGTCGCTCGATCGCCTGAGCCCACCCGCCGCGCCCTGGTGGCGCTTCCCCGGTCAAACCTTGGTTCCATGAGTGATTGTCGAGAGATCGACTGGCACGCCCGCACCTTGTCTGGTTAACCCGTATCCCGACATTTCCTTGTCATTTGACCCTTTTCGACTTTCCATAAAAAGGAGAGTGTCTGGTACCGCCGTGAGAGGCATGAACCCGTAAGGAGGATACTCGAGATTCATCAAACTCCCGTATTTTCCTTCACCGTTGTATTCCTTCCCTTACCCCGATCATCGGCATAAAAACCCGCGCAACATTGACTAAAAAGAAAAATTAAAGACAGAGTAATGACTGTGGTTACTGAGAAACCTGTCCAAAGGACTGTGTCATGAAGTACCATAGTTAATTCTGCCAAAAGAAAGAATTTCTTGAAAATTATGTGAAAATCTGACAGAGTAATGGCATGATTGTGTTGAGTAACTGGGGATTCCTGTCTCTAACCAAGGTGTTTCCTCATGTAAAACGATGCTCCCATTGCTAACTCTGTTCTCATTATTGAGAGGCAATGCGGTTATCACACTGAGTAACTGGGCCACTTCACCTAAGATGTATTGTGCCTCATATAAAAAGGTTTTGATCAACCAAGATTGCTCAAGAAAAAATAAAGTGTTGTTCAAAAGAAAAATCTGAAAAATCGATGGTTCAATGTCTTCCTCAAACTCAGTTAACTTCAAATACATTCATGGGTGTTTAATTTCAATACTACTCTGTGTAACCCCTAAAGGAGTCATTAAGATTAATTGAGTAAGATGGAAGGAGGTTGAACTGGAATGTCATATGAGTAATTGGTTCACCTTTATTAAAACTCAGCTTTAGATATGAGTATTGAATCTGATTGACAAATTCTGTATACATCATGCTTAAACCATGCTTGTCATCTAGTCTAATTCATAAGCCCTTATGATAGGAGAGTCTAATTTTTACTTGGATTTATAACAGTGGTACCTGCTGTGAATTCTTCTGGTCAGTTATATTTTTTTGAAAACTCAGTCAACTAGTACCATTGTTCATACCTCATTATATCTCTGCACAACTGTGTTACTGACTCCTGTCCCTTTCTTGAACCAGTAACAGAAAAGTCTAGTGCTTTTCCTGCTGAAAATTTATCAGTAGTATCTTTCTGATGAGAACCTCCTGAGCTTATTCTTGGCATATTCCTCACCTGACTTATATACCTTGCTTCATTTTAAACAGGGAGCTTTGTATTGTTTTAAAGGGGGAGGATAGATCATGTCAAGACTGCATTTATTGCATTTCATAGGGGGAGAACAGTATTTGGCATTTCTTGGTTAAGTCAAGGGGACCATATGGTCGTTTGGCATTCCCTTAGATTTTTGCCTTTTATGACTTGTACTTTGTTTTCACAGGGGGAGCTCTATTTTCTTTCTGCTCCCTATGTTCTTCTGGCTACATTCTGATCAATTGGTATCATTCTGTTTGTGCATTCTGTCTGCCTTCCATTTGTTCTCATCTATTAGCTCCATTCACTATCCTCTTTTTGATGAAGTCAAAGGGGGAGAATGATTTGAGTCATCTGATGGCTTGTGTCTTTGTGTCACACAAGTATGAGTCATATGTAGGTTTGGTTGTTTCAAAGGCTGAGAATGTTTTGGTTGTCATATGGGTAGAACGAATTGTCATTGTGTTTGGGGAGAATGGTAGTGCATATCTATGTCAGCATAAGATTTGGGTCTCATTCATACCCACATTTTGTTGATTGAATGCTGTCATAGTCTCATTGTCTGGTTTACATGATTCATATGACTCATAGTGTTGCCATCATCAAAAAGGGAGAGATTGTTGGAATCTTGTGTTTTGATGATGACAAACACTATGACTCATATGTATGATGTCATAAGTGTTTGTATTGTTGCATACAGTGTTTGTATTGCTACATATATGAGTTACATGGAATAACTACTGCACATATGTGTCTTGTGTCATATGTGTTTATCTGTGCATGATTAATGCATCATTAATATCATTACATATGCTGCATGCATAGGGTCTGCATATACTCTCGTACAACTGTTCATGTAAGTCAATGCATCACAGGTCAACGTAAAGTCAACACTGTGCACATAGAGTCAATGCATCTGCATAAAGTCTGTGTGCATGTCATTTCATTGAACAACCTATGTGTACATCATTTGGTCGAACAGTTGGTGTACAACTGTACATACCATGGTCAATGCATTAGTTCATTTTGGTCAATGCGTTAGTTCATTTTGGTCAATGCATAAGTTCATTTTGGTCGATGCATTAGTTCATTCCATGCATTAGGTCAATGCACTTTCTGACCTAAGGTCGACCTCAGTACTCATAGTGATCACATAGAGTCGGTGCTAGCTGCATATCATGCCCATCTAAGGTCAACGCTAGTTGCATCATATGCATACTAGGTCGGTGCTAGTTGCATTCATGCATAATAATGCATCGACGCTTGCACAGCATGTCTTGCATAATAGGTCGGTGCTAGTTGAGTTGCATGCACATCTAGTCAGATACAGGTCGGTGCATGTTTAGATTGATTGCATATATAGGCAAAAGAAGGTCGATGCACGTTCATGTAGCTTGCATATAAGGTCAGTGCACATTTTGCCATGTGCATACATAAGGTCGGTGCATGTTTTTCCGTATGCATATAAAGGTCAGTGCACCTTTTGCCTTGTGCATACAAGTCGGTGCATGTACTGTAGCACACTCAACTAAGGTCGGTGCACGTTACTGTTTGTTGCATATAATGTCTGTGCATGTTCATACATGTTGAATATAGAGGTATGTACACATTTTGCCAAATGCATAAAGGTTGTGCATATGTCATTAAGTCTGTGCACTTGTGAGTCTCGACACATGAATTCATATCAGGTCAGTGCATATATGTGAGTCCCGACACATGCAGTCAAGTAAGGTCTATGCACACTAGGCATGTCTCAACACAAGCTGTTACATATATGATGGGGGCATCCCTTGCCCCTCCACATTTTCGAGGCTCGGATTGTTCGTCGGCATGTGCCATTGTGTTTGTCATATTTTTCTGAGTCTAGTCAAGTAATTTTTATATTTTATTTGAGTCATAAACTATGTAATTTTCCCTTTATTTGAGCCTGGTACCTAGGTTAGTGAGTCATTTACCTAAGTTCTCTGTCATATGGTTGATTAGGTTTGCTATTGGGCCCAATTCAATGGGCTAGGCCCAGGGGCGCCCCTCCCAGGTCTGTCTGGTCATTGTGTCAATTGTCCAAGGTCATTATGGTCATGTGAAAAGTCTAGAGTCTTGTGGGATGATGGGATCTTTTCGGTCATTTCGTTTGGGTCGAAAAACTGATTAATTGATTAATAACCAATCGATTAGTTGACCGCGCAGGCATGCCAGTCACGTACGTGACAAATCTATTATGCGCTCATTCTGACCCGTATCGGGCGAGAGTGTGATTCGGGTCTGGACCAGCAGTCCGTCATACCATAAATGCTATGACGTTAATTACATCCCCCATAAGGGAGAAAACCTTTGATTAATTGTCGAGATAGTGGACCGTCCGAGGCCGAAATAAGATGCAAAAGGATGAATGTGACGAGGTCACATGAAATGCTTTTATATTGCATGCAAGAGAGGCACGATTTATTAAGTCAGAGACCCTCGATACGTGGCGGAGGACATAGGTCCGAAGACCACCATCGTGCATAGCAAAGACTTCCAGTCGGGCACAACCCGGACTTTCGTCAGTGCCATTTGATATACCCAGGGGTCCACGCAAGCATGCATGCATGATGTTCATGATTATGTTAAAGCATGATAACAAAATCATAGAGATAGACAATAATTAATTAAGCATGGTGATAACAAGCATAATAAGAAGATGGTTTGAAATTGAACAGCCCTCTTTGCTTGGTTTATTACTGTTCGTGGGGGGTTTTTATGCCGAATAATCGGGGTGAAGGAAGGGCTACAGCGGGGAAGGAAAATATGGGAGTTTGATATATCTCGGGTATCCCCCTCACGATTGCATGCCTCTCACGGCAGTATCGGGCACTCTCCTTTTACGGAAAGTCGGGAAGGGTCGCATGGCAAGGAAGTGTCAGGATAAGAGTTAACTGGACAGGGTGCGGGCGTGCCAATCGATTTCTCGATAATCACTCATGGAACCAAGGGTTAACCGGGGAAGCGCCACCAGGGCGCGGCACGTGGGCTCGGAAGATCGGGCGACACGTGGAGAGAAGAGGTTCCATGGGTGCGAGTGCGTAGGCGATTTCGGGAATCGTGTATTGGATGTCTTTCCCCACCGGCCGCAAGCAACCGGTGTTTATTTACATCGGATTGAATCCGAATACCTTCGTTCTAAGCTGAAGAAAAGTCTGTATATGTGCCTGAAGCCATGGGTAGAGGGCTAGGGGCATTCAACAGCTATGGGTGCGCGCTAGACTGAGGGGTGTTGATTGGGAGCAGGGAGTGCTGGAGGTTCACACTAGGTGACACTGGGGAAGACTGAGGGCCTGAACGTGGATGTGAGGGCATTCGTCCAATCGGCGGTGTTATGCTGAGGTGTATACTTCTTTACAGGAAACCCGTAATGGCCAAGGTACAACTGGCGCGTGCCACGGGACAACTCCGACGTGCTAGTCGGTCCCCGGGTCGAAGCATGATGAATGAACACACATGCGTTTTACAGGGGGCTCCTCTCGTGGAGTGGGCCAGGGCCGTGATGCCGAACGGGGGGCCTATGACTGGATGACTGGAGGGATACATCGATCTGGTATCTGGACGAGGGTCGATCACGACTCAAGTTGAGCGGTCGAACATGGCCTCGGGACTGCAAGAGAGTGTGGCATCATGGTACGCGTGTGCTTGCAACCGACGGGCACGCGAGGGGAAATCTCGACATGAGGGGATGTCCGCCCATATCGTAGCGTCTCACATACGGTGGGTGTCGACTTGTATATGATAGCTATATATGGCGTGAGGGGAGTGCGAACGACATACCCCCGGCTTATTAGGCCGACGAACAAGTCACATGCACAATTCTCCTTAGCTCGCTGCTTGGAGCCGCGCTTGAAGTCATGGATGCTCGGCGCTTGCTGGATGCTGGATCTTGGATGGATGAACATGCCCCACCCCTTGAGCTCCTAAGGGATTTTTATAGGGGAAGTTGAAGGGTCGCAAGGGGTTTACGCGGACCAGCTAAGGGGGTGAGCTGGTCTGCGTAAACCCAAGTGAATAGTGACGCTTGGGTTACGTGAGTTCAGAGAGGGGGAAGGGGTTTACGCAGACCAGCAGAGGGGGCTGAGCTGGTCCGCGTAAACCCCCCTTGGATGGGGTTTACGAGGACCAGCCCAGGGGGCTGGGCTGGTCCGCCTAAACTGCCTCCCAAGGGGATTTAAGGCTGGTCCGCCTAAACCCCACCTAGGGGGGTTTAGGCGGGCCAGTTATGGCCTTTTTTATTTTTTGAAAAATTGAAGTTTTTTTAATTGAATGGGGGTTTACGCGGACCAGCCAGCGGGGGTGAGCTGGTCCGCGTAAACCCCCCCAGGGGGGTTTAGGCAGATTGGCGCCAATAAGAGAGGGGGGCGGTCCCACCATATAAAATTTAATTTTTTGGCCTATTTTCTTTATAAATTGACTAAGAAGAAAAGGACAGTTGTGCTGGGAGGATACGTGGAAGCTTGCGGAGGCTTGTGTGAGCGTGGACTTGCGGAATCCTCGCGTGCTGTCGCTTTGCGCTCCCGCATCCACGTGTCGGCTTCTCGAATTGGCACAGCACACGAACCGCATCGTAGGACCGTAGATCGGACGAACCTGGGTTGAGTGGGGTCATGGGGCCACCGGACTGGGGGGATGGCGTGGCCCCCAGGGAGTTCACCCTCCCTGGGGTTCGCGACCGCCCCTGGGGTGAACTGGCCCCGGGGCCGGTCGTAACCCTGGGGGATGGCCCCCGAGGGTCTTCTTGTGTTGCCTGGGGGTGTCCTTTGACAGACTTCGAACTTCGGGAGGCTAGCATGGGCCCGTGGGGCCGTCATTCTTCGGGTAGTCGCAGCCGCTCGGAAGGTGTTTGAGCAAATGCCCGATACACCCTGGATTGCTGAACGACTTGAGTAGATGGTTGAGGGGCCGCACGGTGGGCCTTGGATTGAGGATAGGAGCTCGTGAGAGCTAAGAGGGGGCATTTTGTGGACATGGGTAATGCCTCGGGCTATGTGCCACGTTGCTCGATGGGTTGATAGGGTAGCCTCGGGTTGGCCCGAGTGCTAAAGTTGAGTGGCTCATTGCCACGTATCTGAGGGTCAGGGGTGGCCCCGACTTACTGGGGGATCGTTGTGGGACCCCATTAGTGTGCTGGAACCACGGGGTGGCCCATAGTTTCATGTAGAAGGGCTGGAACGTATGCGCCCATAAGCTGTTTGGAAATATGCCGAACACGCGTGTGTGGGCCGTATGCACGTGCTGCGGGCCTCCAAAGCCTGTGGTTGACTTGCTCTGGTCTCCCTTTGACCTGGGAGGGTTGAATGAAGTGTCTCAGAGTGGGCCCGTGGCTCTTTCACTGGGTGCCACGTGGCATGGCTTAGTGTTAGGGCGCCCCCGGGTGGCCCCGGGCGGCCATACAGGATACGGGCAAAGCCCGTGTGTGAGTGGCCGGGGTTGACCCCGGACAATTGTTTGTGTCACCGCGTGTCACGGCAAGTTGGTCGGGACCTTTGTAGGGACCCGCAAGATTGTAGAAAGGGCTAGATAGCCCGTGCCTTGAAGGTGCTCGGGGAAATGCCTGAACCCTTATTCCTTGTTATTTTGGCTGGGAAATAGCCTGGGTACAACAAATGCCCCCCATGGGGCGTGTGTCGGAGGCAGAGATGAGGGCGTACGACCTGTGAAAACCTCCTTCTAAGTTTTTGTAGTTGTATTTTGACACTTCATGTGCCTTTATTTTACTGTGCTGTATATGTTGATTTCCTGGTATACTGACTATTTTTTGGGTGCCCTATCTTGCAGCTATGGCACGCTTCGGCAGAGAGGGGCGAATCCCAAGGCGGATGGCTCGGGAGGAGGATCACTGGGTGCGGTGGACTGAGTGGTTGATGCCTCCTCTAGGCGCTCCCGTGATCACTGTGGCTGGCATAGAGCAGCTGGATCGGGGCCATACGGTAGTGGCTGAGGGTCCGATGGGTAAGAGCACAGCTGGAGCAGGGGCCGTGGAAGTGGACAAGATTCTGAAGGCGGGTGGTTTGTACAGTTATGACCGGAGCGGGGGCTATCCATTGGAGTTCCTCCTGGATCGTCACCTGTTTGAATTCATCCATAGCTACGTCCCTCCTGGCATTGAGGCGGGCGACTCGCAGATCCCAGGGGCCCGCCGTCGACTTGAGAGGGCCATCTTAATTGGCAGGGACAGCCTGCATGGTACAACGCTCTGTAGCTATCCGAGCTTTTCGGAGGACTACTGGAGGCAGCGCCAGTTTCCCAGTGTTGACTGCCTGGGGTTCTTCGGCATGGCGGAGCAGTTGGGAGTCAGGGTTGGGCCGATTGGCCCTGCTAGCTGGGATTTGCATGGTCACCATCGCACGGAGACAAATGGGATTGCTGGGTTGGTATTGGAGCCTGCTGGTGTGCAGTACGCTAGAGAGGGCTATGATGATCACAGTATGTTGAATGGAGTCATGCGGTAGACCGTCACTAGCTGGTATGGTCGCTGGATAGTGATCTCGTCACACTACTACTGCTAGGGCACCACTGAGTGGCTGATCGGGATCGTCCACCACTATCGGGCGTTGCTAGATCACGTTGAGATCAGGTACGCGGTGACTGCCCCTCTGTACACGTACCCGTGCTACACCGGACTACTGTAGAGCTTGGTCGAGCATTTCAACCATCGTTGGAACACGGTGGCAACAGCAGAGGGGGAGACCAGCCTTGACTTGTGGTCTTTGTTCAGGATTTCTGGCTTGCCGGTCATCGGCAAAGGATACGAGAAGGTAGTGCTGGATGACCTCCATCGCAGTCATACCGATGGACTGGGAAGATACCGAGCGCCTCATAGTTATCGGTATCTCATGAAGACCTGGAGAGATTTAGCTCTAGCAGGGAGAGAGAGAGCCACACAGACTCCCCGGGTACCACTGAATTTATGGGTCCGTCATTTCTACAACGGGCCATTTTGCTTCTACCAGGAGTTCGCCAGGGACCAGACTCCATGGGAGGAGTACACGGAGGTGGAGCTACACTTCCGGACGTACTCCAGATATGTGTATGCACCACAGGAGGGGTGGAATCCCCACGGTCTGCCAGATGTGACACACCTTGCAGCGTATTTGGCATATTGGTTGGCGACTTTTATAGTTCCCCACGGAGAGGACGGGCTGTTGAGAGATGAGTTGTTGTGGCCGGCTTGCTTGTTGGTTGAGGGGAGACCGTTAGCTCTAGCTCTTGCTGCACTGGCCAACATCTACTAGGGACTTGGAGTTCTGGCGGCACACTTAGCGCCGAGGGAGAGGAGTATGCTCCTACCGACTCACTACCTTAGCGTGTGGGCCGGGCTACTGTTCCCGGGGCTGGTGGTGCGAGGTACTGTGGTGAACCCGACCAGGAGGGCCCTTTGTTATCTGCCCGCCCGGGGTGATGAGGGACTGCCCTTTGACAGTGCAGTGAGGGACTCTGGCCTCTTTCTGGGGGCTTTAGGTGGAGGGGCGACCATCGCCCACTCCGGTCAGGGGGCGGCCGATACGGGACCACGGACTGAGTGGACATTGAGCACTCGGGCAGCTGTGTTGGCGTTGCACCGGTCGGCGATGAGTTCCTTGGAGCCGTACTACCCGCATCGTTTTGCCAGGAACTTCGGGTACGACCAGGGGATTCCACCGAACAGGGAGTTCCCTCTGACGGGCATACATTACAAGGGCAAGGATACCCACCTACTTGTAGTGGCCTGGTGGGACTTTTACTACCGGTGGGAGCCGGAGCGATTCCTGATGCCGGGGTAGGGACGTGGGGGATGATTTGATGTGCATTATGCCCGGTGGTGGTTCGAGCATAGTCACCTCTACCGACAGAAGGCCTCCGCGATCAGGAAGGCGGAGGAGAGTCATCTGCTAAGAGAGGATCTGCCCACTATTGCACTGGATGAGGGGTATCTGAGGACCCGTGTTGCTCGGATCCGCCGAGAGATCGAGCGGATTATAGCACAGTGGCCCCGGAGTTGTCGAGGTTCGTCTTCCGGGAGCCGAAGCAGCGGAGGGGCACTGAAGCCCCTGGGACGGGCATCGGCGATAGTTATTGGAGTGAAGGTGTCTCGACCGAGAGCACCTAAGGCCTGGTGGGCTCGATTCTTGGCCGATTGTGGTATCCGGGGTAGAGGGTCGCTGGATTGGGAGCTCTCGCACGGGAACTTTGCCGATACAGTGGTTGATGACTGGAGACGGCACATCGCCCATGTGATTGGGTCAGCTGGACCTATGGAGTTCGTGTCCCAGATTGAGTGCGCACGCACTCCACGGGATATTCGGGAGGCCGTTGCGATGGCGGCCCGAGCCCTGGCGTTGGGGTTGGAGCAGCTGGTGCCTTTGCCATTGACCCCCTTTGGGGCTCCAGGTTAGGCTTTCCTCCTTCAGCCTACTCTCTTCCTTTCATTATGTAATTCTTAGGTACAGAACTGAGGTGTTGTATAATGCTATGTTTGTCGGCAGGTTCTACGGCAGAGGGGGACCAGCCCTCCACGGGAACATCCTCAGGGAGTGGGGATGGGAGCTTGCAGCCCCGGAGGAAACGCCCTCATGTGGAGGATGCATCGGTTGAGGTTGAGGGACCCGAGACTGGAGAGTAAGTTGAGGAGGAGGCGGCCTTGAATAAGTGTCGCCTCGACCCCTTTGTTTCTTGTTTGGTTTAGGCAATATGATTGACTAATTCTATTTTGTTGGACTTGGCTGTCGGTTGTAGCTCCGCAGGCGGCTGGCGTGGAGGTGACCTTCTCGCCCCCTCGGGAGGCAGGCTCCCCGCATGAAAAGGGAACCGGAGGGGAGGTTGACATAGAGGAGCTTATGCATCTGATAAGCGAACCTCGTTTCCAAGGCTTCAAGTCTATACACTCGTTTCCAAGGCTTCAAGTCTATACACTCATTTCCAAGGCTTCAACTCTATACACTCGTTATCACCCTTCAAGTCTATACACTCAAGCTGCATCATGCCTGTACACACTTTGTTAACAGCCTGAACCAAGTCTGTACATCCATCTGATATCTTCTTATGACTGCTTGACAGGTACATCCTTCGAGAAGCTGATAAGTGGCACGTGATCTGAGGTTGGCACCTGGCACGTGATCCGAGGACAATGCCCTAATTGCTGCTGCTATAAATACGAAGCCTCCTCCATCTGGAGAAGAAGGATCAAGAGAAAAAGAGACTGAGCGATAACGATAGAGAAAGAGAGTGATCGAGATAGAAGAAACGAGCTGCAGAGAGGCAGAGAGGCAAATAGCAGAAAGAGAAGAAGAAAGAAAAGAAGAAGAAGAAAGAAGCTGAGAGCCAATGTGAGAGAGCAGAAGAAGAAAAAAAAAGAGAAAGAGAAAGAGAGAGATGGAGAGCTCGTGAAGAAGAAGAGAAGCTTCATTGTTCACTGGACCTTGGATCAGATCCAACCTAGTTTGCTCCTGCGAGAGCTATTGTGCATTTCATTTTTCCAACTTTTAGTTGCTACGATTTTTGTTTTCTCCTTTTAACTGTTCACTAGTTGTTCTTCCGTTCCTCTAGTGTGAGGTCGGGTGCCCTCCGGTTTGGAGGAAGAGAGACTTGCGTCTCTGGTTGCCTGTGACTGGATGTCACTGGTTGTTTCCCTCCGGTTGGGAGGAAGGGAGGTCCGAGACCTCTAGGTTGCAAGTGGCTGGGAGTCACTTGTGGGTTCCCTCCTGGTTTGGAGGAAGGGAGATTCGTCTCCGGTTCTGGTCTTGTGGGTTGCAAGACTAGGTGTTCCCTCCTGGTCTGGAGGAAGAGAGACTTGCATCTCTGATTTTGCTAGTGACTGGGTGTCACTAGTGGTTCCCTCCGGTTGGGAGGAAGAGGGGAGGTTGTTCCCCTGGTCAAGCTGTTTGGCAGCATTTGTTGCAGACTGAGTCTTCTGTTCTAGCCCTGCTAGTGGAAGCCTCACTCCGGTTTAGAGTGAGGGGTGGACGTAGGTCTGTGGACCGAACCACCTAAAAAATCCTGGTGTTCACTTGTGGTTTGCTTTTGTACTTGTGTTCTTTTCATTGCTGCGCATTAGATGCTTGCTTAGGATCGTGTGAGGGCTAATTCAATTGTGTTGTCTTGCCGAGATCTGTCTTAGTATTTTTAGTATATTTCATCAACTATTCTTATTCTGCATATTAGAGCATTAGAGTATTAATTGGGCGATATTTGAAGAGGGATACATTCACCCCCCCTCTGTATCCGGGCCTAGCACCCTATCAGGCCAGTAGAAACCTTTGAGCTTGATGTTGTGCTTCATTTGGTCTCCAGCCTGGTGTGCGCCGCACAACCCGGAGTGGACCTCTTGCATGACGGCTTGAGCTTCGGCGAGGGAGACACATCTCAAGAGAATTGACCTGTCCTTCTCGTGGATGAGCCTATATAGGGAGTCGCCGATCAACTCGTCGGAGGTTGCTCGAAGGAGTAGCTGAATCCTTTGAGCTTGGTTAGGGGGAAGCCACCCTTTCTTGAATTTGATGATGGGCGCACGCCAATCATCTTCTTCGGGAGGCGTGCTCTGGTCAAGGTCATGGACCTTGTAGATGGTGAGACATGTGTTGCTTTCGAGTGAGCTCGACATCAGCCTTCTGTGCTTGATGATGATGTCGACCTCGCCCTCGGGTGGGAGCTTGATGGCCGCGACCAATTTAGCTAAGGCATCCGCCTAAGCGTTGCTGCTTCTGGGAATATGATCTATTTCGAAGAAATAGAATTTCTGAGTTAGTCTGGTGACGGCGGTGTGGTATGGAACCAACTCTGGCTTCCGCACGTCATAGATGCCGAGGACCTGTCGGACTATCAGCTGGGAGTCCCCGTAGGCTTTGAGGCATTTAATGCCCATGTGGAGAGCCATCTGGAGCCCAATGAGTAGAGCTTCATACTCAGCTTCGTTGTTGGTCAAGGATTTCATGAGGGAACAGGAGTTGTATAAAACTCCGTCCTGAGGAGTCAGGAAAACAATGCTGGCACCTTCCGTAGTGGCTGGATCCTGGTTGCTCCGGGTGATCTCTCGGGAAGCACCGTCGAAGTAGAGTTCCCAGCAAGGTACACTGGTTGTGAGAGCGCTTGGCTGCTAGTAATGCAAGACATCTCTGCTCTGTTCAACCGGTTGTTGTGATTGAGTAGCAAGGGACTCCTCGTCCGAGAGCTCTGTGTTGAAGGGTGAGTCGTCTGGCACTGGATGGGCTGCCAAGAATTCAGCCATGCCTTGTCCCTTGATTACTTTTCGGGGGACATAGGTAATGTCGTACTCCATCAATAGGAGAGCCCACCTTCCCAGTCTGCCTGAGAGGACGGGTCGTCGAAGGAGATACTTCAGGGGGTCGTGCTTGGATATAAGCTCGACTTGATGGGATAGGAGGTAATGCCGCAGTTTCTTAACTGCGAACACCAATGCCAAGCAGACCTTCTCCATGGGGGAGTAGCGGTACTCGGCACCGATTAGCTTCCGGTTGAGGTAATAGAGGGGTTGCTCTTTACCTTCTTCATTGATTTGCGCCAACAGAGCTCCCAGTGAAGCGTCCATGGCGGCAATATAAAGGATGAGGGGTTTGCCCTTGATTGGTGCCCGCAGGACTGGGGGAGTAAGGAGGTACTCCTTGATTTGCTCGAAAGTAGCCTGGCATTTCGAGTCCCATGTAAACAAGGCGTCTTTCTTCATCAGCTTGCTGAAAGGCGTGCACCGACCAGAGAGGTTAGAGATAAACCTCTGAATGTAGGTCAGCCTCCCTTGGAAGGACCTGAGTTCGGTGATGTTGCTAGGTGGTGGAAGCTCCCGAATTGCATTGATCTTGCTGGGATCCACCTCGATTCCTCGGTACCTGACGACGAAGCCGAGAAATTTGCCGCTGGATACGCCAAAGGCACATTTCATGGGGTTCATCTTGAGCCCATATTGTCGGAGACACTCGAAGACTTGGCGAAGGTCACGCAAATGGTCTTCTCGCCTTTTGGTCTTCACGACGAGGTCATCGACATAGCATTCAACGGTGTTGTGCATCATCTCGTCGAATATTTTGGTCATGGCCCTTTGGTAAGTGGCGTCGGCATTCTTCAGACCAAAGGGCATGCGCTTGTAGTTGAAGATCCCTTTGGGGGACCTGAAGGCTGTGTGATTCTAGTCTTTAAGGGACATCCGGATTTGATTGTAACCGGACGACCCGTCCATGAAAGACAAGGCTTCATGACCAGTGGTCATATCGACCATTATTTATGTGATGGGGACTGGGAAGTCGTCCTTTCGACATGCTTTGATGAGGTCTCGGAAGTCGACGCAAATGCGGACTTGACCATTCTTCTTCTTGACGGGGACTATGTTGGCGAGCCAGATCGGGTAGATGCACGGCTCGATGAAGTCGACCTCCGCCATTTTATGGACTTGAGCCGAAACCTGGAGCTCCAGCTCATGGTGCATGCACCGCTGTGGTTGCTTGACCAGAGCGACTGAGGGAGAAATGGCTAGGTCGTGCTCCGCTACGGAGGGGTCTAGCCCTGGCATCTCCTTGTATGTCCAGGCGAAGTAGTCTTTGTATTCAAGCAAGAGTTGCTTGTAATCCCGCTTCTCTACCTCTGTAACGACCCGAGAATCTGATTACTGGGAAGGCCCGATAACCTGAGACTCGCACCGCCGCCCACGAGCCGGGAGGGCTCGGAAGGGCTAAAAGGAGTGTGGAGGCACCGGCGGGGTTTTCGGAGGCATTTCTTCGTGGATCGGCATCCACGGTGCGTGAAATCTTCGGTGGAGGTAGGGAGATGGACCCCCAGCTCGTACACTTCCTTCCCCGTGAGTTTTGTAGGCCGTGGTGAGCCGAGCGGGCTAATCGGGGCGATTTGGGGAAAATGCATGTTTTTGGGGAGTGAGCCGGATCTCTCGTTTTACGGCATTTTTGGCTGATCCAGGGGTTTAGATGCATGCCTAGGGGCTTGGGGATGGATTCCCCTTTGTTTCCCCATCACCCGGGGGTGATCGGGGTGGGGATCGGATTTTTGGGCGTTTTCCCGCCGTTCTGGGTTTTTCGAAATGGTCGCGGTCTACCAGTAACCGCGTTCATTGGTCGCGGTCCTGGAAGAACCGCATTTGACCAAGAGCGTCGGCAAGCGTCGCGGACGTGCGATAGACCGTTTTTGTCTAGTCGCGGTCGTGACCTGACCGTGACTGTGTGGTCGGGGTCCTTGGGCGACCGCTACCATCGGGTTTGCGCGTGGCTAGTTGCGGTGGTGAGGTGACCGTGACTGCGTAGTCGCGGTCCTCGGTCGACCACTACTGTGTGGTCGCGGTCCCCAGTGGACAGTGACTGTGGCCGCGGTCCCCAGGTGACCGTGACTACGTTGCGGTTCCCGTTTGCATTGTTTTGACCTCCGGTCGACCCAGTTGTGACCCAGTGGTTGACTTTAGGTCTTGTGAGTGTCCGGGACATCATGTGGAGTTCCGTGACCGTGTCTTTGGGTGTCCGGAGATGTCGTGTTACCTCGATTAGTGTGCCCATAGGTGTGGTGGGTCCGGGTGACCTCACGTGTTCCGGGTTTTCATGTTACGCTCGATCGAGTCACCGTGTATCGGTGTGTGTGTGGTGGGGTCTCCCCCGCATGTCGTGGATTTCTTTGGAAGGCGATTCCCATGTGGGCAACGTGTTTGGCCTTGGACTGCGAGTCTAGTTATCCGGCCTGGGGCTGGAGGTTTCCCGCTGCCCTGGGATGGGAGATCGACATGGCGGCTTGTGTGCTACCTTGGGAATCGTGCTTCTGTGTTTTTCGTGTGGCCCGTGTGGGTGGCTTTAGTCCTTTGCGTTCCCTTTCCGAGGGAGTGGTCTTGGCGGCTCGTGAGTTGTCTCGGTACTCGTGCTACCGTAGTTTTAGACCTAGAGATTGGACTAGATTGACGGCCTTGTGCTGTTGCGTGCGACGGTCTTGAGCCTGAGTGTTCTGACTCAAGGACCGTTGGCTGTAGTGCATCTAGAGGACTGCCCAGAGTCCAGTGGCTTAGCGTCACTTGAGTTTTCTCGACTCTCGCGCAGGGTGCGTGCGTGGCCATGGACCGCAAGTCCTGTTTCTTCTCCGACTGTGGTCGCCGTGCGACGGTGCTGGTACGTGGGATGGCCCCCGTACTTCCTTGGGTTCGGATGTTGTTTTCTGTTGTCTTGAGAGTCTACTCTCTCAGTGACCCTCCACTAGTCGTAGCCTGCTTACACGCGAGTGGTCCCACCAGGGAGTGGTGGAGAGGCTACCCTTAGAGACGGTTTTTAGACTGGTTTCTATCGGGCCCCACGTCTTGCAGCCAGAGTCCGACTGAGGGGAAAACCAGTTAGAGGCCAGACCTGGGACGCATGGTCTGTGTGTGCACACGTGGTTGGGGGCGGTTGGACCCACGTCGACGGGCGTGACCCCAGCTAGTCACTTGTTTGTGGTTACTTGTACGGTGTTTGCGCCTTTGGTAGGAGCTACCACGCCAGGCGGATCACCTGCGGCGCGGTGTAAGACGTCAGGGTACGCTACCGGCTGTGCTTTTAGTGGGAGATACTCCTGTCGAGTACGGAGTGACAGACTGTCAGTCGTGTGTTTCCGACCTTCGGGTTTTGTCGGGTCGACCGTTGAGCTTCGGTTGTCTCACCGCGGCACGTGTGCCGGTATGCGTGCCGTAGGACCTTCGTTTAGTAGAGTACATGGCTTTCCTTTCCGAGGTACTCTCCTACCACTAGCGTAGTGGTTTCCCATTTTACGAGGTAGGGTTCGAGTGATCCCTACTGAGTCTTGTTCCGAGACTCATTCCCTGGGTGTTTTCACCGTGTTTCAGGTGAGACGCCGCCCCCGGCTCTGACCTCTAGCACTACCTCTGGAAGTGATGTGATGACTGAAGACACCAGGATTTTGTCATTTGGTTTCGTCGTGCTCCCCGAGAGGGTCGAGTTGGCGCGATGTTCGAGATCGGGCGCGGTGTCCGAGAGGAGTGTGGCTCGAGTTGTGGTAATTGTCTGTGTGGGGGTCGACGGATGGCTTGCCGAGGTTCGGAATGTTTCCTTCGGACCCGGTGGAGGACCAGGAAAGAAGGAAGAACCTGAGCGAGTAGTTGGTGGTCCTCGACGTGTGGTCATTTCACAGACAGAAGATGCTGGTGGTTGGGGCTCGAGCGTGGCGAGAGCCATGTGCCAGCGAGACCTTTGGTGGTTGTTTCTGTGATGTGCCTTTCCAGACGAGATCTGGGCTTTGTCGAAGTTTGTCTTCTGACAAGAGTTGGCACAGTGTTATGTCCGGCTTTCGGCTTGCCATGTGTGAGGTGTTTCTTGGTGCTGAGCCGATGTACTGGTTGCGGTCTATTGAGATGGCTGCTTGAGCTGGTGGAGGCTCTGTTTTGGTTGCTCCCTTGAGGAGGGTGCGCGACCTGTCAGCTAGTTCTGAAGCTGATGTATGTGTTGTCTGCCAACCATAGGATGGATCGGTGGCTATTTTCTCGTGCGAGGGTTGTGATTCCTCGGTGAGCAAGATGGTGGCAGCGGTGCCTTGATTGGTTTCCGTGATGTCTGAGGTGATGCCGGACTGTGTCCTTTGGTATATGCCTGCTCTGTTGGCCAGTGTGCTCGGCGCGCGGAGCGAGGTGTCGTTTGTGATTGTAAGTATGGCTGTGTCCCTCAGGATTGGTGTTTTTATGAGAATCGAGGTTTTCTGTGTTGGGGCTCTGACAGCGTTGTCAGGAGGTTCAGTGTTCTTCCCCTGTGACTTCGTGCTTGGTCCTGAATTTCGAGGACGAAATTCCTTTAAGGGGGAGGGCTGTAATGCCCGGGGTTTTTTGGATCCTTCTTCTCGGGTCCCGAATCTGCGTTTCCGGTATATCTGGCTCTATTGTGTCTGAAATGATGTTTCGGACATCTTTCGTGTTCGGATCGGTGCGATCCGGAGTTGTTTAGGAGGCCCGGAAGAGCTCCGTGTTTTTTTCGCGTGTGTTTTCCGATTCCCGGTGTGTGTTTCGGTAATTCCTTCCGAACCTCGTTGCAGGTGAACCGGGCCGTTCACCTAGGCGAGTGTGGTACCGTTGCGATCGGTGCGTTCCGAGGATCGCGAGGGTGTAATTTTCTATTTTTTGAGATTTTTTCGAATTTCCAGATTTTCCTATATAAACCCCCACTCTCTCTCTTCCCCTCATTCTCTCTTCCTCACTCTCTCCCTTCTCACGCTCTCTCTTCTCTCCCTCTCTTCTCCGACGGTCGACGGAGGCGGATGGGGGTGAGGTGGCGAGGCCCGTGGGACGAGGGATGGCGAGGATGGGTCGAGGAACGAGGCGGTGGCGCGTGGCGAGCCGGTTCGTGGGTGTGGAGGCACCGGCGGTGTTTTCAGAGGCGTTTCTTCGTGGATCGGCGTCCACGGTGTGCGAAATCTTCGGTGGAGGTAGGGAGATGGACCCCCAGCTCGTGCACTTCCTTCCCCGTGAGTTTTGTAGGCCGTGGTGAGCCGAGCGGGCTAATCGGGGTGATTTGGGGAAAAATGCATGTTTTTGGGGAGTGAGTCGGATCTCTCGTTTTACGGCATTTTTGGTAGATCCAGGGGTTTAGATGCATGCCTAGGGGCTTGGGGATGGATTCCCCTTTGTTTCCCCATCACCCAGGGGTATTCGGGGTGTGGATCGGATTTTTGGGCGTTTTCCCGCCGTTCTCAGTTTTCTGAAATGGTCGCGGTCTACCAGTAACCGCGTTCATTGGTCGCGGTCCTGGAAGAACCACGTTTGACCAAGAGCGTCGGCAAGCGTCACGGACGTGCGATAGACCATTTTCGTCTAGTCGCGGTCGTGACCCGACCGTGACTGTGTGGTCGCAGTCCTTGGGCGACCGCTACCATCGGGTTTGCGCGTGGCTAGTTGCGGTCGTGAGGTGACCGTGATTGCGTAGTCGCGGTCCTCGGTCGACCACTACTGTGTGGTCGCGGTCCCCAATTGACCGTGACTGTTGTCGCGGTCCCCAGGTGACCGTGACTACGTTGCGGTTCCCGTTTGCGTTGTTTTGACCTCCGGTCGACCCGGTTGTGACCCAGTGGTTGACTTTACGTCTTGTGAGTGTCCCGGACACCATGTGGAGTTCCGTGACCGTGTCTTTGGGTGTCCGAAGATGCTGTATTACCTCAATTAGTGTGCCCATAGGTGTGGTGGGTCCGGGTGACCTCACGTGTTCCAGGTTTTTGTGTTACGCTCGATCGAGTCACCGTGTATCGGTGTGTGTGCGGTGGGGTCTCCCCCGCATGTCGTGGATTTCTTTGGAAGGCGATTCCCATGTGGGCCACGTGTTTGGCCTTGGACTACGAGTCCAGTTATCCGGCCTAGGGCTGGAGGTTTCCCGCTACCCTGGGATGGGAGATCGACATGGCGGCTTGTGTGCTGCCTTGGGAATCGTGCTTCTATGTTTTTCGTTTGGCCTGTGTGGGTAGCTTTAGTTCTTTGCGTTCCCTTTCCGAGGGAGTGGTCTTGGCTGCTCGTGAGTTGTCTCGGTACTCGTGCTACCGTGGTTTTAGACCTAGAGATTGGACTAGATTGACGGCCTTGTGCTGTTGCGTGCGACGATCTTTACCCCAAGTGTTCTGACTCAAGGACCGTTGGCTGTAGTGCGTCTAGAGGACTGCCCAGAGTCTAGTGGCTTAGCGTCACTTGAGTTTTCTCGACTCTCGCACAGGGTACGTGTGTGGCCGTGGACTGCGAGTCCTGTTTCTTCTCTGATTGTGGTCGCCGTGCGACGGTGCTGGTACGTGGGATGGCCCCCGTACTTCGTCGGGTTCGAACGTTGTTTTCTGTTGTCTTGAGAGTCTACTCTCTCAGTGACCCTCCACTAGTCGTAGCCGGCTTACACGGGAGTGGTCCCACCAGGGAGTGGTGGAGAGGCTACCCTTAGAGACGGTTTTTAGACTGGTTTCCGTCGAGCCCCACGTCTTGCAGCCAGAGTCCGGCTGAGGGGAAAACCAGTTAGAGGCCAGACCTGGGACGCATGGTCTGTGTGTGCACACGTGGTTGGGGGCGGTTGGACCCACGTCGACGGGCGTGACCCTAGCTAGTCACTTGTTTGTGGTTACTTGTACGGTGTTTGCGCCTTTGGTAGGAGCTACCATGCCAGGCGGATCACCTGCGGCACGGTGTAAGACGTCAGGGGACGCTACCGGCTGTGCTTCTAGTGGGAGATACTCCTGTCGAGTACGGAGTGACAGACTGTCAGTCGTGTGTTTCCGACCTTCGGGTTTTGTCGGGTCGACCGTTGAGCTTCGGTTGTCTCACCGCGGCACATGTGCCGGTATGCGTGCCGTAGGACCTTCGTTTAGTAGAGTACAGGGCTTTCCTTTCCGAGGTACTCTCCTACCGCTAGCGTAGTGGTTTCCCATTTTACGAGGTAGGGTTCGAGTGATCCCTACTGAGTCTTGTTCCGAGACTCATTCCCTGCGTGTTTTCACCATGTTTCAGGTGAGGCGCCGCCCCCGGGGAGCGCGTCTAGGGTGCAGTGAGGTGCGGGTGCCCAGAGGTAGTGCCAGAGGTCAGAGCCGGGGTATGTCCCGTGTAGCTGTACTTTTCTTTCTTTTCACTGTACTTGTTTTGGACTACTACTATTGTTGTTATTTTCAATTGTGGACCATGTAAAATGCTAATTTATTTCCTGCTTAATATTATAACTATTTAATTTTTACAATTATTTGTGATACTTGTGTAGTTTCCACACCATCCTTCTAACCCTTCCGAGTCTTCGGACTCGTGGGTGGCGGTGCGAATCTCGGGTTATCGGGCCTTCCCGGTAATCAGATTCTCGGGTCGTTACAACCTCGGTAAGGAGAGCACTAATGAATGTAGGCTGAGGGCCTTTATCTTAGCCCAGGTTGATCTCCACAAGATCATCGACGGTCGCCTGGCCGCCGTCCTCCTGCTCGGGAGGAGCGGGTTGGAAGTCAATGAAATCCTCATCATCGGTGTCGGCTTCGTATATTTCTTGATTCCCGAAGCCACTGGTTGACGCCGATGGGACTGGAGGGCCGTTGTCGCTGGGATCCATCGAGGATTGATCTGGGTTGCTGGTTCCTAGCAGGCAGTTGTCAACTGGGGCTGCTGAGGTCTCCCCGGGGCCACCTGGTGAAGCAGACAATCCTTCGCAGCTCAGACCGGAGATATCCCCTCCCTCAGGATGGTTTGTTGAACTGGGTCCTTCGACTGACTTAGAGACCGGAGGGGCTTCTTCTCCCCCTTTGTCTTGGCAGGGAGGCGAGGAAGGTCCCTCGACGGCTTGAGCTGGGGTGCCGGCTTTGACGGGGATTGGGATCAGAATTTCCTCTTCCTCATCCCCGGAGCTGTCGAATTTGGCTACGACTCTAGCTCTGTCGTCGGCTGGTTGTGCCAAGCCTATGACGTTGACTGCATAGTGGACGCGGAAGTCCGGGTCTTGGTTGTAGCCAAGTGCCCTGGTATCCTTGTAGAAGGATGGGGGTTGCCCCCGGACCTGGAAAGGGGTCCACAGTTGATGGAAGTATCTTTGTTGTAAAGACGTCTGCTATAGAGGAATGTGTTGCTTCAGACACATTTCTTGAATATGCGTGGACAGATCGCCCCACACCTGAACTGCTTCAGGGGCATCATCGGCTTGCCTGGACCAGCCGAAGTCATCATCTGGCGGGGCTTAAGGGACCATGTCTCCCTTATAGAATACAATAGGTTTGTCCCGGTTGGCCTTCTTCTTGTTTCGGCGTTGTCTCTTGAAGGTGACAATGAAGGTCGTCCGCGACTTGACGCTGTGCTCCTCGGATGCACATGGAAGCTGGATGTAGTCTGGTGGCTGGAATATACTCTTGCCGATAGCTCGGCTAATAAGATTAGCCTCGAAGTCGATCTGGCGCCTTTCAGGGCGATCCGGGGTTGACTTAGAGCCAAGGCGCAGCCGGTGAAGCTTGGCCTTCTCCTCGTCGACAGAGAAGAGATCATCATCGTCTTCCTCTGAAAGCCAACCATTGCTTTTGCTCTTGATCACGGGGTATGGACTAATCCCCTTGAAGTAGAGCGCAGCGTCGGCTAAGTTGCATTCTGTCGGTGTGAACGGAGACAGGTCTACAAAGACCTTGTGTTGCTCCCCATCTTTGGCATACTTGATGCATTGGTGGAGAGTTGACGGGATGACCCAATTTTCATAGAGCCAGGGTCTGCCCAATGACATCCTATAAGATGTGTTGGAGTCGATGATGTAGAACGTCACCTTGGAGGTGAAATCATCAAGCACCAGGTCGACATCCACTCGGCCGAGGACGTCCTCGATGTTCTGGTTAAAATCAGATATCTTGACCGCTTGAACCTTCTGGAGGAATGGGGTCAGATATAGAGACTTGAATGTCTTGAGCGGCATGATGTTGACAGTGGCACCAGCATCCACCAGGATTTGGTTCACATCATGCCCGTTGATCTTCCCCTTCATGTAGAGAGGACGATTGTGGCACAGAGGGAAAAGCAGCATGTCTTTCTCTGTGAAGGAGATGGCGGCCGTGAAGGCTCCATAGGCAGTCGCCTTCATTTTCGTGGCATGTGCTTCATAGACCTCCGGCTCTTGGAGTATCTTGATAAGGGTGTAGTGCCCCAAAATTTATATAAATAACTTCTGGGTTATTTTAAGATTTTTTTAGAATTATTAGAAATTATAAAACTTAAATTGATTATAAGGCCCAAGTATGTTGAATAATTAATCCAGCTTTGATAAATAAAACTCAAAAGGTTTAAGGACCAAGCCCATTAAGTTTGGCCCACATTCTGGAAGGTTATTTAGCCTATTCACGAATTTTAAGGATAAACACCATTTTATAGATAATTATGTGGATAAAATAATAAAGAGTTTGAATTTAGTGGAATTCTACACACAGTGGATGTAGCGGTCTATCGTGCGACGGCCACAGGCATATAACGCGTCAAGACTAGACCGTTACGCTCTGTCAGTTCTGTGAATGGAAGAAAGAGCAAAAAGATTGAATTTTTGCTAGTTTATCTCTTTGGGATCAAGATGGGAGGACTAGTAAACATGTTAAGGACTCTCAGAAGTCGATCTAAGTTTTAAACAAAGACTCTAGAATCGATCTAATCCTCAAACCCTAGCTAGAACCTATAAATAGACCCTAGTTTTGACCTGCGCGACCCCTACATTGGCTCGCGTGGAACTAAGGTAAGGAGATAGTATTTCGGGTAAGTTCTTTAGAACTTTTTGTTCCTTATACATAGGACTAATCTTCCTCAAAATTTCGTGATAGGAGATCAACTACACAAGGAGTTTGAAGCTTCCAAAGTTGCTGGTTCGACCATAGCAACTCAGGAATCTGAGCGAAAGTGTACTGAAGATTGGGAGATTAGAGCACCAAAACGAGGTAATTAGTCTAAGTGTCTTTAGAACTTTCTGTTCCCCTTAGTTTCACCTTCTTACCCTCAAAATTTAATGTCCTTAGGTCAAGAGATTGTGGAGTTAGAGCGACGTGAAGTTGCTGAAAAATCACAGCAAGGGAAGAACTAGGGCGTGTCTTGCCGTCACAAATTGAAAGTTGAAAGCCCAGTAAAGAGGTAGGTTATCTCATGAATGGCAAGAATATCATGATAGGAGTAAAAGCCCTCTTGTTTTGCTCGATTTCATGCTTTATATGTAGATAATTTCATGTTTTACTAGAACCTATGCACTTGTATATCACGCATGCATATTCTTAGCCCTAACTAAGTTAAAATGGAACCTTCTTGTCAATTCACAGAAAACCCATGCATATTGTTAGCTTAACCTTCGTTCTATCATGTAGAAGTTTATATATGATTTCCAGACAGGATGTGAGTTAAAAACCTTAGAATCTTCTTATTCTATTTACTATCAGCAGTTCTCTAACGGATTATAGATCGACCGCCACAGTCGTCTAGCGGTCTTACGATAGGCCGTCACATGCTCTGTGAGACTTATGTTTTCATATGAACTCTGACGGACCACGAGTAGAGCGTCATAACATTCTGACGGCTCCACGATAAACCGTCACATTACTATGACGCACCGGACTTAGACCGTAAGAGTCTTTGTTCTGTCAACCCGAGACAGGATTGACTTCAGTCCAATTAACTTATGTATGTAAGCCTAGTTATCTAAGTTTTGACCTATCTTCATGAACTTTGAGTTTTAAATTGATTCATGCATGTTTAAAGCCCTTTTTAGTTATTTTAAGTACATGCTAATTTCATTGCTAAAACTCTATAGTTTGGTATTAAAACATGATTTTAACTGATATATTGATGGAGTTTTATCATGGTTTCACATTGTACACATTATTTCCATCTACATAGTCAATTTCTCTAAGTACATGGCATATATTCCGGTATATGACCATTAGTTTACACTTTTGCACTATAGGAACATATTCTTAGACTTGAGGACCTCTCTATTGGATATTCCTTCCAATGGACTAGGAAATATGGTTTCAAGGCCTCCGTAATTCTCCGCGAGCCTGGGATTCCCACTAGGACGCTGAGTTGGTTGTACCATTTAAAGTCCAATTGATTAGAAAACACTATCGATGTTTTCTGGTTTTGACTATGTAACGGCCTATTACTAGACCGTCAGGCCCATCTAACGGTCCAGTATACAACCGTCACATATACTGAGTCCAAATTTGTTCTTTCTGGATTCAGCCATTCTAACGGCCTAATTATAGACCGTCATGTTCATGTAACGGCCCATTAATTGACCGTCACAGTACTTTAACCCGAGTTTTGACCCAAGGGTTGATATTCCAAAGTTCCTACATAGATTATTTATGGTCTAGGACTTGATATATTGTCCAAGATACTTAATTTTAAATTATGAAAGTTAAGAAACGTACTGTTATGCTGCCGAATTATTTCCATGGCATAACCTAGTTATAATATGTTATTTGAAAATCCTTGTTTCAAATAGAAGCATTCTTATGATTGATTACTTTATCATGAACCCATTGTTAAAGTTGTACATTCTTGGCCATATTGTTTACATGCGTGGAAGTAGCTTGATTTATACTTGAAGATGCGATCGAGCACTGATTGTGTACAAGGGCTCTATGCTAGTCCCCTCGACTGATTGTCAGAAACATACTATTATAAACCATGGGGTATGATGCTACTGGCGTCGCATTACGTTGGGAGTACTTTCTCTATAAATAAGTGAAGATCCATGGCATCGTGAAGTGAAAATCCACGACACGTACATGACTTTCTAGCTTGTTACATGATATTCCACAGAAATTCACGAAGTACTTGCTACTAAGTGAAGAGTACATTCTTGATTTATACATGACTTTCTAGTACATTCTTGTTCATGAAAGGCCATATCATGTTCTTGTTACATTCTTGCTAAATCATACTTGCTCATTCTATCTTACATGATCATCTTTGTTACTTGATTTAATCGCATGATCGATCGCATTCGCATGATTTTACCTTATTCTTTAGAGCTAAAATACTAATTACTTTAATAATGCCTTCATGTTGATGCGAAGATACCTACTGGGCAAGTGTGCTCATTACCTATTTTTCAATCTTTTCAGGAGATGGAAGTGATACGAATTCATATTCGAGTTATACAAGTAGCGGGTCCGAGAGCGAATGAAAGTCTTATCAAAATGAGAGTGAAGACTTAGGAAAGTCAAGAGTGTTTAGATCGAGTCTTTGTAATTTCCTTTTTCCTTGAGTCTGATGGATTAATGAAGGTTGAAAAGTTATTGTATTAGAATATTTTGATTATTAATGAAATAAAGTTAGAGTTTGATTAAATTATTGTGCAATTGCATTCTTCTGTGTGATTGTCTTGCGCTCTGATCATTCTTGCTTGCAAAAGGCTTACCATGCCGTCTGTTCGCATTCCTCAAGCTAGTCTTCCGCTGTAATAAAAGGCTCAGGGCGTGACAAAGGGTTTCCCTTAGGTCCTTACTCCAAGCAATGGCTTCCCAAATTGAAATACTGGTAGGGAAGCGCTTCATCTGGTGGAGGACCTTCCGGTCAGCTCAGGCTCGAGCATCATCTAGAGAGGGTAGTATGTTAGGCTGGGCCTCCTGCGAGCTGTCATGTTGTTCTCCGTCGGGAAGTTGCACTGCCTTGCCCTTACCACCGGGATCAAACTAACTTTGATCGCCAGCGGACTCCTGGAACAGGGATGCCAATGATGGCTCTTCTGGGGGTGATTGGCGGGCTGGCTCGTCCTTGCCGGATGGTCCCGCTTGCTCTACTGCAGAAGCCGGTATTGATGCAGGGGCTGGGACTGACAGTAGCCTCTTCAACGCAGGAAGGATCGAAGATACCGGGTCCCCTCCAAATTTCTATTTTCGGAATGGGAGCCGGTTCCTCTCCTCAAAAGAGGATAATTCGCTCCGGGTCGAAGGTGGACGGAGAGATGAGTAGCTCGGGGATTCTCCCACGGCCTCTACCGCGTCCCCGACCACGACCTCGGCCACGGTCGGTGTGTTCTGGAGTTGGTTGTAGCTCAAGAGAAGCAGTAGTTCTTTGTCTTGTCCGGGAGGCTACTGGCTCGCCTCGCCGAGAAGCGTTGATATTTTTAGGAGGTGGAATGGCCACCATGTTGTAGGTACAGCGCCGAAGCATTTCTTCCAGCTGCTCTGTGGTGATCTCCTTATCCTTATAGCACAAGGAGAGCTCGTCTGGGATCACGAGTCTTTCGCCATCCTTGAGCTTTTGGATCATCTCTTGGACCTAATTTCTGAGGCGGGCTCGTTTCTACATTTCTTCCCACGGGATGTAGCTATCGAGTGGGAGAGCCCCGGTAGGACGAGGAGGAACGTATTCCTCCAGGTTGTCAATGAGCCGCTGGAGCCTTTAATGAGGGGTTGGCTCGACTGGTGATTGAAGGGCGGCTGCTTGTTCAGCTTGTTTCTTGCACCGCCTTCTGAGATTCTTCCTCCTATTTCTCTCTTGTCTCTTGGGAATAGCAGTCTCCAATGGAGTAGGAGGGAGAGGTGCTGGAGCTAGAGTTGACAAATTCATATGAGGATATCTCTGAGCTACTGTCTTTGCAGGGCAGGGTCGATGACTCTTCCTTGCCTGGATTTCGATCCAAGCGCCTTCCGTTTGTTGTATTTGGAAGGTGGCATTAATTGCCTGTTCGATTACCTCGAGCGGCAGCTCCTGGTACGCCGGAATGCTAGGACTGGTGTCTGAAGACGTGTGTGCGGTTTGGTGCCTTAGCCGCGGTGGCGATAGAAGCCTACGGGGAGTCGGTAGGCTGGTGCTGGCGTCCGAAGACGTATGCGCGATTTGATGCCTTAGCCGCAGTGGCGACAGGAGCCTACGAGGAGTCAGTAGGCTGGTGCTGGCGTCCGAAGACGTGTGTGTGGTTTGATGCTTTAGCCGCGGTGGCGACAGGAGCCTACGAGGAGTTGGTAGGCTGGTGCTGGCGTCCGAAGACGTGTGCGTGATTTGATGCCTTAGCCGCGGTGGCGACAGCTTGTGTTGAGGAGCGGGGCAAAAGATATGCTTATTGTCCTGCTCCATAGCTTTGCCTTTGTGATCATGCTGAGGGCTGGGTCAGGCGACGACTGACAGCGTCGCGAAGCATTGTTGCTCTGTACGGTTGTCCCAACTCTGCGGACTGGCTGAGCCTTGTGGCGGTGGGCCCGCCACTTGAATTGAAGCCGCTGAAGACTCCGAAGATGTCTTCTTCGTACTCTGAATTGTGTCAATGGGTAGGTGGAGAGGACCCGACGGCCCATCTGCTGAGGAGATGCGATGAGGCTGAGGCGGGGCCTCACCCTACTTTTGCTTTCCCTTCCTATCCACGGTTGCCGGAGGTGGAAATAGAGCGGGTGGAGGATGAGGGAGAGCTATGGAGCTCGTCGTCGTCTCACCCACCAAAACGTCCTCTCGGCCGAGAGGGACCCGGAGGAACCTGGTAGTGTCTTCTTCCGAGAAAGGGAGAGACTTCAGCTCCCGCCAGGACCGCCACTGCATGGCCGAAGTGGCTAGGGTTGGCTGGCTAAGTGCTGATGTCTGAGAGCCCGAAGGGGTCGGAGGAGCAAGGGAATGGATGACGTTGACCGAGAAGTTGGTCGGCTCCGTCTCTTGACTCGCATCCCGCTCTCTACGCCTCCGTAATCGCTCGAGCGCCACTTGGTTGTCAGTCCAGAACTTAAGCCATTCTGGAAGATGCTGGTAAGGCAGTCCGTGCTCATTTTTTTGGGGAGAGTCTGGCCGCTCTGGCACATCCCTGGCGATGCTTAGGGTCTCTTCGACAGCTTGCCGAAGCCTGACGAGTGACATAGAGTTCCCCTCCCCGTCGATCTGCTCCCATTGGATCTGTTCCTGGATGAGGTGTTGAACTTCCTCACAGGACTCGATCGGGTGGCAAATTCTAGCATGGAAGGGGCAGTATTGCGGGTGACTATGGTCCCAATGGGTGTAGTCGGCAGGCGAGTCGCAGGGCATGATTTGTCCTCTCTCGATGAGGATATCGAAGAGTCACCGGGTTCTCTCCCTGGGGAAGGAGAGAGGTCTCTGATTATGCCAGGGCCTCCACCCTGGATACCAGATCGAATGTCCCCTTCGAGCGGCGTTGGGCTCCTCTGACTCATCGTCAGAAAGAAAAAATGCGGCCATCATGTGGATGACATTGGCTGAGGGGTGAGCCACGCGTGCTGCCTTATCCGGCCTCGCCTACGTATGTGGTTGCGGGGGATCGACGAGACCGCTCTTCATTTTGACAAGGTTGTCTCGGATCAGCTTCTGCGCCTGAGTCTTGAAGACGTAGCAATCTTCAATTAAGTGACCCAGCATGCGATGGTACAGGCAATAACTGGGATCGTCGGTCTTCAGGGCCTCGTCCGGCTTGCAGATTTCGATAAGCTCGATGATTTTCTGGGCCATGCAGAGGTCGAAGAGCATCTTCATATGTTCCTTCTTGAAGGAGAAGGGTGTCTTCATACGCTCCGAGAAGGAGGGAGCAGCTGACTTGTCCGCTAGCTTTTTGTCAGAGCCACTGGACTCGGCTTCCTTACCGGCTTTGAGGGTAGGGGTGAATTCTATGATATTCACCTCCTTACCGGGCTGCCGTTCTCGCGCTTGTTTGCCCTTGGTTGTAGTGTAGCTCGGTTATCGGCAAAGAACATCTCTATTTCGGCGACTGCCGAATTGAGTTGGTCGAAGCCTTTGATATTGATGCCGAGAAGCTTTTCGCTGACCTCGGCAGCCAGACCTCGACGACATATGGTGATGGCGTCCTCCTGAACGGACAGATTGACACACCTCATGCTGAGGTCTCGCCACTTTTTGATGAAGTCGAGGGCACCCTCGCCCTACTTCTGTCGGAGAGAACAGAGTTCGGCTAGGGAGACCCTTCGCTCGGCCGTTTGAAAGCGGTCGAGGAATTTCTTCTGGAGATCCACCCAGTCGATCACTGAGCCGGGCTTCAGGCGAGAGTACCATTGAAAGGCCGTTCCCATGAGTGAAGTGACGAAGTAGCAGAGGAGATATGATTCATACAACGCCAACTCGCCCATGGCCGTAACATAGTAAGCCAAGTGTTCATGCGGCGAACCTTGCCCGTCGAACTTTTGTAGCTTCGGGGGCTTGGAGTACTCCGGGGGAAGCTTTTTCAGCTGGTGGTGAAGCGGGTAGGGTACACTATAGAGATCTACCATGACTGCACCTTCACCATACTAGGCGAGCTTTGTCTCGATGATGCGCTCGATCATCTGGCGTTGCGCCAGGAGATTCTCTGGCATTGGCGTATTGGAGGCTCGTGGCTGAGTCTCAACTGGAGGTGTGCCAAACCCAGTTGCCAACGGGGTTGGGGCAATCGCCGCTGAGCTGTTGGCAGCATCGCGGGCCACCGGGGGTACCGATGCCTCGACCTGGGGCCTAACAGGTTGCTGAGGATGAAGGTCTCGTTCCTGGAGGAGATCTTGCAGGAGGGCCTTCAGATGCTGGTTCTCCTTCATGAGAGTGTCGAGGGTCACTTCTTGAGCCTCGTTTGTAGGAGGGTCGTTGTTGACTGGTTCTGCATTGATAGGAGGGTCACAGTCTTCCACCGGGACCTCTTCCACGCGTTTCGATACCTACGGTCCGTCAGAAGTACCGATATGACTTGTTGGAGGACGCGGCGGAGCCTGATTGCGCGGCCTCCTGAAGTGGGACAGAGGCTGATTCAAGTCGTCAGACTGGGTGTCTGGCTGGTGTCCGGCGGTGTAGCACGCGAACACTCAGACCACGCCATTAATAAACCGGGCCGTCCGCTTCCTGCGCGTATGCCGCTCGGGGCGGATAAGCATCCCTAGTCTATCAAAACTGAGGTGCGTTGCAGAGGGGGCTCACTCCCGACATCAGTCGGAGGAGAACCCTGGACAGGTTGCTGGAGGGCCCGGGAGTGGGCTCACCTTTGCCTCTGCTTGCTTGTGCGGGGGACATTGGACGACTGGGCGTCGTCAGACGAGGCTACTGTGAGGCCAGTCGCATCCCGTCTGATGCCGCGCCTGAGCGCTCACAGGGAGTTTCTGATACGCACCCTTCGAACAGCTTGAGCTTCTTCCGGGGTAACTCAGATTCTCCTCAAGTCAGGTTGCTTGTCTCCCCTATCGCCGCCTGATAACTTCATATTTTCACATATTATTTCTATATGTTTGGGAGAAAATTCTAAGTAAATTGTTGATCATGAATGAAAATGTTCACATAAATAGATTTTTTTGAATATGAAAGCTTTCATGGAAAATGATAAATATTTGGGATGAAATTTATAACAATGTTGGATATCACATATGATTTCTCTAATGACAGGTGTAATGCTGTATGGGGATCGGAAGGCTTAACCAGCATGTCAAGGAAATTTCTTTGGCAACTATTTTAATGGGCTTAAAGGTTTGTTGTTGGATGCATGAAACATATACATGGGTATTGGGCCTCCTTCAAACATAAAGGGCCACGCTAGCTGCAGCTTGATGGGCCCATCGCGAAAGAAGAAATGGCTGCAATATGAGCATCACGTGCATGCTTAGGTGTTACAAAGGCATTATAATATCCAACCCACCACGTGAATGTACAGCAGAAGATGGCCAAGTGGGGTGCATGGCTGCACAAAATAGGCCGATCACGTGCATAGCAACTGGGTGTTGGGATGGCATTGGCGTATCCAACCCACCGCGTGAATAGCGGCAGCGAGGTGAGCTGGACTTGCATGGTTGATCACCACGGGAATATCGATAGTGGCTTGCGTTAGGCTCCACGTAGATGCTGTTCGGTGAGATAAGGAGAATGGACGTTGTCACCTGAATCCGGAGAAGATGGAGAGCAGGCTTCGCAAGCCGTTCGTTTGTTGCGAGACGCTCGTGTGGGGCGTCGTGGACGACACCAGCGAAGGATAAAGAAACGGCGTCGAAAGCGGAGGAGGTTCCGTGAAATCCTTGGAAAGGTTCACCCCTATATATGGGAGGTTCAGGGAACGAAAAGGGGTGGTTTTTGGCTTGGTGTTTTTGAGCTGGCTTTTGGGTTTTTAGTTTCTGTTTTCTTAGATTTGGCCTTTCACAGTGTTCTTCCGAAGTTCAGACGTTGCCGCAGGGGGGTTCGTGCGTTGCTTTTGGTTTTCTTTTCTTGGGTTTTTAGTTTGGTCGTGGCCCTCTCTCTGGTGGTTCTCTGCTATCCGTGTAAAGCTCTCTCTGCGTCGTGTGTGGCGTCCTTCGCGTGGAGCTTTTATTGCGTGCCATCACGCAAACGTCCGCGGCGAGCACCATCCGTGGCAGCTGTGCAACGCCCGTGGCGAGTCTCTTTGCTGCAGCTGTGGCCCAGCGCCACTGTTGGTGACGTGGTCCGTGCGTGCATGGCGTTTGCAGCAACCGTCCGTCTCTGCTCCCATTGCTGTAGCATGAAGAAAGCATCGTGGAGTCTCTTCTGATGCAGTTGCTGGGCGTCTTGGTGAAGAGAGGGGCAGAAGCACTTGATGTCCATACTGCAGTCATTGGGTCATTTCTTTGTCATATAGTCTTTCTGTAACTTTGTCGACAATAGTGTTCTTCATAGTTTAGTTTATTCTAGCCCTTCAACCATAGTCACCTTAGATTTATGTAATCTCATTAGCAAACTATCTGCAAGCACATTGTTTCTTCAATATTAATTTAGTGAAAGTGTTTTATTTTTATTCATTAGCTTTACCTCTCTCTTCCCTCTCTTCCAAATGTGGTGTCTTTCTTTTGTTGTCGTCCTTGCAATTAGTTAAATTAATTTGTGTCCTAATTTCTTAAAGTCCATTCACTTAAGTTAGTTAATTTTAATTTGTCAACTCTTATTTTAGTGTCCATTTGTCATGAACTTTTAGTTAAAACAAAACACAAGAGTTCCTACCTTAAAATCTGAATTTCCCTGTGGATTCGACTCGGACTCACTGCTTATCTATTCTCTTTAAATTAATTTGTGAGCCGATAATTAAATTTGGTAGTGGATGTATTAACGGCATGCGTTTTAACTATCAATTTTTGGCGCCGTTGCCGGGGAAGTTTATGATTTTTAGGTCGTTAATCTTGTATTTTTGTTTATAAATTGACACTAATAATTTCTCTTTTTCTTATTTTTGCAGGAAAATCAAAAAAAAGTGGTAAGTTTTCTTTGTCATTTATTTCAAAAAAAAATGAGGGAACGCTTTTCCAAGTAAGTACTCACACTTCCCTCCTTCATTTGAGTTTATTTTCTCTATTTTTCATATCTTGCGGTCAGATAGGGTCATTAAAATAAAAAAAAATCATTTGAACTTTAATAAAAATCATCATCTCAAGATTAGCAACCACATTTCCATGTCTTAGATCATGCATCATATAGGTTAGAATTGTTTTTGTTATTTAATTTTGTTAAATGCATCATTGAAGATTGCGGGGGCAAGGTGAGTTCTTCTATCTTTTTCTTAATCACATGACATGCATATTTGCATAGAACCCCTTGTTTGATATTGTGGTGTTGCATTTCATTTCAAATCTATCTTAAGGGCAAAACCCATAATCACATAAGGTGGGGATTTCATCACCCTTCCTTAGCCCACAAACCACAACTCCACATTTTGCATTTCCCAAGCCTAATAAAATCTAGTAGACATTGGCCCTAGGGTTCACTTTGAGATTTGATTTCACTTGGGCCCATTATCAATTTGGAAACTAGTGTCTAGGAAAGAGGTCCGATGGCAAACGCCTTAAGTGGGATTGTGGTTTATTAATTAGGACCCTACATCTGTAGGGGGAGCCTCCCACAACCCCACCTCTTTCCTGGCTAGTGGACAAATTTGGTAGTGGACTTGGGCTGGATTCAAGTTGATTTGTGAGAAAGCCAACATTTGAGCCCACTTAGTGGTTGAACCTTAAGGGAAATTGTGCTTGTATCACCATCTAAAGGCTGGTGTCTAGGCAAGAGGTTAAAAGGCTACGCCTAAGTGGATCCGTGGTTCATTAATTAGGAGCTTGCGAAAGCAAGGGGAACCTCCCACGATCTTACCTCTTACCTGGCCAACTTGAAGGTCGGTGTGTGCAAGATTGCAATTGAACTTTGGGGAATTCTCACTATTTGTGCTCTTAAGTCCAAGGAGCCCTAAGTCTTGTAGGTTAATTTGTTGAACAAGTGTTTGCAAAAATTAAAAAATATATATATTTGAATCAATTCTTGGAGTTCATGCAAGGTAGAAGATCCCAAGTTCCACATTTAGTTGAACCTATCCAAGAAATAGAGAGGGTGATCCATCAAGCCCAAAATCCCATTCAAGAAATGGCTAATCAAGGTGAATTGCCCAAGCAGATGAAGGAATACTTCATTCCTTCTAGCTATCAACCTTCCACATGTATCCATCTTCCGGAAGTGCCAGCAGCCCAATATGAGATCAAATCTAGCACGATCCAAATGCTCCCTTCATTCCATGGGCTTACAAATGAAGACCCATATAAGCACTTAGATGAGTTCTTGGAGATATGTTCCACTGTGAAAATTCAGAATTTCACAGACGATGCCCTAAAGTTGACTCTATTCCCTTTCTCCTTGAAAGATAAAGCCAAATATTGGTTAGGGACCTTAGGAAGACCCATTCGGTCATGGGAAGAAATGCAAAAAGAATTCTTGAAGAAATTTTATCCTATAGGTCGGACCAATACAATGAGAAGAGCCATCACGGGCTTTGTTCAAAACCCAGGGGAATTGATCCACGAGTCTTGGGAAAGAATGAAGGAGTTATTGAGAAAATGCCCACATCATGGGCTATCAAAATGGCAGATTGTGCAGGCCTTTTATGAAGGTTTGACTGAACCCTATAGGCAAATGGTTGATGCTTCGTGTGGAGGTGCGTTTATGAGTAAAAGTGAAGAAGAAGCTTATGCTCTCTTTGAAATGTTGAGTGAGAACTCCATCAACCATGCCTCTCTTTCTTCATATGAAAAATCAGTGGGGCCATCTAGAAAAGCTGGGATGTATGAGGTAAAAGAGAGGGGAGAATTTGAGCCTAGATTAGATGTGAATGCCTTGACTCAAAAATTAGAGAAAGTTGACCTGTTAACCCAACAAGTGGGCGAGCTCATTAAATTGAATAAACAAACCTTCAATGCCCAATCACAACCATCTTTCTACTCTCGCCAAGGTCCAGTCCAAGAGGCATGTGTGCTTTGTGAAAGCCCAGCCCATCAAGTGGATGAATGCCCTGCGGCAGCCCAGTTACCACCTGCTATCCAGGAGCAAGTTTATGCAGCCCAAGGATTGTCTAAGCCCAACAATGACCCATTTTCAAACACTTACAACCCGGGCTGGAGAAATCACCCAAACTTCTCTTGGAAGCCCCAGCAAAACCAAAATTTCCCACCCAAGCCCCAACCTCAGGCCCATTTTCAAAATCAAACTTTCCATAGGGGCCAATTGTCACAACAATTACCCAATCAACCTCAATTCCCTTATGGCCAGCCATCTTATGGCCAACCCTCATTTGCTCAGCCCGCATATGGGCAATCTTCACATCCTCCTCCAATTTACCAACCACCTATGCAACCTCCACCAATGGCCCAAAATGATGACAAAATCAATCAATTACAACAACTCATTTTGGCCCAAAACCAATCTTTCCAAACCCAAATGGCTGAAATGAAGGCCCAGATTGGCCAACTCTTAGAAACCAATGTGAGGAGAGATCCGGGTCAACTTCCAAGTCAACCCATTCCCAACCCACGAAATTATCCTCCTGGTTTTCAGCAGCAGCCCCTTCCACCGGCTCCTCAAGGGCAATTTCAACAAGGCCCAAATCCTCCTAAAGGCCCACAATTTGAGAATGCTAAGGCCATCTCGGCCTTAAGAAGTGGTAAAATCTTGTCAGACCCATACCAAATTGATGAATCCAATCAAGCCTCATCTAATCAAACCCAAGAAGAAAAAGAACCCATTTCCACTCCTATAGTGGGTAGTGAGGAGAACATCAAAGATAAAGGGAAGGCAAAGATAGATGAATCACCTGAATGCTATAAACCTAAGATTCCCTTCCCTAATGCCTTGGACGCTAGGAAAGAAAAGAAAAAGAAGAACAATCAAGCTCAGAATGAAGAATTGATGAAATTGTTCAAACAAGTCCACATCAACATCCCCCTCTTAGATGCAATCCAACATGTGCCTGCGTATGCCAAATTTCTTAAGGAAATGTGCACTCAAAAGAGGGAACCAAAGGTGAATCTGGAAAGAATTCTATTGTCTGAGGATGTTAGTGCTGTCCTACTAAATCAACTCCCCCAGAAAATGAAAGATCCTGGCACCCCACTCATATCTTGTGTCATTGGGGGGGTCACCTTTGAGAATGCTCTATTGGACCTAGGAGCAAGTGTCAATCTCCTCCCAACATCTGTGTACCAAAAATTTGGTATGGGAGAACTCAAATCAACCCCTGTCATTCTCCAATTGGCTGATAGATCTGTTAGAACACCTAAGGGGTTGGTAGAAGATGTCCTTGTCAAGATAGACACATGCTATTTTCCTATTGACTTTTTAGTCCTTGACATGGAGTCTAAATCAGACCTAGCCCAAAGCCCAATTATATTGGGCCGGCCCTTCTTAGCCACAGCCAATGCCAACATCAATTGTAAGTCTGGGCTTATGGACATCTCTTTTGGAGATCAGAAGATGACACTAAATGTCTTCAAGGCGTCCAAACAAATAAGGGAGGAAGAAGATTGTTACATCATTGATGTGATTGATGAGATGGTAGAAAATGACCCTCCCTTGACCAGAATAGAAAACTTTGACAAAACTGAAGACAAAGAGCCCATTTCTGATGTCAATGCTCTTCATCAGTTTGAACATTTGTCTGATGTGAAACATGAACCTTCACTTCCCTCCATCCATGCCCCACCACAGCTAGAATTGAAACCCCTACCCGATTCCCTGAAATATGTCTTCTTAGGGGACGAGAGGACTTTGCCTGTCATAATAGCATCTGATCTAACACCCACTCAGGAGGACCAACTGATTGATGTCCTCAAAAGACATAAGGAAGCCATAGGTTGGTCTGTAGCCGATCTTAAGGGAATATGTCCATCAGTATGCATGCATCACATTTATCTGGAAGACAATGCAAAGCCATCTAGGGAGATGCAAAGAAGGCTGAACCCTCACATGAAAGAAGTGGTTAAGAAAGAAGTAGTCAAATGGCTTGATGCAGAAATCATATACCCAATCTCTGACAGCCCATGGGTTAGTCCAACTCAAGTGGTACCTAAGAAAGCTGGGCTCACTGTGGTGAGCAATGACAAAGGAGAATTAGTACCCACTAGATTACCCACAGGGTGGAGGGTATGCATAGATTATAGGAAATTGAATGAGGCCACTAAGAAGGACCATTTCCCCCTACCATTCATTGACCAAATCTTAGAGAAATTAGCTGGCCAACAATATTTCTGTTTCTTGGATGGTTATTCAGGATATAACCAAGTGGCCATTTATCCAGAGGATCAAGAAAAGACCACATTCACATGTCCTTATGGGACATTTGCATTTAGGAGAATGCCCTTTGGGTTATGTAATGCTCCAGCCACTTTTCAGAGATGCATGATGGCCATTTTTTCAGATATGGTGGGGAACTTCTTAGAAATTTTTATGGATGATTTCTCAGTCTTTGGAGATTCTTTTGAAGTGTGCCTAGATAATTTGACAAAAATTTTGGAGAGGTGCATAGAGAAGAGGTTGATTCTAAGCTGGGAAAAGAGTCACTTCATGGTAAAAGAGGGCATAGTGTTGGGCCACATAGTTTCTGAGCGGGGTATAGAGGTGGACAAGGCCAAAATTGACCTCATTTCTAATCTTCCTCCACCCACCTCAGTTAAGCAAATTCGGTCTTTCCTTGGCCATGCCGGCTTCTATCGCCGGTTTATCCAAAATTTCTCTCAAATTGCCCGACCTTTAACCCTTCTCCTAGCCAAGGATATCCCATTCAATCTTGATGAACAATGTTTACAAGCATTCAATATTTTGAAGGAAGCTCTGACCAAAGCTCCAATCCTTCAACCACCTGATTGGTCCCTTCCCTTCGAAATCATGTGCGATGCTTCAGATTTTGCTATAGGAGCAGTCTTAGGGCAGAGGATTGACAAACGCCCTGTGGTGATTTATTATGCTAGTCGCACTATGGGTGATGCTCAACTGAATTACACCACCACTGAAAAAGAACTCTTGGCTGTGGTGTTCGCCCTTGAAAAATTCAGATCATATCTCTTAGGATCCAAGGTCATCATCTACTCTGATCACTCAGCCTTGAGATACCTCATGTCCAAGAAAGAAGCCAAGCCCCGTTTGATTAGATGGATCTTACTCTTGCAAGAATTTGATATTGAAATTCGGGATAAAAAGGGGTCTGAGAATGTGGTGGCTGATCATCTCTCTAGAATTCTTGTGCAAGAAAAGGAGCCCATAAGAGACTTTTTTCCTGATGAACAACTCTTGTCCATTAGCCACATCCAACCCCCTTGGTATGCCAATATTGTCAATTATCTGGCTGTTGGATTGACCCCTGAAGGTTGGTCTAAGAATGAGAAGGATAGATTCTATGCTCAGATAAGACACTATTTTTGGGAGGATCCAGAATTATTCCGTATCTGTGCGGATAATGTCATTCGAAGGTGTGTCCCTGAAAATGAGCATCAAAGCATTCTCACCTTCTGCCACACTCTTGCTTGCGGAGGGCATTTTTCTGGAAGAAAACTGCTGCGAAAGTCCTCCAGAGTGGTTTTTATTGGCCCACTCTCTTTAAGGATGCCCATGCTTTTAGTCAATCTTGCCCAAAATGTCAAACTATGGGGAATATCTCTCGAGAGACATGATGCCCTTTAACCCCATTCTTGTGGTAGAAATTTTTGATGTATGGGGAATTGATTTCATGGGACCATTCCCACCATCTTATGGGCATGAATACATTCTAGTGGCGGTTGACTATGTCTCAAAATGGATTGAAGCTATAGCAACTAGAACCAATGACCACAAAGTGGTCATGAAATTTGTGCAAAAGAACATCTTCTCTAGGTTTGGATTCCCTAGAGCTATAATTAGTGATGGAGGTAGTCACTTCACTAACTATCAATTCAAGAGTTTGCTGAAAAAGTATGGGATCACTCACAAAGTGGCCACACCATATCATCCCCAAACAAGTGGGCAGGTAGAAGTTTCAAATCGAGAAATCAAGAACATTTTGCAAAAGACTGTGAGGACTGATAGGAAAGACTGGGCTGAGAGATTGGATGATGCATTATGGGCCTACAGAACAGCATATAAGACCCCTATTGGGATGTCACCCTTCAGATTGATTTATGGAAAAGCCTGCCACCTCCCAGTAGAGCTGGAACACAAGGCTTATTGGGCAATCAAACAATTTAACCTGGATTTGACCCAAGCTGGATCACACAGGGCCTTGCAATTAAGTGAGTTAGAGGAGCTTCGTGAGGAATCCTATGAGAACTCCAAAATCTATAAGGCCAAGATGAAAACTTTTCATGACAAACACATCTCCAGGAAAACATTTGAACCTAATCAAAAGGTCTGGTTGTTCAATTCTAGATTGAAACTTTTCCCTGGGAAGCTTAGATCTAGATGGGATGGGCCATACATTGTAGTTAATTCATTTCCCCATGGTGCTGTTGAGATCTGTGACCCCAAAAGTGGCAACACTTTCAAAGTCAATGGCCAGAGACTCAAACCCTTCATTGAAGGAGTCTCAAATGAACTGATTGTGGAAGAAATTGCATTAATTGAACCAAGTTGAATTCGCTGATGTCTGGCTGAAGACATTAAACTTAGCGCTAATTGGGAGGCAACCCAATTCTTTTTTCATAAATAAAGGAGAATGACTGATTGCTTTTCTTTCTAGAAACATGGAGAATGGGCAGCATCTCTCTCTACAGCAACATTTCATCTTGCTCAGGTTGTACCTTTCCCTCTCAAAACATTCACTCTATATTGTCCTAATTTTCTATTTTAAGCATGTCATTGAGGGCAATGTCACTTTAGTTGGGGGGTAGCTTGTGCTTAAATTTCAAGCTTGTACTTAAATTTCATCAAAATGCTATAAATTTTTTCATGACACCCCTAACAAGTGCTTCAGGATCATTTTTTCATGATAAGAAACTTGTCAAAATGATAAGGCTTAGAATATCCACTTGTGACAGCAGTGAGTTAAGGGGTGAATAAGTTGGCCATGTTTTTAGCATCTTCCTCGGAACACACTTAGATTTTTGAACTCGCACACATTTACACACTAATGAGAATAGTGGGTATTAAACATAAGGATGATGAGATTTTTGCTTAAAACTTAGGCGATGATTGAAAATTCTGCCTAGTCATTGAAGATCGATCGTGGGGAAAAAGCTACCTGCCTACGAATAAGTGCAAAAGCACCAAAAGAAAGAAAAAAAAATGTGAAACAAATCATGGAAAATGCTCCTGATCTTAGTAACCGGGCCTGCTTCTCCTAAGGCAAGAGTTGAGGTTCGCGTCAAACGGTGAAGGAATGTGCAGCACCATGATAGAAAAAATATGAGAAAAAAAATGATGATGAGGCAGAGTGAAGCTACCTGTAATTCGAGAATCTAATTTGCAATAAGGTAGAATTGGAAATCATCGTTAAGTGATAAATAGAAGGCTCATGCATCCAGTTGTCGATGTCCACTAATCAAATTAGAGCACATACACAAAGAGATACAAAATTGTGAGTGTAATCTGAGGAAGTGTCTAAATACATGGATTGACGAAGTTTATTCCTGACATTTATTGTTTGAACTTGCAGTATTCTATAGTTCAAATCATGATGACCACCTTCTTGTCAGGAAACGTGACTTTTAAACTCTTGTTAGTCCTAAATTTATAATTATTTGCATTGCTAAGGGACTAGCAATGAGTAAGTTGGGGGGTGTGATAACTTCATATTTTCACATATTATTTCTATATGTTTGGGAGAAAATTCTAAGTAAATTGTTGATCATGAATGAAAATGTTCACATAAATAGATTTTTTTGAATATGAAAGCTTTCATGGAAAATGATAAATATTTGGGATGAAATTTATAACAATGTTGGATATCACATATGATTTCTCTAATGACAGGTGTAATGCTGTATGGGGATCGGAAGGCTTAACCAGCATGTCAAGGAAATTTCTTTGGCAACTATTTTAATGGGCTTAAAGGTTTGTTGTTGGATGCATGAAACATATACATGGGTATTGGGCCTCCTTCAAACATAAAGGGCCACGCTAGCTGCAGCTTGATGGGCCCATCGCGAAAGAAGAAATGGCTGCAATATGAGCATCACGTGCATGCTTAGGTGTTACAAAGGCATTATAATATCCAACCCACCACGTGAATGTACAGCAGAAGATGGCCAAGTGGGGTGCATGGCTGCACAAAATAGGCCGATCACGTGCATAGCAGCTGGGTGTTGGGATGGCATTGGCGTATCCAACCCACCGCGTGAATAGCGGCAGCGAGGTGAGCTGAACTTGCATGGTTGATCACCACGGGAATATCGGCAGTGGCTTGCGTTAGGCTCCACGTAGATGCTGTTCGGTGAGATAAGGAGGATGGACGCTGTCACCTGAATCCGGAGAAGATGGAGAGCAGGCTTCGCAAGCCGTTCGTTTGTTGCGAGACGCTCGTGTGGGGCGTCGTGGACGACACCAGCGAAGGATAAAGAAACGGCGTCGAAAGCGGAGGAGGTTCCGTGAAATCCTTGGAAAGGTTCACCCCTATATATGGGAGGTTCAGGGAACGAAAAGGGGTGGTTTTTGGCTTGGTGTTTTTGAGCTGGCTTTTGGGTTTTTAGTTTCTGTTTTCTTAGATTTGGCCTTTCACAGTGTTCTTCCGAAGTTCAGACGTTGCCGCAGGGGGGTTCGTGCGTTGCTTTTGGTTTTCTTTTCTTGGGTTTTTAGTTTGGTCGTGGCCCTCTCTCTGGTGGTTCTCTGCTATCCGTGTAAAGCTCTCTCTGCGTCGTGTGTGGCGTCCTTCGCGTGGAGCTTTTATTGCGTGCCATCACGCAAACGTCCGCGGCGAGCACCATCCGTGGCAGCTGTGCAACGCCCGTGGCGAGTCTCTTTGCTGTAGCTGTGGCCCAGCGCCACTGTTGGTGACGTGGTCCGTGCGTGCATGGCGTTTGCAGCAACCGTCCGTCTCTGCTCCCATTGCTGTAGCATGAAGAAAGCATCGTGGAGTCTCTTCTGATGCAGCTGCTTGGCGTCTTGGTGAAGAGAGGGGCAGAAGCACTTGATGTCCATACTGCAGTCATTGGGTCATTTCTTTGTCATATAGTCTTTCTGTAACTTTGTCGACAATAGTGTTCTTCATAGTTTAGTTTATTCTAGCCCTTCAACCATAGTCACCTTAGATTTATTTAATCTCATTAGCAAACTATCTGCAAGCACATTGTTTCTTCAATATTAATTTAGTGAAAGTGTTTTATTTTTATTCATTAGCTTTACCTCTCTCTTCCCTCTCTCCAAATGTGGTGTCTTTCTTTTGTTGTCGTCCTTGCAATTAGTTAAATTAATTTGTGTCTTAATGTCTTAAAGTCCATTCACTTAAGTTAGTTAATTTTAATTTGTCAACTCTTATTTTAGTGTCCATTTGTCATGAACTTTTAGTTAAAACAAAACACAAGAGTTCCTACCTTAAAATCTGAATTTCCCTGTGGATTCGACTCGGACTCACTGCTTATCTATTCTCTTTAAATTAATTTGTGAGCCGATAATTAAATTTGGTAGTGGATGTATTAACGGCATGCGTTTTAACTATCACCGCCTTTCTGACGAGGCGCCTTGGGAGGCCGTGTGTCAGGCTGTGGTGGGTGCCCCCGGGCTGTCGTCGAGAAACCCGCTCCTTTGAGCTTCGCCTTGTCCTCTCGTATTTGACGCAAGAGGTCAAAACGATTGGAGGTGGGGATGGTGGGGATGGACCGTTCCTGGGGTACGATTGGTTCACCCCCGTCGAGACGGATCCGCAAGTCACCGATAAGAACAGTCTTGCCAGAGTTACTGATTGCAGCAGCGGGATGCCTGCCTCTACGGCCATGGCGACGCTTCTTCTGAGGAGCTGAGGAAGACTCTGCCCCAAGATGGTAGACCGAGAAGACTCGGCCTGAAGCGACTGGCAGCGTGAAGATGTCAGTCTGAGGTGTTGGGATGGGCCCCCGGGGTGTGTAACCCACGTCGGGAGTCAGTGGCTGGGCCACTTGGGTGTAAGCCTTTGCCCGCGTCGATAGGAGTGTCGCCGATGCTCGAGATGACGCTCTTGCACTGGAAGGCGACGCCGTCGGAAGTGATGTGACACCACTAAGGGGCATGCAGCAAACAAACGGATCCTTAGGACCTATTCCGCAAACACAATCACACAGTAACAAAGTCCTAGATTGGGGCCGATTCGCCGTCGCACACACACGAGCCCGGGGTGACTAAGTGATGCTAAGGGGAGGTGATGGATCAAGACCCTTGCTGGTAGAGTGCCAGCAAGGCTAGAGTTGCCCTCCCGAAGGTACGAGGCCCACACTTAAGGGGTTGGCCAGTGCCAATTGGGGCACTAGGTCCCTCTCTCTCACAGCCCACGGTGACCGCTTGTAAGTGGGCACACGGGGTCGGGCTCTCTCTCTCTTGCTCAACGGAGCAATTCCACAGATATTAGATGAACAAATACAACTAATGGAGTAAAGTTCAGAGCTTACCCTGGTTGGTTTGAGGAAACCAACCCCGTTCGAAGACGAGAGCGAGCGGGGAAGTGTGGGTTCCCCGCACACCGCGCCGATGAAGCTTGATCCCTATTTAACACTTACAATCACTACACCTCACACAGGAGGGTGGACTTGGGGTGGGGATATTTGTATTACAAGTCAAACACTACCTCCGCACAGGGAGGGGCGCTAAGCCGGCCAGGCGGGGAGGGGAGATAAGCTCGATCGCACCGACGGAGCACCCGGCCGAATCTGCCCGGGTCTGGGACAGCAAGACAGGGGATTGATATAGTCGCCGCTGTGAGCTCTCCCGGACTCAGAACTTTATGAGACTTGTGCCAAAATATCGCTGACGTACCCAGGTACGACGGTGATTTTTTGTGGGCGGTCCCGAAGTCGTCGCTGGCAGGGACGGGCTCTGGAACAGGTCCCTGGCGTTATGGTTCAGGCAGGTCCAGAGGGTTGCAGCTGCTTGTAGAAGGTACCACGGTCACTCCCGAAGTCTGAATGAGGCGAGACCAAGTCGAGGACGTCTGTGGATGAGTCTTCTTCGAGCAGCAACCAAGAACAGCACCAGAGGATGTCAGGGTGGTGAGGAGGAGTCCGTTGAGTGAGGCAGTGTTGTGGCAGGACCCAAATGGACTGTCTGCGCACCCGGGGGAGAAAAAATTGGAACAGGCACTTCCTGATTCCGAACGGGACACCGCTTGTTGGTGGTGGTGGATGGCTCGTGGTAGCAGCTCTCAGCCAAGTGGCGTCTCCAGAAGTTGAAGGGTATGGCCGTGGGAACTCCTGCAAGTCACTTCTGGTTGCAGACTGGACTGGATCTGCACAGTTGGCGTAGAACGGCTCTCCCAGGCAGCTCCGACCTCGGATTGAGACGAAACTGCCTCGCCTGCGAAGAAGACTGGGGGAGCTTTCCTTTGATGTAGGCCGCGCCCCCAGGAGCTCCAGGATGTGGTTGCGGGCGGCACTGCAACAGGGTGTTGATCTGCAGGGCTTCAGCTGCACACTGATTTAAAGAGAAAAGGGTAAAGGGGGGGGTCTCTTTGGTGGAAGGGTCGGGAATATGGTTGCTTTGGTGGTGGGGAATGGTTGGGAGGTGGCAAGGGGAGGTGAGGGAGGAAGGTAGGGGCGGAGCTAGCAGGGGAGGGGGGGTTGGTGCGCAAGTGGCCAAGGGGGTGGAGGTGGGTGCGAAATGGCTTGGGGAAATGGGGGGAATGGCCTTTGAATTGGGTGGAGGAGTGAATGATAGTGTTAATGGATGCCTAGGGAAGGGGAGGGGTTTCCTTGGGGAGGGGAAGAGGTGCTTGGGAGAGGGGGATTCTCTCTTGGGAAGATGGAAGGTTGTATGGGGAAGGGGAAGGGTTGCTTGGGGAGTGGTGGGAGCAAATGGGGTTTATGAGTCTTGGGAGGTGAAGGGTTGTGTTTAATGGGGTGGGGCTGATGTGGCAAGTGGGGGAGGTGAAGGGGCAGGTTCGCCCAAGGGAGAGAGTGAGAGGAGGAGAGAGAGAGAGGGGTTCGCCCCCTTTAGTGTGTGAGAGAGAAGAGAGAGCTAGAGAGAGAGAGAGAGCTAGAGAGAGGGGGGGCACAATTCTTGTGGCAAGTTTTTACTCAAATATTCATTAACCATCTCAAGTGGAGTTGGGGTCCTATTTATAGAAATCCCAACTTTTACAAAAAGTCCCTGAGAAAAGAACTAATAACAGATAACCAAAAGAGCTGGGGAAAGGGAAAAAGGCGCCCCTGGGCCAGGCCCTTCTAAATGGGCCCAATAGACATACTAGCCCAATATGAAGACACAAACTTAGGTAAATAACATGATAACCTAGGGGCATGACTCAAAACAAAGGGGAAATTACATCAAAATGACTCAAGAAAGATATGAAAATTACATAGCTAAACTCAGAAAATCAAGCTGAACATAATGGCGAGCATGCGGACCCTTGGAGAAGTGGGAAGTGGTAAGCGATGTCCCCATCAGGAAGTGTTGGGATGCCGACGCCCCTGGGTCGAGGACCCGTAGTAGGTGCAGGTGTAGTCTGGGCTCGGGTCGGAGGACCAGAGGAGGGTGCTGAGGAACCTTGCCCCCTGGGTAGAAGACCCACGGGGAGAGCCGGTTCAACTGGAGCTCGGGACCGGGGTCCCGAGTGCAATATCAGAGAGCCGCGAACTCGGGGCTGAGAGCCCGTGTCGAGAGTCGACTTTGCCGGGATTCAGGGTCGGAAACCTGATGAGGATGCTGAGAAGCCGTGAACCCGGGACTGGGAGCCGGTGTTGGGTACCGGCTTGGCTGGAGCTCGGGGTTGGGGACCCGAGGCAAACGCTGAGGAGCCGTGGACCCGGGGCAGGGAGCCCGTGTTGGGTGCCAGCTTGGCTGCGGCTCGGGGTTGGAGACCCAAGGAAGATGCTGAGATAGTGGCCAAACTCCGGGGCACGGGGCCCTTGTTGGAGGTCAGAAAAGGCTGGCGTCGGGAGCTAACGCTCACCCGGGCCGGCGTTGATCTGGGGGCCCTGTAGGGGCCAGTGGTGACGGTCCGGTGCCCGGCACTCAGGTGGGCCACCGGGACTGGAGATGCATGTGGCACATTGGCCACAGGAGCCAATGGAGAGACTGGAGTTGGCTGAAGAGCCGCCACGTGGATCACACCCAAGAAGTAGGGTGATCTGATAACATGGGCGAAGCTGCCGAAAGTGATCAGCGTCACCAAGTAGCCCACCCGGGCGTGGGTGGCAATGACGTTGGGGCCGTAGGTGACGGCCGCCATGGTTGCTGGAGAGCTGACTGCTGTGAAGGCGACGGTTGCTGACAGTCGCCAAGGGCGGTCCGACGATCAGAACGTGAACCGGAAACTGCTAGAAAATGCGCGCGCGAGTACCCTCCTCTGCCTCTCCTGCAAGGACAGGGAAAGGGCACCAGGGCTTCAGGGCTGGCACAGACTTTTCTTCAGCAAAAAGAAGGAAGGCGGGAGTCGTCCCACCGGGCGTGCCATCCTCTCTATTCGCGCGGGGTTTTTATGCCCAATAACCAGGGTAAAGGAAGGGATACAGTGGGGAAGGAAAATACGAGAGTTTGATATATCTTGAGTATCCCCCTCACAGTTGCATGTCTCTCACGGCGGTATCGGGCACTCTCCTTTTACGGAAAGTCGGGAAGGGTCGAATGGCACGGAAGTGTCAGGATAAGAGTTAACCGGACAGGGTGCAGGCGTGCCAGTCGATTTCTTGATAATCACTCATGGAACCAAGGGTTGACTGGGGAAGCGCCACCAGGGCGCAGCATGTGGGCTCGGAAGATCGGGCGACAGGTGGAGAGAAGAGGTTCCATGGGTGCGAGTGCGTAGGCGATTGCGGGAATCGTGTATTGGACGTCTTTCCCCACAGGCCGCAAGCAACCGGTGTTTATTTACATCGGATTGAATCCGAATACCTTCGTTCTAAGCTGAAGAAAAGTCTGTATATGTGCTTGAAGCCATGGGTAGAGGGCTGGGGGCATTCAACAGCTATGGGTGCGCGCTAGACAGAGGGGTGTTGATTGGGAGCAGGGAGTGCTGGAGGTTCACACTAGGTGACACAGGGGAAGACTAAGGGCCTGAACGTGGATGTCAGGGCATTCGTCCAATCGGCGGTGTTATACTGAGGTGTATACTTCTTTACAGGAAACCCGTAATGGCCAAGGTACAACTGGCGCGTGCCACGGGACAACTCCGACGTGCTAGTCGGTCCCCGGGTCGATGCATGATGAATGAACACACATGCATTTTACAGGGGGCTCCTCTCGTGGAGCGGGCCAGGGCCGTGATGCAGAACGGGGGGCCTATGACTGGATGACTGGAGGGATACATCGATCTGGTATTTGGGCGAGGGTCGATCACGACTCGAGTTGAGCGGTCGAACATGGCCTCGGGACTGCAAGAGAGTGTGGCATCATGGTACGCGTGTGGTTGCAACTGACGGGCACGCGAGGGGAAATCCCGACATGAGGGGACGTCCGCCCATATCATAGCGTCTCACATACGGTGGGTGTCGACTTGTATGTGACAGCTATATACGGCGTGAGGGGAGTGCGAACGACATACCCCCGGCATATTAGGCCGACGAACAAGTGACACGCACAATTCTCCTTAGCTTGCTGCTTGGAGCCACACTTGAAGTCCTGGATGCTCGGTGCTTGCTGGATGCTGGATGTTGGATGGATGAACATGCTCCACCCCTTGAGCTCCTAAGGGGTTTTTATAGGGGAAGTTGAAGGGTCACAAGGGGTTTACACGGACCAGCTAAGGGGGGTGAGTTGGTCTGCGTAAACCCAAGTGAATAGTGACGCTTGGGTTACGTGAGTTGAGAGAGGGGGAAGGGGTTTACGCGGACCAGCCCAGGGGGCGGAGCTGGTCCACGTAAATCCCCCTTTAGGGGGTTTAGGCGGAGCAGCCCAGGGGGCTGGGCTGGTCCGCCTAAACCCCCTCCCCAAGGGGGTTTAGGGGGGCCGGTCATGGCCTTTTTTCTTTTTTGAAAAATTAAATTTTTTTAATTGAATGGGTGTTTACGCGGACCAGCCAGGGGGGGTGAGCTGGTCCGCGTAAACCCCCCCATGGGGGGTTTAGGCGGATTGGCGCCAATGAGAGAGGGGGGCGGTCCCACCATATAAAATTTTATTTTTTGGCCTATTTTCTTCCTAAATTGACTAAGAAGAAAAGGACAGTTGTGCTGGGAGGATACGTGGAAGCTTGTGAAGGCTTGTGTGAGCATCGACTTGCGAAATCCTCACGTGCTGTCGCTTTGCGCTCCCGCGTCCACGTGTCAACTTCTCGAACTGGTACGACACACGAACCGCGTCATAGGACCGTAGATCGGACAGACCTGGGCTGAGTGGGGTCGTGGGACCATCGGACTGGAAGGATGGCACGGCCCCCAGGGAGTTCACCCTCCCTCGGGCGCGCGACCGCCCCTAGGGTGAACTGGCCCTGGGGCCGGTCGTAACCCCGGGGAATGGCCCCCGTGGGTCTTCTTGTGTTGTCAGGGGGTGTCCTTTGACGTACTTTGAACTTCGTGAGGCTGGCATGGGCCCGTGGGGCCATCATTTTTCTGGTAGTCGCAGCCGCTCGGAAGGTGTTTGAGCAAATGCCCGATACACCTCGGATTGCCAAATGGCTTGAGTAGATGGCTGAGGGGCCGCATGGCGGGCCTTGGATTGGGGATAGGAGCTCGTGAGAGCTAAGATGGGGCATTTTGTGGACGTGAGTAATGCCTCGGGCTGTGTGCTACGTTGCTCGGCAGGTTGATAGGGTAGCCTCGGGTTGGCCCGAGTGCTAAAGTTGAGTGGCTCGTTGCCACGTATCTGAGGGTCGGGGGTGGCCCCGACTTACTGGGGGATCGTTGTGGGACCCCATTAGTGTGATGGAACCACGGGGTGGCCCGTGGTTTCGTGTAGAAGGGCTGGAATGTATGCGCCCACAAGGTGTTCAGAAATATGCCGAACACGCGTGTGTGGGCCGTATGCACGTGCTGCGGGCCTCCAAAGCCTATGGTTGACTTGCTCGGGTCTCCCTTTGACCTTGGAGGGTTGAATGAAGTGTCTCGGAGTGGGCCCGTGGCTCTTTCACTTGGTGCCACGTGGCGTGGCTTAGTGTTAGGGCGCCCCCGGGTGGTCCCGGACGGCCATGCAGGATACGGGCAAAGCCCGTATGTGAGTGGCCGGGGTTGACCCGAGACAATTGTTTGTGTCACCACGTGTCACGGCAAGTTGGTTGGGACCTTTGTAGGGACCCGCATGATTGTAGAAAGGGCTAGATAGCCCACGCCTTGAAGGTACTCGGGGAAATGCCCGAACCCTTATTCCTTGTTATTTTGGCTGGGAAATAGCCCGGGTACAATAATTATTGATTGGGGTTTATTAACCTCGACCGTGGGAGGCGAAGATCGCTCCTGAGACGAGTGAGGGATCAAAATAGTGCAATAGAGAGAGTTTATTAAAAACCGACGTGGCCAAGTGTAGGAATAGGGCTCCCCGGCGCGGTCAAGCGTAGGTAAAAGAGGTTAAACCGGCGCGGTCATGGCAAGGGTTAAACCGGCACGGTAGCTTTGGGGCGCGCCAGATTAGAGCGCGCTGGATTAGAGCGCGCCGGAATGAACCAAATAAAACCACAAAGGTTTGAATCTAAAGCTAATCCAGCGTGGGGGGGGGTACCGTGCCGTATTAGGGCGCGTCGGGTTAGGACAGCGCCGTTTAAGTTGATTTTTGGGGATTTTTGAATCTATTATTGTTTATTAAGATGTTGTTGAGGGTTTTGGTGTTAATTGGGTTGATTGTTTATTGAGTTGGAGTCCCGGACTCTTCGAGAGCAGAGTCACAAGCTCATGCGAGGTTCATACTCGAGCACGGAGGTTTATTGCTTAAGAACACGTGTTTATTAAGGTCAATTCACGAAGGTAACTTATTAATCAAAAATCTGGCAAAAATTGGGCAGCATCTCCCCATCCTTGAAGGATTGCAAGGGAGAAGCGGGGTCGAGGACTAGCCTACCAGGGGCACCATGGTTCTGTGGGTGAAAACTAGCGGATAAGATGACTAATGAGGGAGGCAACAACCCCGAGGGCTAGCCTACGAGGGTCATGCGACCAGTAGTCAACACTATATCCGAGCGAGGGACGACTATTAGGGAAGAAAGCCCCGAGGGCCAGCCTACGAGGGGCACACATCCCTTAGTCACCACAGAGTCCCTTGAGGGCTGTGGATTTTTAATCTATCAGGGTTAACCCTATTACTGTTCACCCAGTGGCCTGTGGGGATGCTCATCACTGATAGATGGGTGCCAATCGACCAAGTGATGTTTGTAATGAAACATTGGGGAATGTTTCCCCTCCCCAGTTCACTGGAGCAGTGCTATCGAGCAAACTCACAGACCCTGAATGCAGGCGAGATGAAAATAGGAATGCATAACACCACACGACAGTCGACGAGTTGATAGATTACCAAGTGTGGGTTAAAGTATTAATGCTCGAGGGTTAAAGGAGTTAACACTCACGAGGGAAGAGATGATTAGCAATTACAGAAAGGGGTGGCTAGCATGTGGATTGGGGAATTATTAGGACGGCATCCATGTGGAGAGGTGATGGCTAGTCTATAGATAAGATGATTTAGCTACGTACACATATGCTCGAGTAACTGGTATGCAATAGTCGCAAGACAGGCCCTGGTGTTCTGGAGGTGACCCCGACCTTCTCTGAGCAATAGAACAATGCAAAGAGAAAAGAAAATGGGGATCAGACCTTCAAATAGAACGGGGAGAGATACATGCATAGGCACACCTCTACCCACGAAGTATGCAGGAACCATCGAGTGGGACACGACCATTGCATCAACGCGAAGGACCCGGGGAGGGGGTCATCTCTGTAGCCCGTGGTGTCCCATGGCATATTCGGTCTCACGGAATGAAACTCAGCATTTGCACAGACACGAAGCGATTGACCACGCGAATTGAGAACGAAATAGGAAGAACATGTAGAATACAATATCATTCATTCCCTCAAAAGGAGGTGAAAGATAAGGCGCATTACAAACATTCGACACGCCAGTGTTACCGCTCGGTGGCCGTTTCATTGACTGTAGAGGAGAAATTATAGAGAAGAAAAGAATGAAGAGGTGGTGGGGGGGGGAGATGGGCTCATATCATCGCCCCTCCCCCCCTCACTTACACGATGGCAGAAGAGAAAACCAAAAAGGGGGAATCGTCAGGAAGCAACCCACAAAACCCACCTAGGTTTCGCCAGCAAAACAGAGTATCAGGCCCTCTCCTTCTCCGGCTCCGACGTGCTTCAGGCAAGCAGATGAAAGAAGGTGGCGGCAGGAATCCTCCGTGGAAGAACCCTATTCTCCCCCAATGAAACCCTCTCAGACTTGAATTCGATTGGCTCTCCGGCTCTCTCTCCTTCCAGCAATCGATCTCTTCTAATTGCCTCTCCCTCTTTCACTTGGTCGAACCAAGTATTAAATAGGTGCAGGTTAATTCGGCGCCAAGAAGCGCGCCGGAGAAGCGACCTCCAGGAGACTTTTTGCGTGCCGGAGTCAGAGGCGCCGGGGAAGGGGAGCGCACCGGTGAGGGGTGCTCTGTATTAGCCCTTGTCGCTTGACGTGGATTAGCCGGTGGGTCCGGGGATGGTTCCGGAAGTCACCGTTGACCATTCATCTCGTTGTGGTCTTACAAAACCCTGACGGGAAGCCTTGACGAAGCTTTCGGGATGATGTACGGCCTTTCTTGGAACTTCGTGTGTCTTCGGCTTGAACACACGGGTTTTCTACTGACACGACCTTCAGCACTATGATTCGTACTGCTGGCTTGGCCCGACTCGTGCTCAAAGCTTCTTGAGGGGTGAAGTAGCACCCGGGATACTTCCGCCTTGACTGGGCGATCATTTGGCCACCAACGGACCCAATCTGCTGAGAAGCCGTACCCATGCCGGGTAGTCGGGATCTTCTACTGGTAGAGCCTTCGGTCCCCTATTTTGAAGGGCCAAGGGCGTTCTTTCACCTCGAGAGGATCTTTCAATGCCGAACAGTGGCTATGGTTTATGCGGCATGATTGAAGTTGATGCCGGTTCATTGGGCAGTCTTGGTCGCGCTGTCGGTTGGTTGTGAATTCATCTCGATTCTCCTGAGGTGAAGTCCCCGGTGTTCATACAGGGTGGCCTGTGACTCCGGTAGCTTGTGAAGGCTTTAGTTTATTGATATCCATCGGCTTCTGTGCTTCAGTGGGCTGTATCATTCGTCTTTGAGGCTTGATCATCGTTAATCATATTTTGAGTGCCAACAAATTCCCCCCAGCCGTGGGTGTTGCGAGCAAGGCACGAGCATAGCAGGACCGACGGATGAGCTTTGCTTGGATTGATCTCCTTTTCGATTGACGGAAGCTCGGAACGGCCCTTAATCCGGCGCAGATGCTAATCCGACGCGGTTGAAATGTTAACGCGGCGCGGGCTCTAATCCGGCGCGCCCTTGGGGATCGGAGGTTAATCCGGCGCGGCATTGCGTTGAAAAGGGTCAATTCGGTACGCCTTGTATCGGCGCGCCTTTTTGCTGGAGGGTGCTAATTCGGTGCGCTAAATAGCACGCCGGATTAGCCAAGGGGAGGCTCCCCCTTTTATATTTTTTTGTTCTTGATTTTTTCTTCATTCCTCCTCATTCACACATGAACTTTCTCTCTCTTCCTCCTTTTCTCCTCTCCATCTCCCGCGGCGCCGAGTGAGCTTGAGGGAAGCATGCCGTCGTGCAGTCCGAGCGGGTGAGTGAGAGTTCGTTCATTCGGGATTCAAATCCCAATCTTCGGACCCTGGGAGGCTTCTAGTAGGGCTTGCCCTCGGAGCTACTCCCCCGGGTGTTCCATTTTGGTCTCGGTGTAATGCCGATGGCTACTTTTAGGGACCATTCCCTTGGTGGACGTGTTCCCGCTTTTCTTTGGCAATCTCGCGGGCTGGGGAGACTCTGCCAAAACTTTTTTAGAAATTTGTCTCGATCAACTACTTTCTGACTTTGTTTATTCTTTGATGTGCCTTTTTACAGATAGAAATGGCATCTGGTTCTTCTTCCTCTGCTCCCCGTGCCGTGGTGACATGGGAGAACGTTCACTCCCTGGATCGGGGGCATGATCAGCTTGCCGTGGTCGAAGAATCTTCAGACTCGGAGACCGACACGGTAGACACTAGCCGCCTCCTCATCCTCAGGGGCGATTCCTTTTAGTATGACCGGGAAGGTGCCGTCAGGAGAGATCACCCCAAAGACAAGTATTTGATGTCCTTCCTTAGGCGCTTCAATCTTCAAGGGAAGAGAGATTTATTCCTCTTCTACAAAGTCGAGCAAGCATTGCTAGTTGAGAGGGACAGCTTGACAGACTGTGTGGTGCAGGGAAGGCCTATCTACCTCCCCGGGGAAGTCAGGAAATGGAGCGTTGTGCTTGGACTGCAAGATCTGGCTCCAGAAGACGGGCTGCTGACCAGGGCCCCTGAATTTGTGCCTCCCCGGTGGAATGATACCGTAGGCCGTGTTGATCGGGGGAAGCCGATCTTTGGTTTGTTTCTTGCCCCGTTGAAATGGGGGTACATGGAAGAATCCTTCCTATTGGACAGCCTGGCGGTTCACTTCAAACATCAGATATATGTGGGGTGGTTTACCGAGCTGAGGGCCACCAACGCCCACGCATTCAGACCTAGAGCAATGGAGTTTACAGACTATGTGCTGCAACACTATGCTCCCATCTTGACCAGGGCTGGTATATATCACAGTGTGTATGCCTCAAGGTACCGCTACCCCATATTCAGAGGTCTATGTTGCGGCATGATCGAAGTGTTCTACCCCGAGTACAATACTTTTTATACTTCGGAGGGAGAGACTTCTTTGGATCTATGGAGCCTTTTGCAGCTCAGTGGTCTACCCATCGACGGAGAGCCGTACGAGGAAGTTTGCTGGCCCGACTGGCTGAAAGATCAGACCGACGGTGAGGGTCGGTATTTGGCAGGTTACGCCTATCGTTATCTGATGAAGGCGTATCGCACACTTTGCCGGTCGCCGTACGACACGAGGGAGGCCCAAAAGCCCGGCGAGAAGTGGGGAGTGCGGATGGGCACTTGGCTCCAACATTTCTTTGGCGGGAAGAAGAAGTACGAGGACTTCCCCACAGTAGCGCCGACTACCTTGAAGAGGAAGAAAAGGGTCTGGCGACAGGCCACTGCCTCATCCACTTCGAGGGGAGGGCAACGGGAAGACCCGAACCCTACTGGTGTTGATGCAGTCACACACTGTGCTTCATATCTGACCTATTGGATTTTTTCTTTCACTCTCCCGCAAGGCGACGAGAGCATAATCAGAGCAAAAGCCATCTATCCTGCTTGTCTTATGGCTTGGGGCACGAAGCTGTCCCTGTGCCCAGTGGCTTTGTGCCTCATCTTCAAGATGCTGGGAGATTTGCACAAGATGCGTCTCCCTAGGAATTTGAGGACGGTTGGTCCATTACATTTTTTTAATGCTTGGGTCTACACCCTGGTCCCAGAGGCTGCTCCTCGGGCGTTGCAATCAGCTCATCTTATCTCGAGGATGATAGAATTCGCGAGCGCTGAACTGGCATCGGTAGCGGAACAGCTCTTCGCCATTCGAGGCAAGCTGACCCGGGTTCCCATGGATTCGCCCAGGGTTCTTCATTTTTGGAGCTTGGCTGCTCATTCAAGCCCGTTGGTGAACATGACAAGGCAGTGTCATCTTTTTGAGACAGAAGAATACATTCATCCAATCTCTGGGGCCAAGTGCACAAGGCCCATTCTAGAGCAGGAACTGGTTGATTGGGCGCTGGCTATTGGACCAAGTGTCCTTGTATTCCAGAAGAGCGGCATTTTGTGGCTGGAGCCATACTATCTGTTCCGCTTCAGCTGAAATTTTTGCTATGATCAGCACATTCTTTTTTCCTCTTCACAATTTGCATTGCCAAACAGGCATAGAGCCGGACAGGTATCCAATGACGATGCCCGAATATGATGGGATTACTTCCACCGACGAGAGAATGTTTCATTCAGGGTGCCAACCCCTGCTCGTTTCCCCCGCGTCACCCCTGAATACATCAAGTGGTGGAATGCGCAGACGAAATTCTACAGGAGCTCCCGCCGAGACTATTGGGCCGTTGCGGAGCACAGATTTTTGGACTCCCAGCCGGAGCCAGCCCTTGACATCGAACCTTCTTATTTGAAGAAGCTGAAGTCTTGGACTAACACAGAGGTGAGGGCTTATCTGGAAGCCCGGAAAGCTGCGAAGGGCCGTTCATCCAAAGTCGATCCGAAGCTGCCTGCAATCGGCAGGGATGACTATGTGAAGACGCTTCGGGGATTATGCTGTGTAAGCAGCGAACGGGTGGTTCTTCAACAACTCCCTTTGCCGGTGGAGGAGCCCATTCCGTCCGTGGTCGAATGGCGTCCTGAGACTGACAGATTGCATCCTTATCGGACTTTCATCCGTAGGGAAGATAGGCGGGATGCCTTGTATAACAACACCCCCTGGCTGTTTGCACTTCTCCGCTCCCACGGGCTCTCAGTGGGAGGCCCAAGCGAAGCTATTATGGATCAGCCCCTTCACATCTCATTCAAGTATGCTGACAGATGGGGACTGGACCATCTAAGCTTATATTATCATCTGTCTTCTCGCAGCCACACAGACTTGGCATTGCTGGCCGAGCAGAGTGAGAAGATAGGCGACTTGTGTTGGTGTATTCGCGAGGCAGCTTCGAGAGACAAAGTGCCATCCTGTTTTATTGGCCTCTTTTCCCTTTCTATACAGGGCCAGCAGGTGCATTTTATTTCTTCATTCCGGCCCTTCGGCTAGCTTCCTTTCTTCGTTGCAGCATATATCATTCTCACCTTCGTGCGTATGCAGTCGACTCACTTTGGAGGAGACTCGGCACTTCACGGAGCTAATAATAAAAGCTCAGAAGTCGACATATTTTGAGACTCCCGAGTTGGCCCGACCACGACACCATTGCCTCCTGGTGACTCGCGAAAGCGAACCAGATCTCAGTTAAGAGAGGCTGTTGGCAAGGCCAAAGCGGCAGTGACCCGAGTGACACGGGCATGCCGGAGGAAGGCTGCAGAAAAGGAACCAGCAATTGTCCTTCCTCCAGTTGTATCTTTTGAAGAGTTTGAGGCTTCTTGCGCTCAGGGGCCTGAAGCTGAAGATAAGCTCTTCATTCTTCTATAGTTTATTTGCTTATTCTACCCACTTCGGCTAATTCTTCTCTACAGCTGCCGGCACAGTTGTTGCGGTCGTCGGACTAGAGGCAACGGCAGGCGTGGCGACAGGAGAAAGGGCAGGGTAAGTCCCCGTAGCTCCTGTGGAGAGAGATCTACCTTCCCCAATGCCCAGGCAGGAAATGGAAGGTAATTTGTAGTTTGTTCATGGGGCCTCCGCGAGCCATCATGTCTTCAGTTGGCTTGATTGCTTCTTGCTTCAAATTTTAGTTGAAATGCAACCGACATCACTTCCTGAAGCCGGGGCTGTGGAAGAAGCTGCTGCTGGGGAGCGAGCCATTTCAGGGGGCGAGCCTACCCTCGAGATCCATTAGGCCGAAGCTCCTAGTATAGAGCCGACCAAGGAAGTCCTTGCTGAGGGTGATGTTCCTATTAGCAAGACATCCGCTCCCATGGTGGAGCGTTCGGAACAGGCAGAGGACCCTTCCTCTTCCGAGCAAGTCAATTATGGTGGCGGCTCTAGTGACGAGGAGTTCCCACCGGTTGATACGGAGACCGAGGATGTCAGGGTGTCTTCAACTTATGAAAGTGATTATACAACCTTCAGCCCACCCCGACTGGCATGGAGTGGCCCTGGGCCATTGGGCTCACTTGTTAGTGAAGGGGCTGGAGCCACGGAGGCCGCCCTTGAAAATTTGAGCTTAGTGCCGGTTGAGGTGAGAAGCCCTCTATCATTATCACTTTACTGCTCTTCCCTTCTTTTCATATCAGCTGCCTGATACATATATTTATGGTGCAGACTGAGGTGGTACTGCCAACCATAACGGTGCAGATACCTCTCCCGGCTCTAGGTGCGGGTCACCCAACATTCCCGCCAGTCTTGCGGCCTATCGCTCTGTGATATCCCAAAGACTATGCGACAGCAGCAAGTCTAGAAGGACCCGGGGTAATTGCGAGGACTGATGAATCGGTAGCAGTTGTGGAACCTCAACCACTTGGAGTCGAAGAAAAGTTGTCCCCAGAGAAGGGTGGCCCTCCCGAGATAGAGGCGGGAGAGATTGTTGAAGGAGAGACCGGGGCCCTCAGGGCCTTGGCTCTTGTTACTGAAACTGGCCTTGTGGAGGTCAGTCAGGCTGAATGTGAGGAGCAAGTGTCCTCGACTATTGATGCTCCCGGTGCGGCTCCACTTCGAGAGGCTGGCAAGGAGGTTGCCATTGTCTAGACTTCGCCCGTTGCATCAGCAACTGGAGTTGGTTCCAGTGCAAGTGTCTTGCAAATCATGCCGTCGTCGTCTTCTGGGACGAGCGATGATATCTGGGCTGCCGTGGACAGTAGGGTGGATTTCCAACTTCCCGAAACGTCACCGCTAGGTCTTCAATCATCAAGCGACCTAGTGTGGCAATTCTTGGGAACCCTTCAGCAGACCATAACAGCTAGCCAGGATTTGACTTATGTACAGCTGAGGGGCTTGGTGAAGCACCTATCTCGCTCACTGTTGGCTTTTGGTTGCCCCATGGATGACTAGATGCCACGGGTGATATTGCTATTAAAGTATCTGAATAGAAGGGAATTTCTAGGCCGGGAAGTAGCTGATCAACTGACGGCTATAACATTGGAGCGGGCTGAATGCCGAACTGCTCTTGCCTCGTTAAGAGGGACTGCGGGGCAGATGAGAGATGCAGCCAGTACTTCTTCACAGTGTCGAACCTTCCTTGTAGCTCGGATAGCAGAGCTGCGTGCCGAACTTTCCAGGGGCGAGACCGAACTCCAAGAGGTTGAGCGTCTGGAAGTCCAGAGCGTAGAGGAAGCGAAAATGGCTGAAAGACAAGCCGCTTCTCTTGAAGAGAAATTATCACAGCTGGAGGCTGCCGAATTTCGACTCGAAGAGCTGACTCGCCACCCCTCCTTGGGTATCTTAGAGCTGGAGGACATCTTCCGACGCCCACTGCAATAGTCTCTTCGATTTGTCCTTATGTTTTGGTGGACTTTTATGTACCCCGGGGTATGCCCCCGAGTCACATGTATCTTGCTGCCTCATAGAAATGAAATATCTTCGTTTGTCGCTAAGTCACGACTTCATTCTTTTTATTTTGTCCTCTTTTCTTCGCCAGTTGGCTTAGTCCGAATGCGAGTCACTAGGGCAGGAGAGCACTCACGCCTTCAGCAAAGGGGTGAGGTGTTCGCTCCACCGCGTCGTAACTATTCTCGGAGCCAAACTGTGGCTGAAGTAGGCCGAAAAGTTTGAAGGACGAGGGTATAGAGGCCTCCTAGGACCGGGAAATACGATCAGAAGGCTTATCAGCCAGACTCGTCGATGGTGATAGAAACTGAGGGTAGGGTTTATTCATCGACATGGGTTACATGTCGAAGCAAAGGCGGCTTATTGGTTAACGAGGACAAAAAGTCCAGGTTAAGGGGATGTCGACCGGTCTTGCCGATGATGGCAAGGGTCAAAAGTAGGCTGACCGGTCTTGCCGATGATGACAAGGATCGCAAAGAGATTGACCGATCTTGCCGATGGTGACAAGGGTCTGAAGTAGGTCGATCGATCTTGCCGATGATGACAAGGGTCGCAAGGAGGTCGACCGATCTCGCCGATGGTGACGAGGGTCGATAGAAGTAGGTCGACTGATCTTGCCGATGATGACAAGGGCCGCAACTGACCGATCTTGCCGATGGTGAGAAGGGTCAGAAGTAGGTCGACCGACCTTGCCGATGGTGACAAGGGTCGCAAGGAGGTTGACCGCTCTTGCCGATGGTGACAGGGGTCAGATGTAGGTTGACCGATCTCGTCGATGATGACAAGGGTCACAAGGAGGTTGATCGATTTTTCCGATGGTGACAAGGGTCACAAGGAGGTCGACCGATCTCGCCGATGGTGAGGAGGGTCGATGGAAGTAGGTCGACCGATCTTACCGAGGATGACAAGGGTCGCAAGGAGGTTGACCGATCTTGTCGATGGTGACAAGGGTCACAAGTAGGTTGACCGCTGTTGCCGATGGTGACAAGGGTCAGAAGTAGGTCAATCGATCTCACCGATGGTGATGACGGTCGATAGAAGTAGGTCGACCGATCTTGCCAATGATGACAAGGGTCGCAAGGAGGTTGACCGATTTTTATGATGGTGACAAGGGTCACAAGGAGGTTGACCGATCTCACCGATGGTGACGAGGGTCGATAGAAATAGGTCGACCGATCTTATTGATGATGACAAGGGTCGCAAGGAGGTTGACCGATCTCGCCAATGGTGATGAGGGTCGATAGAAGTAGGTCGACCGATCTTGCCGATGGTGATGAGGGTCAATAGAAGTAGGTCGATCGATCTTGCCGATGATGACAAGGGTCGCAAGGAGGTTGACCGATCTTGTCGATGGTGACAAGGGTCACAAGGAGGTCGATCAATCTCACCGATGGTGATGAGGGTCGATAGAAGTAGGTCGACCGATCTTGCCGATGATGACAAGGGTCGATAGAAGTAGGTCGACCGATCTTGTCGATGATGACAAGGGTCGCAAGGAGGTTGACCGATCTTGCCGATGGTGACAAGGGTCACAAGGAGGTCGACCGATCTCGTCGATGGTGACGAGGGTCGAAAGAAGTAGGTTGACCGATCTTGTAGATGATGACAAGGGTCACAAGGAGGGTGACCGATCTTGTTGATGGTGACAAGGGTCACAAGGAGGTCGACCGATCTCGTCGATGGTGATGAGGGTCGATGGAAGTAGGTCGATCGATCTTGTCGATGATGACAAGGGTCGCAAGGAGGTTGACCGATCTTACCGATGGTGACAAGGGTCACAAGGAGGTCGACCGATCTCGCCGATGGTGACGAGGGTCGATAGAAGTAGGTCGACCGATCTTGCCAATGATGACAAGGGTCGCAAGGAGGTCGATCGATCTTGTCGATGATGACAAGGGTCGCAAGGAGGTTGATCGATCTCACCGATGGTGACGAGGGTCGATAGAAGAAGGTCGACCGATCTTGCCGATGATGACAAGGGTCGTAAGGAGGTTGACCGATCTTGCCGATGGTGACAAGGGTCACAAGGAGGTCGACCGATCTCATCGATGGTGATGAGGGTCGATGGAAGTAGGTCGACCGATCTCATCGATGGTGATGAGGGTCGATGGAAGTAGGTCGACCGATCTTGTCGATGATGACAAGGGTCGCAAGGAGGTCGACCGATCTCACCGATGGTGACAAGGGTCAGAAGTAGGTCGACCGCTCTTACCGATGGTGACAAGGGTCAGAAGTATGTTGGGAACTTTAAATCATCGCCTTACTGACTCAAGCGCCCTTTCAGGTTTTCGCCGAAGCCAGCCCGCTCTTGCTTTTGCCCACGCGCCCTTTCGGGTTTTCACCTGGCGGGGTACCAGATTTTGTCCGCGGCGCCCTTTCAGGCTTTCTCCACAGCCGGGTTATGGCCATTTTTGCCCTTATCCTGATGTAGGAACAAGTCCGGCGAGGCACCTATATTTTAAGCCTCTTTTTTTCTTTTTTTTTCTTTTTTGCTTGATTCACGGGACGAATCCAGGATGAACGTGGGCTCGTTTGTTAGCAACAAATGAGGAGGTCCGGGCTAACGAGACGTCGACTAGCCTTGCCGATGATGGCGAGGGTCGAGCACAGGTTTGTTCGTCGACACTGGTTGAATGCCGAAGCAAGAATAGATTCATCAACAAGGATGGAAGGTCCAAGTTAAGGGAATATCGATCGGTCTTGCCGATGATGGCAAGAATCGAGAGTGGCTCGTCCATTGGCATTGGACAAATGCCGTAGCGAAGGATAGGTTTATTAACGAGGGCGTAAGGTCCAAGTTAAGGGAAAAATGTTGACCGGTCTTGTCGATGATGGCAAGGGTCGAACACAAGTTTATTCATCGCCATTGGTTAAATGTAGAAGCAAAAATAGATTCATCAACAAGGACGGAAGGTCCAAGTTAAGGAAAAAAAAGGCTAACCGATCTTGTCGATGATGGCAAGGGTCGACCATAAGTTTATTCATCGACATTGGTTAAATGCCGAAGCAAGAGATAGGTTTATTCATTAACGAGGACAGAAGGTCCAAGTTAAAGAAAAATGTTGATCGGTCTTGCCGATGATGGCAAGGGTCGCAAGGATGGGGACCGATCTTGCCGATGATGACAAGGGTCGAAGGGTGTTGAGGAAAAGGGTCTCTAGTGGGACTTATGGTGATCATCCCTTCTGGAGTTTCATTAGGATGAGAGTGAAGAGGAACTTTGAATTACCACATTACTGGCTTAAGCGCCCTTTCGGGTTTTCGCCGAAGCCAGCCCTCTCTTGCTTTTGCCCACGCGTCCTTTCGGGTTTTCACGTGGCGGGGTACCCGATTTTGCCTGCGGCGCCCTTTCAGGTATTCGCCACAGCCGGGCTATAGCCATTTTTGCCCTTGTCCCGGTGTAGGAGCAAGACCAGCAGGGCAACTCTATTTTAAGCCCCTATCTTTTCTTTCTTTTTTTGTTCAGTTCATCTGACATGAATGTACTGATAGGTCAACATGTGACGTTAGACCCTCGGTGATGGCAGACAGCTACTGACTGGGACACAAGGTCTTACGCCAGTAAGGGCAGTCTATTCGTTGGCAGAGGAACAATGCCAGCGCAAAGGAGGAGCTTTAACCAATCCGAGCATAAGACCCGTAATGGTGATATGCTATAAGGCCCAGCTAAGACGCGGAGTCTTTTGCCAACAACAGGGGTTTATTCATTGGCAAGAAGGTAATGCCAACGCAAAGAATAGATTTTGTGCCGATTCGGGCGTAAGGCCCGTGATGGCAATTTTGTATTAGAGTCGGCTAGGACACGAAGTCTTGCGCCGGAGAAAAGGGTTTATTCGTTAACAAGAAGGTAATGCTAACGCAAAGGATGGATTTTACGCCGATTCGGGCATAAGGCCCGCAATGGCGATGTTGTAGAAGAGTCGGCTAGGACACGAAGTCTTGCGCCGGAAAAGGGGTTTAGTCGTTAGCAAGAAGGTAATGCTAGCACAAAGGATAGATTTTATGCCGATTCAGGCGTAAGACCCGCAATGGTGATGTTGTATTATATATATATATATATATATATATATATATATATATATATATATTTTGGGAGCTCGGCCAGGGCAGAGTGCCACTATACCAAGGTGGGTAGAGCTCGGTCAGGGCGGAGTGCCACTAGACCAAGGTGGGTAGAGCTCGGCCAGGGTGGAGTGCCACTAGACCAAGGTGGGTAGAGCTCGGTCAGGGCAGAGTGCCACTAGACCAAGGTGGGTAGAGCTCGGTCAGGGCAGAGTGCCACTAGACCAAGGTGGGTAGAGCTCGGTCAGGGCGGAGTGCCACTAGACCAAAGTGGGTAGAGCTCGGCTAGGGCGGAGTGCCACTAGACCAAGGTGGGTAGAGCTCGGTCAGGGCGGAGTGCCACTAAACCAAGGTGGGTAGAGCTCGGTCAGGGCAGAGTGCCACTAGAGCAAGGTGGGTAGAGCTCGGTCAGGGCAGAGTGCCACTGGACAAAGGTGGGTAGAGCTCGGTCAGGGTGGAGTGCCACTAGACCAAGGTGGGTCTCAGTCATTCCGGGAATGCCGGTTGAGCTGTGTGATACAGCTTCATATGTTTTCCATTCAGGGGAGAGAACTAGATGACTCCTTTGTGATCTACAAGAACGTACGCACCCCCTTCATATACTCGGCGGATGATATATGGCCCGACCCAGTTTTCAACCAACTTCCCTTTGGGGCTGGAGGCCATTACTTCTCTTCTTTTGACCATTACTAGATCACCCTTCTTGGACTCTTGGCCTTTGACCATCTTGTCGAAAGCACGGGCCATACGAGCTTGGTAGAGTTGGATATTTTGTTGGGCGCGGAGGCGCTTTCCTTCGAGCTCGGCAACCTCTTCCAATCTTCTTTATATGTTGGTTTGTTCGCCGCTAGCCAAACTATGCTGGATAGTGACTCGCAACGACGGGACCTCTAATTCAATCGGCACCACAGCCTCCGACCCATATATAAGGGAGAATGGTGAACAACAGGTTGGGGTTTTATAGACCGTACGATAGGCCCAAAGCGCTTCATACATCTTTTCTTCAGAATCCTTTTTATTAGACTTGACAGTCTTTGCTAGCAGCGTGCATAGTGTTTTATTGAAGGCTTCTGCAAGTCCATTGGCTTGAGGGTTGTAGGGGGATGAGGTCCTCTAATCAATCTTGTATTTATCAGCCAGCCGATAAACCTTCTGGTTTCTGAAATGGCTGCCATTATCAGAGATAATCCGGCAGGGAACCCCGAATCGGAATATTATATTCTGCCGGAAGAATCTTGCGACCAATTCTCCCGTCACATCTCTTAGCGCAACTGCTTTCGCCCATCTGGAGAAGTAATCTGTGGCTGCTAAGATGTACTTGCATCCTGACGAAGATGCTGGCAGTGGCCCTACCACGTCCGTGCCCCATTGGGCGAACGACCAACTTGGTATGGTGGGATGTAGCGGCACCGGTGGTCTCCTGGACACGTTGGCGTGCTCTTGACATTTTTGGCAAGCTTTAGCAAACTTGCAGCAATCATCGAACATGGAGGGCCAATAATAGCCCAATTTCTTTATTTCAATTTTTATTTTTGGCTCGGCCTGGTGCGCTCCAGCTGACCCGGCATGGACTTCTTGCATTACCTGCCCAGCTTCCACCGAAGATAAGCAACGGAGCAAAACTTTCTTTCAAGCATCAGCCATTATTCGGAACAAAGTTCCGCTTCTCATCTCGTAAGAGTCTTTGACTCTTAGGAGCTTCATTCTTTGTTCCTTTTCTTTCGGGAGCTGTTGGTGTTGAAACCAATGCAGAAGGTGTTCCCGCCAATCGGGCTACTGAACTTCTTCGACAGCTGCCGCTTCATTTTCTTGTTCATCTGCTAGAACCTCCGTTACACTGGGGACCTGTCGACGGTTAATTACTGCTATATTCAAGCTTGTGTTTGGCGGGATTGCCAAAGAACTAGCCAACTTTACGAGGGCATCTGCCTGAGCATTATGTCCTCGATTGATATGCTTGATTTTGATGAAATAGAATCTCGCCATCAAGCGGAGGGCCAGCTGATAGTAAGGGAGGAGTTCTTGCTTCCGCACATCGAACTCTCCCTCCAGCTGTTTTATGACTAGCATGGAATCCCCGAATGCTTCCAACATCTGGATCTCCATGGATAGAGTGATCTGCAACCCGATTATGAGGGCTTCATATTCTGCTTCATTGTTCGTGCATGGCTTGTTTATTGAACAAGATGTATATATGACTTCTCCTTCAGGAGATTTCAGGACTATGCCCGCCCCCGCTCTGACTCTAGCTGACCCAGTAGCTGAGGTATCAATTCTGGAAGTGCCGTCAAAATACAGCTGCCATAGAGAGGGCTGCACTTGGCCGACCTCTAGGGTTTCATCTTCAGGAAGCTATGGTTCCAGCGGGCAGTCTTCAGGCACTGGATGCTCAGCAAAGAAGTCTACAATGGCCTGGCCCTTAACGGCCTTTTGTTGTATGTACGAGATATCAAACTCCATAAGGATCACCGCCCATTTGCCCAAGCGGCCTTTGAGTGCCAGTTGGGACATGATATATTTAAGCGGATCTTCCTTAGAGATTAGCTTAACTTCATGCGATAGCATATAGTGTCGAAGCTTCTTGACCGCGAAGACCAGTGCCAGGCAGATCTTCTCGATATAGATGTTCCTCTCCTCAGTTCTGACCATTCTTCGATTGAGGTAGTAGAGGGCTTGTTCTTTCCCTTCTTCATTGTTCTGGGCTAGCATTGCTCCCAGGGAGTTATATGTGGCCGCTATGTACAAAACCAGCGGCCATCCTTTAACCGGTGCGCCCAGCACTAGAGAGTCTTCAGATAGTCTTTGAGCTTGTCGAAGGCTATCTGGCAATCTTCGTCCCAGTAGAATGGAACATCTTTCATCATCAGCTTGTGAAAGGGCTGGCATCGTCCCGACAAGTTGGATATAAACCGCTGGATGTAGGCCAGGCGGCCTTGTAGAGATCTCAGTTCAGAGAGGTTCCTTGGTGAGGGCAACTCCTAAATTGCTCTGATCATTGCGGGGTCTATTTCAATCTCCCGGTATCTGATAATGAAACCCAAGAACTTTTCGCTTGATACTCCGAACGCACACTTCATAGGGTTCATCTTCAATTCATACTGCCTCAGCCTCTGAAAGATGACTCGGAGGTCCTGCAGATGATCTTCTTTCTTTCTGGTCTCGACTACCAGGTCATCTATGTAGCACTCGACCTTATGGTAAAGCAGCTCATCAAATATCCTAGTCATCGCCCGCTGATAAGTCGCGCCGGCATTCTTCAATCTGAACGGCATCCTCTTGTAGTGATAAATGCCTTTGGGAGTTCGGAAGGCAGTGTGGACCCGGTCATGTTCCGCGATCCATATTTGGTTGTAGCCGGACGACCCATCCATGAATGATAGGGCCTCATGGCCGGTTGTTGCATCTATCATGACCTCCGTTATTGGCACCGAAAAATCATCCTTGGGGCAGGCTTTATTCAGATCTCGGAAGTCAACACATATCCGGATCTGTCCATTCTTCTTCTTCACGGGCACAATGTTAGCCAGCCACGTGGTATATTGATTCTCTTCGACGAAACCCAAATCAATGAAATTGTCCACTTCTTTGCATATCTGAGTAATGAGCTCTGGCCTCATGCGCCGCGGCGGTTGCTTCACCGGTTCGGCTTCTGGGCTAATTGCTAGCTCATGTTGTGGACTACGGGGCTTAGTCCTAGCATTTCCTTGTAGGTCCAGGCAAAGCAATCCCGGTATTCTTGCAGTAGCTGGATGTACAACTTCTGTTCTTCAGCAGATAGTTGGGCGCTGAGGAAAGTAGGCCTATGGTCGCCCTCGTCTCCCAGATTAACTTCTATCAGTTCATCGACTGTGGCTTGGCCTCCATCTTCTATTTTCTGGGGTGCTGGCTGAAGGTCGAAAAAATATGGGATATCATCTTCAAGGTCAAGAACCTCGATCTCTTCATTTGATTCTATCTGAGCTTCGGCAGGGACCTCCACCTCGCAAGAAGCGGTTGTGCACATTGTTCCATCAGCGAATCCATCGCCATTGTAGCTTCGAGGGGTGAGTTAACAGCTTCATCCCCTACAAATAGGTTTGCAATCATGGAAGACCGGTGGTTGTTTACTACTGGGCTGGGGTAGCATCGCAGCTTTGTAGCAGAAGGTGAGAAGGCCTCGCCCTCTTGGATTGTCGTGTCCTCAGTGGAGGTGGCACTTTTCTTTTCAGCAGCGTACATCTCTTGCTCAGCTTCGACAGAAGTCTCCCCGATTGGCACGAGAGGTGCTGAAATCATCATTAGCAGAGGCCCCCCAGAGGGAGATGTCCCTGTTTCTTCAACGTCTTCGGCTTCGCTACTGCTGGCCGTATCAAATTTGGCTTGAAGGGCCGCCTCTTCAGGATAGACTTGCTCCCAACACCAGCAAGGAGTCGTGGTCTCTGTTTTCGAGTCTCTTGGTCGAGCCGGTTCAGCATATTCAGCTTCTGCTGGGTATTCATCGAAAGTTGCCCCCATCGGGTTATTTTCAGCAGGATAGAAAGTGGTGATGGTGTCCACCTCATAGCGCCCACTGTAGTAATATTCTTCTAGGGTGAAGCCCAACACTGGATGCTGAGAAACACGTCTCATTTCTTTGTCCAGACTTACGGGATACCACATCTTCTGGAATGCTTCTTATCTTTGCGTGGCTGGTTGGAGGGGATGTGCTGCTTCTGGAACATCCTGGCCATCTGACTTGTCGTGAACGCCAGACCCTGAACGGGAGCCAGCGGGTTCTCTATGTCTTCGGGTAAGCGACAATCAGTGTCTTCCTGGGTAGGGTGCTCCTCAACTGTATAAAACAAGCTGCTGGGGCCATCTACCTGCGCTACCTCCCAAGCTTTGAAAGGTTCGACAGTGGGGTTATCGAGGCCAGGGATTGGCTTGATGAGGCCTTCCGGAACCCTTATGTGGTCGTGCTGCTGATCGACCTTGACTTCATTGGCTTCGGGGTATATGGCGGGAGGTGCTATCCTGCCCACGTCCCCGGTGACGGTGATGTGAGAGACCGCCTTGGGCTTGATATATCCACGCGGCGGTGGTGGAAACCAGTCGTCGCCGGAGGTGCTCTTTGGTGCCCCCACAGGGGTTTTGGCTTCAGAGGTCTTTTGAGACCGATCTGCATACAGATGAGCGTCTGCCAGGTGACACTCGAACACTTCGAATGGATGGAGGTCAGTAAATATCCTCTCCTCCTTCCCTTCGAGGCTGTATTTGATGCATTGGTAGAGCGTGGACGGCACCACCGTATTTTCATGTAGCCATGGATGGCCAAGCAGCGCCTTGTACGAGGTGCGGGAGTCGATGACATGAAACTGCACCTTCGTAGTAAAATCTGCCAGAGTGAGTGTGAATTCTGCTACTCCCAGCGATACTTCACACTTTTGGTTAAAGCCGGCGATACGCATCTCTCCGGCTTTATCGAGGCATACATTAAAGTTGTGCCTCTGGTATATTCTGTATGGCAGAATGTTGACAGCTGCGCCAGGGTCGACCAGGATCCTGTTCAGCTCCTGTCCATTTAGGTGCCCCCTCATGTAGAGCGGCATGTTGTGGCTGATAGTGGGGAGCAACATGTCTTCCTGAGTGAAGGTCATGCTGGCCTCTGGCAGTGCTTCAGCCAAGCAGTTTTATATTGAGCTGGCGTCTGTAAAGCAGTGATAATCGCCTGTCGGGTCTCTTCACTCAGAGAGAGAATTTCCCAAATAGTGAATCTCGTCGGGAGCTTTTTCAACAATTTAACTACACAGCTTCCTGCTTGGACATTGGATAGTTTCATTTCATCTGCCCATCTGGGATTGGAGGAGTCTTGGACTGCGGCCCCTGACGGTGCTGCCTCATTGGGTTCAGATTCTGCATCCTTCTGCTTGGTGTCATGTTCTTGTTGCCCTTCATTGGCTGTCGCCGGGCAAGCTTTATCTGCATCCGGAGCTTCAGAAGACTGCTGGGGTTGCGGGTAAGTACTCCCGATTGCAGGGTCGGCACCCTGACACGGCTGCTTTCCCTTGGACATCTTTAGGAATTCCAGGAAGGAAAGGGTAGTAGTGTTGCCTCCATTCTTGTTATAAAGGCTTGACGGAGGAGGGATTTGGACTCCTTTGACCTCCCGGGAAGGTATCTTGTAGGGTTGCTCTCCCCTGAATATGATATTATGGTTAGTAGGCGGCTGGCGCCCCCATTTTTGGCCTGACCGGGTTGCATGTGCTGTAGTAGCTGCTTCAGCCTGGCTTGCCCCGGCGGCGGGTGTAAAGCATATTTCTTCCTCGTCCTCTTCACTAGGCAAGTTGAAGAGAGCCGAGAGAGTATTGCAGGACACAACCTGTTCCTTATTGACCTTGGTGGCCTTTCTTTTCTTATTTTGTTTCTTTTTCTTCTTTTCTTCAGCTGGCGCCTGCCCCCAGAACAGGCTGCCATCCTTGTCGGATGCTGCGTCAGCTTGCTGCTCCTGCTTGAGTGACAGCTGCTCTAGTTCTTGCCATGGGACATGATCCCGTACCAGTAGAGGTTCCAATTCGGGCTGTACATATTCATCTAGCCCATTTATGTACTCCTGTAGCCGCCGGGCTTCTGGGCTAATCTCCTTGACCGTCGGCAGTGGAGTCTGTCTTCTCCGATTAGATGTAGGTATCCTGATGACTGCAGGCGGATTAGCCTACACAGGTGCTGCCACCAGAGGGGTAGGTCGTGGTGTGATGCCACGAATATGTGCCCCCACTTTTGGGCGAGGTGTCATCTTTTTCTTGTTCTTTGCAGGGACTTGTTGCCATCCCTGTTGTTCTTCTATGGGCGCCAGGAAACAGATTTCATAAGTGCGCCGAGTACTGGCTTCAAAGATCTCCTCAGGAAAGCATGGTACACAGAGACCATATTGGCAGCAGCCCTCCTCAGAGGAGCCTTATGAGGTTGTGGAGGGTCGACCATGTACTCTCCCAAGTCAATCTCATCTTTCTTCACCATGCCTTCAATAATATCTTTGAAGACATAGCAGTCTTCAATCGGGTGCCCTAGCATCTGGTGATAGGGGCAGAACCTCAGACTATCCTTTCTTTTCAGGTCCTCTGGCCTCTTTGGCTCAGGCAGGGTGACTTTGTCATACTGGGTCATCCAGTCGAATAGAATTCTGGTCTTCTCCTTTTGAAAAGAGTAGGCCTTCTTCATATTATCCCGCAGTGAGGGACCCTCTTTGCCATCTCCAGCTTTAGCAGGCTATGGGGCATCCGCCTTCTTGCCTTTATCCTTATGTTGTTCAAATGCCTTAATGTCAAGGGCATTCGCTTCTTTAGCGTCGGGCGCCGTTCTACTGCCTTGCCTTTCTGTGTGGTGGCGGTAGTTGATGCAGGGGCGGATCTGGCCAGGAAGGCTTCCACCTCGGCCACAATGTTGTTTAGTCGGTCGAATGATCGGATTTCCATACCTATCATCCTTTCCAGGACCTCTCTCCTGAGGTTCTATTTACATATCTGTACAGCGTCCTCCTAATGCGGGGGCCGCTTGCATCTCATTCCGAGGTTCCTCCACCTCGTGATATAGTCAAGGGCTGTCTCATCTGCCCTCTGTCTTGTTGAGTAGAGTTCGGCCACTGTGACCTCCCTCTCTGTAACATGAAATCTTTCTCTGAACTTCCTCTGCATGTCCGACCAGTCGTTGATCGACCCGGCCGGGAGGCTGGAGTACCATTCAAAAGTGAGCCCCGTCAACGAGGACCCGAAGAATTTTAGCAAATATGACTCGTCGGTGGCCAGATCACCCATGACGGTCATGTAGTAAGCGACATGTTCCTTTGGGGATCCCTTCCCGTTGAACTTGTCGAATTTTGGAGGCTTGCTAATCCCAAGAGGGAGCCGCTTGGCAGCATGATGCGGTGGGTATGGAACCCTGTATGCATCAAACGCGACGTAGTCCCCTTCACTTCTTTCAGCAAGCTTCAGCTCGATCATTCTCTCCACCATCATTTTGTTCATGACGGTTGGATCAACCGGCTCTGGGTAGAAATGTGCCGGCTGTAGGTATGGGGTGACCAGGGTGGTCACCTGCGGGGGAGGACGCAGTAGTGGAGGTGTCTGGTACACCTGTGGTAGCACCGGTGGCATCAGTGGCTGTGGTGGGCGTTGCTGAGTTGTCGCCAAGCTTGGTTCTGCCGGCTGGGGCACGACATAGTGTAGAGAGGGGTCACTCCGGTTGACGGCTCCCCGTGATGATTCGCCCTGCATCTCAGGCTGCTTGGAGGCTGAAGACAGCTCTGTCTTCTCCATCAGTTGCTTCTTCAGCAGCTCTATCTCCTGGCGGTACCTTTATAGTATCATTAGTACTGTCGGATCCATAGTTGCAGTGCTGGGGATAGCTTCTGTCATCTCCTCGGGTGCACTCTCAGGCAGGATGTCGAGCAAAACATCTTCTTCTTCTTCCGTCGTCACTACATTGGCGGTCAGAACAGTAGATTCATCACATTGTTGGTGGTGGGCTAGGGCTTGCTTCCCTTTAGCCGCTGCCAACAGTTCTTTTGCGGCTCCCACCCTTCAAGTGTTCGGCCCCGGCCTCCCGGCCAATTGAGCCAGCTCATGAGGGTCTTCTGGAAGCTTTCCATATCGGCCAGATATGCCGCCATGTTGCAGGTGAAGATCTGCATTCTCCTTATTTGTCTATGAACCTTCCTTCTTACATGCTCCGGGAAGGTCAGTCTCTCAAACACAGAGATTCTTTTCATTTCTTCCTACCGAGGGGCGGTTTCATCAGCTTCAACATCGAAGCCATCTTCGTAACCATTGTCGTCGACTGACAACGTTATCCTTCTTCCTTCCTCTTCTTCTTCAACTGCCATTGGTGGGCAGTAGTCTTCTTCGGCCACGGCTGCTTGTAGTAGCTGTTGTTGGCCCAGCGAGGGGTTGCCTAGACCCCTGAAGTAGCTTCTGACCATGTTGGTCATTTCTTCTTGCCCCCGTTCCTGGTGTAGGACTGGGGATAGTTGTCGACCTCCCACGGGAGGGATGTAAGCAAGCCGGGCTCGTCCGGTGAGTTGCTGGAATCTCTTCCCCACTGTGGGGATGTTGGCTTATCGGGCGCAGGCCCTGAAACTTTCACGGCGTGGAGGGTCCAAAACCGTCTCTTCATTTCTTGGGGCTAGGCCCCTTTCCTTCTTCATCCCTGCTCCATCCCGTGCAGGGCGGAGACGGATTGGTGCATCCTGGCGAGCGGGCTGGATCTTCTTAGAGACCCAAACCTGCTTAAACTTCTTTGACCCGGGGGCCAGCTTCTTATGGCCATGGTGGCCGGCTTCTTCTTTCTCAGCTCTCCTTCTAGAGAGGGCCTGGTAGGAGTTGTGAACAGGCACGGTGGGGATGACCCGATCTGAGACCACCCTAGCGTCGCGTCCATCCAGGAAGACGCGAACTCCATCGATTAGCATGGATTTACCGGACGTAGAGAGGCATCCGGTAACAGTAGCAGTATTCCACGGGAAGCCTCTGCGTTGGCGTCCTCCGGAGTTCTTGGCAGGATTGGGGAGGGCCCCAGGGGTGATGTGGTGCACTAGGTAGCTGGCGACCGGAACCAGACTCTTGAGCGAGCCTGCCCAGCATCGAGCCTTCAAAGCTTCGACCTTCTTCATAGCCTCCTCGGTAGGTCCCGAGGACTCCACTTGAAGCAGATCAACAAAGGCCAACCCCAAGAAGTTGGGGAAGCCTACAGCAGCAGGGAATGTCCCGAAGACGGTGGGCACCGCCAGGTACCCATGCTCAGCATGGCCGACGACGATCGCGGGGCCAAAGGTAACAGTAGCAAGTCCTGATGATGCCATTGTTTGCCTACCAGACAAAGCAAACAAACGATCAGTAGTCTTTGGGAGGGCCTCGGGGCCCGCATATCTCAGCAGAGAGATGAAAGGTGACACTGGTCCCACCAGGCGTGCCAGACTTGTGGGATGATGGGATCTGCTCGGTCACTCGTTCGGGTCGAACAACCGATTAATTGATTAATAACCAATCGATTAGTTGACCGCGCAGGCGTGCCAGTCACGTACGTGACAAATCTATTATGCGCTCATTCTGACCCGTATCGGGCGAGAGTGAGATTCGGGTCTGGACCAGCAGTCCATCATACCATAAAGGCTATGACGTTAATTACATCCCCCATAAGGGAGAAAACCTTTGATTAATTACCGAGATAGTGGGCCGTCTGAGGCAGAAAGAAGATTCAAAAGGATGAATGTGACGAGGTCACATGAAATGCTTTTATCTAGAATGCAAGAGAGGCACGATTTATTAAGTCGGAGACCCTCGATACGTGGCGGAGGACATAGGTCCGAAGACCACCATCGCGCATAGCAAAGACTTCCAGTCGGGCGCAACCCGGACTTCCGTCAGTGCCATTTGATATACCCAGGGGTCCACGCAAGCATGCATGTATGATGTTCATGATTATGTTAAATCATGATAACAAAATCATAGAGATAGACAATGATTAATTAAGCATGATGATAACAAGCATAATAAGAAGATGGTTTGAAATTGTACAACCCTCTTTGCTTGGTTTATTACTGATTGGGGTTTATTAAACTCGACCGTGGGAGGTGAAGATCGCTCTTTGAGACGAGTGAGGGATCAGAATAGTGCAATAGAGAGAGTTTATTCAAACCGGCGCGGCCAAGCATAGGAATAGGGCTCCCCGACGCGGTCAAGCGTAGGTAAAAGAGGTTAAACCGGCGCGGTCATGGCAAGGGTTAAACCGGCGTGGTAGCTTTGGGGCGCGCCGGATTAGAGCGCGTCGGGAATGAACCAAATAAAACTACAAAGGTTTGAGTCTAAAGCTAATCCGACACGGGAGGGGGTACCGCGCCGTATTAGCGCGCGCCGGGTTAGGACCGTGCCGTTTAAGTTGATTTTGGGGATTTTTGAATCTATTATGGTTTATTAAGATGTTGATGAGGGTTTTGGTGTTAATTAGGTTGATTGTTTATTGAGTTGGAGTCTCGGACTCTCCGAGAGTAGAGTCACAAGCTCGTGCGAGGTTCATACTCGAGCACGGAGGTTTATTGCTTAAGAACACGTGTTTATTAAGGTCAATCCATGAAGGTACCTTATTAATCAAAAATCTGGCAAAAATTGGGTAGCATCTCCCCATCCCTGAAGGATTGCAGGGGAGAAGCGGGGTCATACTCACGTGTGGAGCAAGCCCCTAACGAGCCGGTCGACACAATGGCAGCCAACAGATCCCAATCGGACAGGAAAACCCTGAGGACTAGCCTACCAGGGGCACCATGGTTCCGTGGGTGAAAACGAGCGGATAAGGTGACTAATGAGGGAGGCAACGACCCCGAGGGCTAGCCTACGAGGGGCATGCGACCAGTAGTCAACACTATATCCGAGCGAGGGATGACTATTAGGGAAGGAAGCCCCGAGGGCCAGCCTACAAGGGGCACACATCCCTTAGTCACCACAGAGTCCCTTGAGGGCTGTGATTTTTAATCTATCGGGGTTAACCCTATTACTGTTCACCAAGTGGCCTGTGGGGATGCTCATCACTGATAGATGAGTTCCTATCGACCAAGTGATGTTTGTAATGAAACATTGGGGAATGTTTCCCCTCCCCGGTTCACTGGAGCAGTGCTATCGAGCAAACTCACAGACCCTGAATGCAGGCGAGATGAAAATAGGAATGCATAACACCACACGATAGCCGAAGAGTTGATAGATTACCAAGCGTGGGTTAAAGTATTAATGCTCGAGGGTTAAAGGAATTAACACTCACGAGGGAAGGGATGATTAGCAATTACAGAGAAGGGTGGCTAGCATGTGGATTGGGGAATTATTAGGACGGCATCCATGTGGAGAGGTGATGGCTAGTCTGTAGATAAGATGATTTAGCTACGTACACATATGCTCGAGTAACTAGTATGCAACAGTCGCAAGACAGGCCCTAGTATTCTGGAGGTGACCCCGACCTTCTCTGAGTAATAGAACAATGCAAAGAGAAAAGAAAATGGGGATCAAACCTTGAAACGGAACGGGGAGAGATACGTGCACAAGGACACCTCTACCCACGAAGTATGCAGGAACCATCGAGTAGGACACCTCCATTGCATCAACGCGAAGGACCCGGAGAGGGGGTCGTCTCTGTAGCCCGTGGTGTCCCAGGGCATATTCGGTCTCATGGAATGAAACTCGGCATTCGCACACACACGAAGCGATCGAGCACGCAAATTGAGAATGGAACAGGAAGAACATGTAGAATACAATATCATTCATTCCCTCAAGAGGAGGCGAAAGATAAGGCGCATTACAAACATTCGACACGCCGACGTTGCCACTCGGTGGCCGTTTCATTGACTGCAGAGGAGAAATTATAGAGAAGAAAAGAATGAAGAGGTGGTGGGGGGGGAGATGGGCTCATATCATCGCCCCTCCCCCCCTCACTTACACGATGGCGGAAGGGAAAACCAAAAAGGGGGAATCGTCAGGAAGCAACCCACAAAACCCACTTAGGTTTTGCCAGCAAAACAGAGTATCGGGCCCTCCTTCTCCGGCTTCGGCGTGCTTTAGGCAAGCAGACGAAAGAAGGTGGCGGCAGGAATCCTCCGTGGAAGAACCCTCTTCTCCCCCAAGGAAACCCTCTTAGACTTGAATTCGATTGGCTCTCCGACTCTCTCTCCTTCCAGCAATCGATCTCTTCTAATTGCCTCTCCCTCTTTCACTTGGTCGAACCAAGTATTAAATAGGTGCAGGTTAATTCGGCGCCAGCAAGCGCGCCAGGGAAGCGGCCTCCAGGAGACTTTTTGCGCGCCGGAGTCAGAGGCGCCGGGGAATGGGAGCGCCCCGGTGAGGGGCGCACCGTATTAGCCCTTGTCGCTTGACGCGGATTAGCCGGTGGGTCCGGGGATGGTTTCGGAAGTCACCGTTGACCATTCATCTCGTTGTGGTCTTACAAAACCCTGACGGGAAGCCTTGACGAAGCTTTCGGGACGACGTACGGCCTTTCTTGGAACTTCGTGTGTCTTCGGCTTGAACACACGGGTTTTCCGTTGACACGACCTTCATCACTATGATTCGTACTGCTCGCTCAGCCTGACTCGTGCCCGAAGCTTCTTGAGGGGTGAAGTAGCACCCGGGACACTTCTGCCTTGACTGGGCGATCATTTGGCCACCAACGGACCCAATCTACTGAGAAGCCGTACCCATGCCTGGTAGTCGGGATCTTCTACTGGTTGATGCGGGATGGACCACGGACACGACAAGCTCGTGATTGTCCCTTAACGAGGGAAGCGTCGGACGTGCGCGGTTGAGAAACCGGTAGTGAGCTAGGGTGGTCGGCTCTCTCTTGTGCCCGGATCGGGTCACGGGACGGTAACGCTATCTCTTACAGCAGCGGTGATATAAATATAATGCGAGCTAATTACCCTATGATGCTCTCTAGCAGCGGCATAAAGATATATATACGAAAGAAAGTAAATGCCGAGAAGGGAGCGAAAACGATACCTCCACGCGCTCGGCGTGGGGAAGACGGACCCGGCCGAAACTCGTACTCCCAGAACAATAATACACGATTGTTACAGCAATGAATCACTGCCCACTCCACGCAGGGAGGTAAAGGGCTACACAAGTGGGTCCGGGAGGACCGAATTCGGGTTGACGGGTGGCTTCACGCGTAGCTTCGGTCGCACCCGTACTTGCGACCGTGGGGCCCACGTGCTGTCCGGAGGGGCCGTGTGGGACCCAGTGGCACCGCTGTAGTGGGGACACTTGGGGAAGCGCTCCCCGGGATGGCGGCATGCTGGTTTATCGGCTGGAGGCCGGGCGGCTCCGATCGGCACCGGTCGGAATAACCGGCCACGGATCTGTCGGTTCTGTTTTCAGGCACGCGCTCCGACGAGAACGGACGCTACGATCAACCCCGATGTCGGATCGACACGAAACTGGCGCCGTTAGAAAGCTGCTTCAAAGGGCTTCAACCCTATGGGATTACAGAAAAATAAATAGCTCTGTACTTCTTGTTGGCGAATTTTGATAGCTGCTGTTGTACAGTGCCCGAATTCTCAGATCAACAGGGAACTTGTCTGAGAACTGGCGTTGACTGATAAGTAGACCTCCGATTCAGAAGTTATGTTATTCATCAAAGTTGTAGGCAATTAAACAAGGAAGACGGCAATATTTTTTGTGATAGGTTTCAAGGTGGCTACGAATTGTTATGATTTGTATACTAGCAGTGAGTCGGATCTGGAAACTGGCTGACAGCACTGTAGATGGCTCTGAAAACGAATTTTGAAAAAATGGATGGATGGCTGATCAAAAATCAGGAAAATTCATGGAGTGAGGGGACGGTGGACAGAACTCCCAGTAACATTGGGAGGGTTTGGAAAAATCAACAAGATGGTCGGAGGGGGGGATTACAGGGGTGCTGTCACACAGATATGAAACTGGACAGAACTGGGAAACAGAAACACACGAAATTTGAAAAATAGTAAATGATGGAATTTGGACGGGATTTTTTTGTGGTGGTGGGCATTGAAGATAGAAACACACCATAAAAGTTTCAGATCAAGAAGAACTCGGGGCTGACTGCAGAATTTCGTGGAAGAAGCTTCTGCCCAGGATAGACAGAACACCGAAGTCGACTTCGCGGCGGCTCGAAGGCGGCACGAACGGCGGCGGCGGCACCGGAGATGAACTCAAAGATTGAGGGGGAGGAGATAGAAGATATCCACTCTAGAATTGGGGGTTGGAGGAGATGAACACCATAGGAGAGAGGGGAGGGGCGCAAGGAGCTTCATGCTTCCAACAAATTTTCTAACTTTTCATTAATTTTCACATGAAAATATAACCTTTTATATGCTAGGTATCAAATCTAATGTAGACCCTTGGATCTACGGATGGTGAATGAAGGGCTGGAATGAAGTGTGAACAACACACAAAAAAATAAAATTAAATAAAAGGAAGGGGGCGGCCTATTGACCAAGGGAGGGGGTTGGTGGCCAACCTTTGGAATGTTGACCCCTTTGTCTCCCATGTGTCCATATGACTAGTCCAACCTTTTAGATGTCCACCTAGGAGGGTTGACCAGCCCCACAAGGTGACATGGACCAATGGGAATGGGCTGAGGGTCCCCTAGCTGGACCTACTACACAATTGCACAAAAACCCACACAATCCATGGGAATGACTCATTGGCTTATAAAGCCTTACATTTGCATACATACTTTCCCAAGGATATGAACACAAACTAAAAGGACATAAATGCAAAAGAAGAGGTACATGCTCGGCGTCGATTCCCATCAACTCTCCCTGGGTGGGAGGAACTCGACCCCGTCGAGTAGGGGTATGGATGCTCGAGTACTCCGGCGGATCCGTCACTGTGCCAAGTAACGCGGGTACGCTCCACTCCAAGTGATCGTCACCTGCTCATTCCATATATACTCGATATGCACAAGCTGCTATAGGCTAGAGGTGGACACTCCGGGTGGGGCACTCTCAAAGGGGAAGTGGCAGCTCAAAGACTCACTAGGAATCACCGCTGAGCCCTTGTAGGTGACTAGATCCTGGTGTAGATATAGAACCGATCCCATACTCATCGAGCGAGTCCAATCGCCTCTTACTCATAAGAGAACGACAACGAGCTTGCACAAGACACATGCAGACTCTCAAACTACACACAAACCATGCAAACAAACCACACAAAACAAACCACACAAGGAAAACACACCGACTCATATATGACCCTAGACTAAGGTGGTGACATCAAGCCCACTAAGTGGCTGCATCCTGGGCGGCAGGAGAGCCGTCCAGCTCTTCCCCCATGCATAGTACTCATCGGCTAGTGCTTGGTCGGCCTCATAATCGACACACTCAATCTCGGGAGGTAAGGTTTCTCCAACACCTAGGGCTAGGGTGGCGCGAGCGGGACACTCACTGGTAATGTGGCCAAACCCGTGACAGTGGAAACACTACACTCGTGACCGACTGCTCTCTCCGAAAAAAGGGGCCTTACCCTTATCATCCCGTCGGGTAGGGGGTGTAGGCAGCAATGGTGGAGGTGTAGGTGCCTTGGACAATAGTGGAGGGGGTGCTGGTGCCAGAGGACGGGCTATAGGAGTCGGGGGACGGGCAACGGGTGCCGGTGGTTGGGATGGAAATAGATCCCGGGGTGGAGGAGGGCGAGGCCGTGGAGCAAAGTGCTCCTGACGGGTGGGCTCCTGAGGTCGAGCCATCGGAGGCCGCTGATGTGGGCCTAACGAGTGACGGGGCTCGGTACTACGGAGAGGGGTGGGGCCTAACCAATGGCTAGACTCGAACTCTCCCTCAAATTACTCCAACTCGAGAGGAACCTGGTATGCCTCTTCCAACGTCTTGGCATTGCGGCGGAAAAGCTCATACTGATAATGTGGCCGCAAACCACGTCGAAAGCGGGAAACGGGCATGGTACTCTCCTCCGTGACACCACATCGTAGAAAGTACTCATCAAATTCAGCGATGTATTCGGAGACGGACCGGTCTCCTTGGCTAAGACTTTGCCATCTATCGATGAGTCGCTGGCGGTAAGTGGGAGGAAGGTACTATTACCGAAGCTTATTCTTCATCTCGGCCCATGTGTCAATCGGGGGTTCTAGCCGCTGAAGTAGCAGGCTCTCTACATTCTTCCAATAAGTTTGCGCCTGCCCCATGAGCTTCATGGTGGCGAATCGGACCCTTCGGCGCTCCGACATATCATACCATTCAAAGTAACGGTCCATGCCGAACTCCCAATCTAGGTAGACTTTCGGATCCAAAGACCCGTAAAAAGAGGGAGGGTCCGCTCGCACGGTCTTAAGGACCCTATCATCATCCTCATATCTTTGTGGCTGAAAGCCACGATGGCGTTGACCATACCCCTCATAGGCATTGCCGGACCCATAGTCCTCAAGACCAAGGTCACGGTGCGGTAGTTCGGGAACCCGAGGAGGGGCGGGTGGAGGAGCCTGTGGTGGCTGAGGAGCAAGTGCGGGCGGGCCTTGGACCACATGGATAGGCTGGGCCTGGGCTATGGGAATGGCTTGGCCTTGGGCAGCCGCCTGGGTAGGTGGGGGTGGGTCTTGGACCACTCTAGGAGGGTCTCCGTGGGACATCCTTTCCAACCGTCCCACCAGGCCTTGGACGGATCTATCGGATGACTGTATCCTTTCCTCCATTGCATTAAACCGACCATCTATGCGGTCCGAGAAGCTCTTAAAGGTTGCATCGGATTGATCCATCTGATCTATGAGGGCCATGATTGCATCGCGTAAGGAGAGATTGTTATTGACACCCGTTTTATACCCAATAAGTCGGGTCATCTCCTTATTCATTCCTTATGCTTTTGATCAGTTGAAGCCTGTTTCTTGGGTCTTAATTCCTGGATTAAGATGTGGCTCCTGGTGGCATTTCGTTGGTAAAGCTTGGTAATCCTCTTCATTATATTTTTTGAACCTCAATGATAATAACGGTCCCAGTCCGGTGCATTTCTTACTTCTGACGCATGGGTCCTGGACCGTTACTCTTTGAAGAGTCCTAAAGGCTAAGGCCTCATGGTCAGTGCTTATCCTTTTAATTCTACGTTGATAATAACGGTCTGTCGTGCAGCCGTTGTTTCTCTGTGACGCCCTATGCCTTGGCCGTTGCTTCCTTGAAGAGTCCAACTTGTTGGGTCTTCTTCCCGTTGATCTTATCTCTTTGGGATAGGGTTGAAAGTAACGGATGATCCTTGGTGCGTTACTTCCAAGTGGCGGTCTATCGTGCAGCCGTTACTTCCTTCCGAGAGTCCTGACAGTTCAGGCCTTTTCTCTGCTACTCCGTGGTTGAGATAAGAATTTGGATTAACGTTATCTCTTTCAAATCCGATCCTCAGGACCTCCCGTTTGATTCTATGGACTCTTGGTGATATTATCCTCAAGGATTTGCTAAGAGTTATCCCTCTTTCCTGTTGAATTATCCTCTTCTTGACCTACGAGTTTTGAGGGTCTATAAATAGAACCCTTGAATTCATGGCAAAAAAGGGGGGGAGATTTGAATTCACGACAAAGTGCTGCCGAACTCAGGAGCCATCTTCATCCAGGAGGAGCTGTTTCCCACGTCCATCCATCTTCCAATCAAGGGAGTCTTTTAGTTTTTATCTTTCAAGTTTATCATTGCATGCTTGAGTTCTTCCTTGGTTTTTCCTCAAACAAAGCATTGTCCCTCCTCTTCCTCCACGTTTTTCACTGTTCTTTAAGCATATAAACATCCTTCCAAACTTTTAAAACACCCAGAGGGGTTAAAAAATCAAAAATTCCCCGGTAATTCCCTCTCCTTTTGATGTTCTTAAACTCTTTAAGAATTGATGCTATACTTGTGAAAAGGGCTAATTGAGGTTGTCTTGTCTTGTCTTTCTACATCTTTGGCAGGTTTACAGGTTCATTAGCATGAGGCCCAAGTCTTCTAGCCGGCTGGAAGAGTTGGAGTTAAAAGGATTCAAGCTTTACTACTGCAGGTTACCTAACGGTCTGGTGCAGGCGCATCACTATCTTCTGGCGGTCTATCGTGCGGCCGTCGCTTCCAAGCGACGCACAGGGTTCTGGCCGTTACTTCCAAGTTGATCTGCAGGCTTTCCTTGGTTTTCTCTCCCGTGGGCGGGTGCTTCATCCACCTATTTCCAAGGTATATTCAGGTCTTTTGACTTGTGTTTACTTTGGTGGCGATCACATCTTTCCTTGGTATTGGGCATTAGCTGTCTTCTTCATCATATCATCTTTACTTTCCTTGCTTGCTCCACCTTCACGGTGTGTTTTTATTTACTCCTTGCTCCACGCCCCGGCGTGTGTTTTCCTTTTTCCTTAGCGTAATTTGACTGAGATAGCATGCCCATGCTAGAGCTAGCTATGATTGCCTAGGTTCATGTTCACATGTTCATAGGTCGTGAGTAGATCTTTGATTGCTTGTTTGTCATCTTGCCATGTTACTTTGCAAACCTCAAAAGTAAGATAAAAGGTAGGCAAATAAATATCAACAGATAATTTTTTTGGCGATCACGGTGGGACAGCTTGTGCCAATCGTGCTCTTGATTCTTGTTCAAAACCTGCCATCATCTGCTTGTTGAGTTGCCCTTTGTTTCCCTTTGATTAATGCATATTCTGGGTTTCTGAGTTCTATGACGGCCAGGTGTCCCCGCGTCACAGTTCTCTGACGCAGGGGCATTAGACCGCCGCTTTGGTTCTGCTGTGTGAGCATCCACGGGCTTTCCGGTTACTTCTGCTTGATTTTGGTTCTCTGGCTCATCTGACGGTCTCATCCCCCTGCGTTATATATTATCTGGCGGTCTGGCCTTCGACCGTTATTTCTCTCTGACGCAGGGGCCTTCGACCGTTACGCTCCTGGCAGGTACGCATCCGAGGTGCATTTATTTCCACAGTTTTGTGCTGTGATTTATTGCTTGGGTGACACTTGACCTTCCTCTTGCTTTGCTCATATCTGTATATCATGGTGTGCACTATTGATTGCTAGATTGTTAGGCTAGACTTTGCATGCACTCCGGTGCACATAGGGTCATTCATCTCTTCATACATTAGATTGCATTTTTCTACCTTGTTGTGAGGACCTCTCGTCTCCATACTCCTTGGGGCCGACTAAGAAATCACAGCAGGGACCTCCATAAGTCCCCACGAGCCGTGGATTCCCACACGGACGCCGGGCTGGTTGTACCTTTCCCACCCCGTGTCTAGGATTGCATAAGTGATTGAGTGGTTACACTTAGAGTCAAGCCAAGTCCCATATCCATCTCCTATTAGGAACCCATTGTTGAGAGTACATATCGATCAATTCACTAAAGTTCCAAAGGAGAAAACATAAGAATCTTGTCGCATCATTCTAAACAACTTGCTTGATTTTTGAGTGTCTTCATCTTTTATCACTTACATCTTGTTAAAATCACCCAAGTTTGGTTGCTTATTGTGTGTTTTGTGTTGGTTGTTTTTGCATTTTGTCAAGGTTGTCCGTTGCATATGGAGTTGTTTTCGTCCGCCTGAATCGTCTTCTCCAGTCGCTTCTTCCTTCACGTTCTATTCCAATCCCCTCTTCGAATCCACCATGGCATCCTTCAATCCTCCGCGCTCCCAAGAGGACTCTCTTCCTCAAGGGCTCCTTGAGAACCCCCCTAGGTTTGCCACCTTTTCCTCCGGAGAAGGGACCGCCCCTCCCCCGTCCTCCACATCTGCGGGAGGTAGTCAAGGTACCCCTTCTCTTTCTACTCCTTCCGCGGGCTCCGTCCTTCACATGATGGCCCAATTGGACCCGACTCAACTTCAAGTCCTATATCAAGCTATGCAAGGGTCCAACGCTTCTCCCCCCGCCGCTGTTCAAGGTCAATCTAATCCTTCCATTATCGGGCCGTCCGTTCAGCCCACTTCAATTGACCTCACTCCGGTCCAACCCCGAACCATCACTTTCACTGGCATGGAGATGGGCCAATCTTCCAATTCAGCCCATCAGTCTTTTGATAAAGGGAAATCGCCTATCCCTTCTTTTGTCCAGGCGGATCATCACAATTCTGGTTCGGTGGCTCCACAGCTTCTTATGAACCCTTCTGATTTCTTACACCCTCAGCAAGGGGTGGCCCAAACTCACTCCCATCCGGGTATATCTCATGCTCAATATCCTTCTTACGGGCCCCCTATTTCCACCGTCTATCCTTCTACTCATGCCTATGGGCCTCCCCCGTCTGCCACCATCATTCCATCCGCTCCTCAACAATCGGCGTCCTTCACTACCCCTGCTCCCTCCCAAGAGCAGGACTTGCTTAACAAGTGGGCCGCCATGCAGCAACAACTTGATTTCCTCCAGAAAAGGGTTGGCCCACAATCCTTGGCCGATATTCCTATTCCGAGCTTCCAGAACATTCGGTTCTCTCCGCAATCAGAGCTCCCCAACTACCGCAAGTATGATGGGAACAGCAATCCCTTTATCCATGTGAGGGATTTTCTATATGAATCGGCGCAGTTCCAATATGATGATCGCCTCATGGCATACTTATTCCGCCGATCCTTAGATGGAGTTGCTCTGGAATGGTTCTATTCTCTGCCACTGGAAGAGGCCGAGAGTTTTAAGGTAGTTAAGGATAAATTCATTCAGCGATTTCAAGACAGGGTCGGACCAGAATATTCATTTACAGACCTAGTAGCCGAAAAAATGAAACCAAAGGAAGACTTCGCCACCTATGCAGACAGGTGGAGGCAGATGGCCGCCAGAGTGCCTGGCCACATTCCGGAGGAAGAGAAGGTCAAACTGCTAATTTCCAATGCCACCCCGACCTTCTGCAACATCTTGGCAATGAATGATATAGCTAACATGCATCAACTCTACAACCGGGTGCACTTCATACAGACTCAATTCAAGGACTCCCCCATCCATTCTCTCTTCGAAAGCCAAAAGCCCAAGTACCACAAGAAACCACAAGGGCCAGTTACCGAGGGAGTCCAAACAAACGAGCAAGTGCAAGCCGTTGCTTTTCTATTTCAGGCCGCACCCTTCCGCTACAACCAAAACCCCCGCAATCCACAAAACACCGCTCCACAAAACTTCCAGGCCACTCCACAAAACCCTCCCCCCGCCTTCACCATTCCTCAAAACACCTTCACCATTCCGCAACAACCACCGCCACCATCGCAATACCATAACGTCCCTCCACCCAACGGCTACAACAACAACAACCCTAATAGCAAGCGTCCGGCTCCCGGAGAGCCCAGTATCCTCCATTGACAGAGACACTTACAGATATTTTTGCGGCACTCATGTTAGTAAATGCAATCCAACTTCCTCCGGAACGGCCTGTTTGGAACCCGGCAGTTGATCAGACTAAATATTGCATGTTCCATAGGCAGCCAGGCCATACCATAGAAGGATGTTTTCAGTTCCGGGATCTGGTATATGACCTTTATGAAGGGCAGAGAATTGACTGGGCCGAAATGCATAGGGCCATTGTAGAGATTAAAGAGAAGAGAAGGCAGCCGCAGGGGCAGCAAGTGCAGCAGCATCAAGCACCGCAGTCGCAGCAGCCGCCACAACAGCAGCAACCACAGCAAGTACAAGACCTAGGCATCCACCAGAACCCGATGCCAAGTCATCCACCTGCTCCTCAGCAGCAGCCGCCGGCACTAGCACAAGTAAACGTGGTTCAACCACCGGCCCCCAATGCCGGGTGGTCCTTTGATGAGGATGGCGCCACACCGCAAGTAATGGCCTTCCACCACAACCTCCGCAACCATTCCTTCATCCTCCCCACACAACCGACACCCTCTCCGCTCGTCCTACCATCCACACCCGCTCCAGCAAACCCTCTACCGCTCTCCATCCCATCGTTCCCTCCAACACTTACTCCCCTCACCATCATCACACCACCACCTAATCCTTCGCCCACTCTCAAGCATCCACTAGCCTTCCCTCCACCCGCATCAACATCCATCACCACCGTACCTTCCACCAACCCCTCACCTATCATCCGCTCACCCCCCATTAACCTCACCAACCCTACGCTCCACCAAATCACCTTCCCCGCACCACCTGTCCCACTCGTCCACCCTACAGGGCCCGTCATACTCTCTTCGGATACTGCGGCAAACTGTGCCTTAAGGAGCGGGAAGATGTTCCATCGGAGTTACGTTACTACTTCTAATCCCCAGTCCTCTCAGCCGGTGGCCGAGCAAGAGGAAGCTGAACCACTACCGGGTACTCAATATGACTTGTTACATCATCTGGATCGAGTACCCGCTAAGATATCTGTACTGGAGCTAATCAAAAGGTCTACCCTTCATCAGGATGCACTAAGGGACTTCTTACAGAAGGTAATGGTTAGCGAGGACATGGCAGTCGACAGCTTACCAACGGCACTGGCAACTATCTCCAAAGGGCCGGCAATTACATTCACAGAAACCGAGCTTGCACCTCCGGGGGCTCGGCAAATGCCGCTCTGCATAACAATTACCCTGAACAAAGTCAACATTGAAGCAGCACTGGTTGACACGGGGGCCTCAATTAATGTTTGCCCACTTAGCACCCTCCGGGTATGCAACATATCTGAAGAGTTACTACGGCCTACTCCCACCACTATAGCAGCATATGACAACTCAAGGCGAGCATGTCACGGCATAATCACCATTCAGGTAGAGCTCGGGCCCCTTACTATGGCCGTGGAATTCTATGTTCTCGATATCGACCCTATGTTCAAGGCTAGCTTGGGTCGTCCCTGGATTGACACGCTTGGCGCCGTACCCTCCACCGCACATCAGTGCGTTAAATTCCCCTTCCAAGGGAGGGTCGTCAAGGTCAAGAGCTTGTCCACAGTACAGACAGTCAAGTCCATCTCAGATCAAGTTCTTCCCACACTCTAGCCGAGCAGCCGACCCGTTCTGTCAGTACTTGATTTGAACTTTCCTTGGGCTTACACATCTCCCAAGCCCATCACTACCCCAGTCAATGTCAAAATGAAGCCGCAGATCCGAGATTCAAAGGGGTGGAATATTATATTGAAACTGGGCTATCAACAGGGGAGAGGCCTCGGAGCGCAACTGCAAGGAATGACTAAGCCTATACCCAAGGGAAAGAAAATGGGCAGAAGAGGCCTCGGTTACAAGGAAATGGCATTATCTATGATGGGTGATTCTGGGCCACTCACCTGGGATTATCGCGAGCACTTTGTCAAAGGGCCTCTCCAGCCTAGCACATTAGCTCCAAAGCCGGTTCAGCCAAAAAGGGATGTAGTTTTTCCGATTGCAGGTCCGCCTTCCTTGCCAAGAGGGTCAGATGATGACATGCTCGACTACAGCCAGGCCCTGCCGAGGCTCTTTTATGAGGAAGAGCGCCAGAAGCAACAAGAGGTTCGGCTCGTACAGTGGAGGCCGAAGAAGCAGCCCGCGGTTAAATTGCAGAAGGTGGAGAGCTCTCCAGTTATCTTCTCGTGGTCTCCCTTACGCTTCCAATCCATCTTACAGCAAAGGGAGTTCATACCCCGCCTTCCTCCTGTCATGATAAATCCATCCATCATTGATCCACCAGAGATTCTATTCATTCCGTGTGCTTGCGGGAAATGCCCGCGCATTGATCTGTCCACTCTATTTACTCCTCCTTCTCCCCATGCTCAACTCCACGAGATGTGGTTCTCTTCTTCTGATCCCTTCTTTGATTGCATCTTCCCCGAGCTGTTCCCTATGCAGCTCCCACCTCCTCCATCTTGCTGTGTAGTCTCCGCTGATCTCCAAAAAAAAAAAAAAAAACGTCAAATTTGAAATGGAGATTTCAGTGGAAGATTACGCTATCCTGTCTCCATCCTCCTCCTCCCAAGGGCACGAGTCCCCTGCTCCTCCCCTTCCACTAGGCCTTTTCTCCCCTAGGATAGGGTTAGGGTCTAGTGAGTCTAAGGAAGTAGAGTCAGTTAGGTCTAGAGAAGTCGGGTCTTGTTCTAGGTCGTCCAATCCTTCCCATCCTGAGCCGCGCCCGCTCGTGCGTCCTTCCCGATCTATTCCTGATAGGTTCTTGCAAGATCTAGCTCAGCGGTGTCATGCTCTTTTGAAGTGCCCGGAATTCATCGCCACAGCAATTGTGATTAAAGATGAAGAGGAAATAGAAGGGGGATGGAGTGACGACGGATTAGGCGTCTATGAAGTTTTGGATGAGAAGGATCCAATAGATGAAGACAGCGATATAGAGGACACTGTCGACTTATATACACAAGGACTAAAGAGATTCGACCAGCCGTCGACGGCAATGGATGAACCTACAAAGGAAATCAACTTGGGAACAGAAGAAGACCCAAGGCCCATCATTATTTCAGCTGATCTCCCTTTACAGGTATAAGAAGATCTAATTAAAGTACTAAGGGAGTATAGCGATTCTTTCGCCTGGTCTTATGAGGACATGCCAGGTCTTGACCCCTCCTTAGTGGAACATCGACTCGTGCTTAAACCAGGGGCAACACCTGTTAAACAAAGGTCAAGAAGATTTCACCCCCACATGGCCTTGAGGATCAAAGAAGAGGTCGACAAGCTATACAAGGCCAAGTTCGTCAGAGTAGTCTTATATCCCCAGTGGGTGGCGAACATAGTCCCTGTTCTCAAGAAGGATGGAAAAGTGTGCATATGCATTGATTTCAGGGACCTAAACAAAGCATGTCCCAAAGATGATTTCCCGCTACCTCATATAGACGTCCTAGTGGATAACACTGCCGGGTATGAAGCTCTGTCATTTATGGATGGGTACTCGGGCTACAATCAAATCCGTCTCGCTCCGGAAGATCAAGAGAAAACTTCCTTCACCACGCCCTGGGGCACGTATTGTTATGTGGTTATGCCATTTGGGTTGAAGAACGCAGGTGCCACCTATCAAAGGGCGATGATGGCCATTTTCCACGACATGATGCACATATACATGGAAGCTTACGTGGATGCCATCTTGGTGAAATCAAGAACAAAAGAAGAACACCCCTCTATTCTGGCTAAGGTGCTGCAGAGAGCCAGGGAGTATAAGCTTAAGATGAATCCGAAGAAGTGTATATTCGGAGTCTCTTCAGGGAAGTTGCTAGGGTTCATAGTGAGCAAACGGGGGATCCAGATTGATCCTAATAAAGCACAGGCCGTCATGGACATGCCTCTGCCAAAGAACATTACGGAACTTCAAGGATTGATTGGTATACTGCAATTCATTAGAAGATTCATATCTCAACATTCTCAAAGGTGCCGCCCGTTCTATGAATTGCTTAAGGCGGGCGTCAAGTTCGAATGTAATCAAGATTGTCAAAAAGCCTATGAGGACCTCAAAGAGTACCTGTCCAATCCCCCAGTTTTGCAACCTCCTGTCCCTGGGAAACCCCTAATCCTATACATCTCGGTTATTGAGGACTCCCTAGGGGCGGTCTTAGCACAAGTGGATGATGAAGGGAAAGAGCGAGCCGCATACTACCTTTCTCGGCTGTTTAATCCAGCTGAATCCAAGTACACCGCTATGGAGAAGACTTGTGCCGCCTTAGTATGGGTAGCTCAGAAGCTTAAACATTACTTTCTCGCCCACCCAGTTAGGTTGATCTCTAGAATGGACCCGATCCGTTATCTCCTAGAAAAGCCCATCCTTTCTAGTAGGTTAGCTCGTTGGCAGAGCTTCCTCTCTCAATTTGACATCACCTTTGTTGTTCAGAAGGCAGTCAAAGGATATGCCATTGCTGAGCATCTTGCACATCTCCCTATTCCTCATACCGATTCCATTCAGGATGATTTCCCTGATGAGCATCTCTCTGTCCTTTCCCATCATCTCTTCTGGTCTCTGCACTTCGACGGTGCACTCAACTCTCAAGGCCAAGGGATCGGGGCAGTCTTGCTTACTCCAGAGGGAGTAACCATCCCCTTCGCTTATCAACTGCGATTTCCTGCTACCAACAACATCGCTGAGTATGAGGCTCTCCTGGCCGGCTTGAAGCACGCCTATCTCCTAGGCGCGCGCTATTTAAACATCATAGGAGACTCTCAGCTCGTTCTACGGCAAGTTCTATCCACTTACCGTACTCGTGACCCCAAGCTCAAACCTTATCAATATTTGGTCACGCTCATTACTAAGCGATTCCGTAAGCTGATCTATATCCATACTCCCCGTTCTCTGAACATTCTAGCTGATGCTTTGGCATCTCTTGCTTCCTCCTTATCTTTTTCTCTCAGTCGTAGTACTGAGACCATCGTCGTCCAGAGATTGGACGCACCTTCTCTTCAAGATCCTTGGTTCATCAGCCTTAGGAAATCTGTAGAGGCGAGAGTTGAGAAGGAAGATCTCAAGGAAGTTTCATTAACCGAACTAGAGGAGATTCTGGACGAAGAAGAATTGCCTTGGTATCATGAAATCGAGTTGTTTTGCAAAGAAGGGTCATTTCCAGAAGGGGCAAAGGCTGAGCAGCGTAAAGCGATAAGAAGAGCCGCCGCAAGGTACACTATCATTGCAGGAGAACTGTATAGGCGTGCCACTAATGGAATTCTCGTGAGATGCTTAGATGATGTAGAAGCTTGGAAAGTGGCTGAAGCAGCCCATTCTAGCGAGTGTGGAGGTCATGTCAATGGCCAGGCTCTAGCAAAGAAGATCCTTAGGCAGGGCTACTACTGGCCCACTCTGGAGGAAGATTGCTCCCTCTATGTCCGGAGGTGTCTCAAATGCCAACTCCATACTGATAGAATTCACTCTCCAGCTTCGTCCCTCCATCCTATGACTGCTCCTTGTCCTTTCTCTATGTGGGCTTTCGACGTTGTCGGCCCACTCGGTGATCCTAATTCTCAGATCAAGCAGAAATCCTTCATCCTCACCGCTACTGAGTACTTCACCAAATGGGCCGAAGCCGAGGCATACGCAGAGATCAAAGCTACAACGGTGTGCCGCTTTATCATGAAGAATATCATCTCGCGGTTCGGAGTGCCAAGCAGCATCATCACCAACAACGGACCCCAGTTTGTCTCCCAAGAGCTTAAGGACCTATGTAAGAAGTTCAATATTACACTGCATCATTCATCTCCATATTTCCCTCAAGGCAACGGTCAGGCCGAGGCCACTAATAAAACCCTTCTTAAAATCATTAAGAAAACATGCGAAGCACATAAATTTTCTGATTGGCCTGAAAGATTGGTGGAAGCTCTATGGACTTACCGCACCTCCGTCCGTACCCCTACGGGACAAACTCCCTACTCTCTGACTTACGGGATGGAGGCGGTGCTCCCATACGAGATCTTAATCCCTTCCCTTAGAGTACAGCTCGATAAGGAACTTAATCTCGATGAACGTCGAGAGGCGTTGCTGGTCCAGTTGGAACTCTTGGATGAGAAGAGGATGAATGCGGCCGATCACGTATCTGTTTATCAAAAGAGGGTTTCGCGTTATTTTCAAAAGAAGGTAATCGAACGAAAATTTTGTAAGGGTGAAATTGTTTTGAAACACAAATTTATTCGGTCTGCAGGTCCTAGGTCCAAGTTGCAGCCTAACTGGGAAGGGCCGTTTGTAATAAAAGAAGCTTATCCAGGGAATACTTATCGTTTAGTAAACGCGGAAGGTGAGGAGCTCTCTCACCTGTGGAATGGGTTGTATCTTAAGCGTTTCTTTCCTTAAAAAAAAAAAAATCTAAACCATGTGCTTCTCCGGCAATAAGAACTTCCTCCCTATCTTCAAAAGGAGAGTCTCAAGTAAGGCAATCACACACTACACGACGTCCCTGGTCGGGCTCCTTGTTTAAACGACACCATTTTTCCTTGGCCGTGCTTTAGGGGAAAGTCAAAGTCTCTGTCCGCTTCATTCTTCGGATGAATCCAGGGGCAAGGGGTGAATAAGGAGGCGACGACCAATCCAAACTCCCTAACGAGAAGAGGTCTCAAATAGGGGCAAGTCCGTTATGACCTGACGCCACAAGGAACAAAGGAAAAGAAAAGAAAAGGAGTGTTCTTTACAACGAAATCGAAAGCATCATCTTAAAGTCTATGAATGAATTTTCAAAAGCTCCAACGGAAAAAGAAAGCTAGGCATGACAAGAGTGGCAGTACAGTTCCCCGCGGGACGTTATGAGCCCGGTCACATGCATGCCTAGGTGGACAAAGGTTCGATGGCGGACATAAAAGCCCCGGCACAACAGACCGAATCTCTAATAGGGTTGTACGGTGAGGGAATCAAGTTCTAAAAACTCCCATATCTGGCCTAAAGCTTACCCCCATGATCTTTTTTCCTTTTAGGACTGAGATGAGTACCCTAGGTATGGCATTGGTAAAAACACCGTCACGATGATCGGGTCTCGGCCAGGGGTTGTCACAATATTGCACGCCGATCCCTAGACTCAATCTAAAAGAGGAAGGTCTCGAGTTGCTAGAGAGGCACTGGTTTTTCAAAATCCAAAAAAAAAATAACAAATATTCTCAAAATCCAAAAACAACAAATATTTTCAAAATCCAAAAAAAAAAAAAACAAAACAAATCCAAAAATAACAAATGTTTCCACAAAATAAAATAAACATTCCCAAAATCCAAAAACATTAAATACTTTTCAAAACGCCCAAAAATACCATCATATGCATAGCATACATCGCATTTTCATTGTGTTTTCGCCTATTTAATAGGGCTCCACCCCTTGACCCAATATCAAGAAACGGTCATTATCTAACTTGCTTCAAGGCAAGGGGTTGAGTCTAAGAACAGATCTAACTTGCTTCATATGTGAGTGTGTGCAGGATACAGGGGCAAGCCCAAAAGCAAAAGCTCACAACTATGCAGGTTCAAGGCATGTAACGCACCAGCATCAGACCGTCACAGTCATGTAATGGGCCTATCGTCGACCGTTACTTTCCTTCAGGCATGGGCCCTGTTCTTTTTTTTGAACCTTCACTTTAGCGGTCTGAGAACCTACCGTTACTTGAATATAACGGCTCGAGACCCATCTGTCACATTCTTCAGAGACCGAGCTCTCGTTACTCTCATTCTGACGGCCTGTCATAGGACCGTTATTTATTTATAGCGGCCCTGCACCCATCCGTCATATCCACCAGAAACCCTGTCTGTTCACATCAGTCTAGCCTTTCAACTATGGAACTCAAGATCATTCAACTATGGCACTCTTATCTCATTCAAGCAAAGATTAATGAAATATAATTCTTGATAAAATTCAACTTCGGTTGTCAATTGCATGATATCTCTCATAAACAAAAAGAAAATCAAGATACATTCAATTTCTTATCCGCAAGAGGGCGGATCTTTCTCAATTCTCTCATATAATCTCGACGTGTTTCGTCGTTCTCTTCAACCTCTGCTTGCCACGGGCGCACCTTGCTGATCTCCCACATGGTCAGCGCGTTCCGGATCGCTCTTTCATCTTCCTCGGTCCCCATCTTCCTAGGTAGAAGGGGAGGGTAGTGTGATAGTGCAGAAGCGCTGATTCGAGGTAGTCCGATCTAAAGATGGCATCGGTGCGGGTTGTAGATCGCCATGGTAGTGTTTCCTATTAGCTGGAGGTCCATGCCTTGGCGCCGTGGTATTTTGAGAAGAGTGCTTCGGAGGACTCTTGGTCGCATGATGAACTTGTCCATTGGAAGAGTGTTGAAGAAGAGGCGCCACTCATCCCGAGTTTTCTTATCCGCTGTCTTGCATTCAACCTGAGGAGAGTATCCCAATGCCCCCCCAATAAAGAAGAGAGGGTGGCTCCCGAAGATTCGGCTTGCAGATGTTATGTCTTCCTTAGGAAGGAATTTGACTCTCACTCCTATCCAACATTCAAGGAGTATCATGGAACCAAACAAAAGTCCTCCTGTACAAGCCGAGCTTAGTCCCTCATAGAGGTATGGGAGGACCGCTTGAGAGATAGACATCCCCTGCCACAGCCCACTAATAATACCAAGATTTTGAATGTCTAAGAGGTGGTCGGTAGTGGTAAAAAGAAAGACTCCACACAAGCAAACCGCCACCGCCTTGGCTATTGCTTCATGTCTCTCCCACTTGTTTTTACAATGAGACACTATCCACTGTGCCAAGGGTATCAAGTGAATGTGGTGTGGGCTGGTCATGGTTCTCACGTCCTTTGGATTGTGAATGAAATCACTCAAGATCAAGGACGGGTCGATAGGCTCGATTATGTAGCAAACCCGGTCTTCATCCCCCACCTTAGTCTTAGGAAGGGTTAGGTAGGTTTCTACCTCCTCCAATAGGACGGTTGCTTCAAAGGAAGGGAAGATGAAGGTATGAGTTTGTGGATGCCATAATTCCACAAGTGCTGAAAGGCTTGGCCAATCTAAAGATAATTTCTGGAAATTCTTGCCTAAAACCAAGAGAGGTTGGAGGTGCCATGCTTTAAGGATGGATGTGACCTCTATGGGAAGTGCCTTTACCATGGGAGCCACCCACTTCAAATTGGAATAGCACCTTGGGCCAGGAAGGGGCTTGAGAAAAGAAAGAGGGAAGTCATGAAAAGAGTAAGTGCAGCAAAATTCTGAACTTTGGATGAGTTGTGAGAACTTACCACTCTTTGGACGTTGGAGCTTAAGTGCTTGGGAATTGAGGTTAGCCGTTGAAGCTCTCCATGTTCCCTCCTTGCAGCTTTAGGGCCGGTGTAAGCTTTCTCCTCCATAGCTATCATCTCGAAGCTCCTCTTCATCATGTTTTCTGCTCTTTGAAGGGGGCTCCTCAAACCCTAGAATGGAGGTTTCAGCAAAACTGCGATTTTGATTAAGGTTTCAAGTTGCTAAGACTTATATTTAACTTTGGAAGGATAAGACTCGGACTAGAAGGCTTTATCTTCAATTCGGATAAGTTTTAGTGATGGATCAAGGGGCTAAACCTCAGGTTTTAGTTATCTCAGCTCAATCCGTTTCGGATTACAACCCAGATTCTGACGATCCATCGCGCGACCGTTACTTCATTCCGACGCGCCAGCCCTTGGCCGTCGCATTTTCTGAGGGTTTTTAATTCCCCGAATCACGTTCTGTGGAGAATGACGGTCCAAGGGTCTACCGTCGCTTTATGTAACGCGCAAACCCTGAGCCGTCGCATTCCCAGCCACTCAGTTCCTTCTCTTCTGGGCTAAACACTTCCTGACGGTCTTGCTTATGACCGTCGCTCGATTCTGACGCGTCTCCTTCAGACCGTCGCATTTCCTGCTAGTTGCCCTGACTGACTATCGTTCTGCCATGATTAACGGTCTGACCCTTGGCCGTTATTTTTCTCTGACGCACCCTCAGTTGGCCGTCGTTCATCCTGATGCAGTGGGTCTCTGATGATTAACGGTCTCTCGCCAGAGCGCCGTTTGATTATGGCGGTCAGATCTTAGACCGTCACTTTCTCTGCTGCTGAGTTCAGGTTATTCCTTCTGCCCTTGCTTAGACCTGGCGGTCTTTCACATTGTACACCTCATTTTCTGCCTGCATACATCTCATACATTCATCCACATTTCGTCCATCCTGCATTTTTCACATTCATTCATTCACGCTCGCATAAAACTAAAAACAAAACAGAAAACTAAAATAAAGGGATCTCATTCCATTTTGCCAAAAGTTCTATACAAATGATAAATAAAAACATAAGAAAGGCATCATTCGGCCGGTCTATCAGCCGGGCCACCATCATCCTCCCCCTCCTCAGGTCTCCTCGCGGGTGGCGGTGCTATGGAAGCACTCTCCTCCTGCTGTCCTCTCTCTGCCCTCTCATTCCTCCGCTGGGCGGAGGAGCTGACGAGGAAGTCCCCTACTGAGCCGCTAGGAGCAGTGCTCCTATGTATCCCACTCTGGGAGGTGCACCGCTCCGGTCCCCGGCCGATCATCCGCACCGTCCGCTCCAATGTCCGCAGCTCGATCTTCAGTGTAAAGATCTGACGTCGCGTCTCCCGTGCCTCGGTCCGATAGCGATCCAAGTCGACCGTCCCGATCCGGAGCTCTTCCACCTCAGCTCGTGCCTGCGCTAACTCCTTCCGGAGTTGTTCCATCTCTGCATCATCTGGGCGTCGCAGGGTCTCCGCTCTCTGCCGGGTCATCTCTGCCCGTACCAGCTCCATCTCTGCTCGGGCTCGATCAGTCTCGGCCCGGCTTTTCTCTACCTCGGCTACTGCTGCTGCTAGATCCCTCGCCTGTAGGTTGCATTTCACGTCATTAGTCATAAAACATTTAATTAGGCATAATCATAAGTTTTTTAGTCTCTTACCCGCTCCGCGAGGGTGGCCTCCGCCTCCTCGGCCCGGGCAACCGCCCGAGCAAAGTCAGCCTCCTGCTCAGCCCTGCCTCCTGCAGGCTGCGAGGAAGACGATGGGGCATCCGGTCCAGCGCGTTGGGCTCCCTCAGCCCGCTGCATTTGGAAGTCATAAGTTAGTTGACATTTGCATTTGCATCATGAACATCATTCCATCAATCATAGGCATTTAAGTTTTTAGTCTCACCAGGAGCTCCAGGGCAGACCGGTACTCATCCCGCTGTTGGATGGTGGAGTGGAGTAGCCCTTCCAGCTCGGCTATCCGTCCCTCAGGGTCTAGCTGCAGTTTTAGAAAGCATGAGTCAGCATATATCACATTGCACATTGCATAATAGAAGAGTTTAGAGTTTTTAGTTTGCATACCGGTCGTCGGGTACCTCGGTACACCCGGTCGCCGTAGAGTCGAGCGAAGGCCTTCAGATATGCCTCGTCGCTCTCGTCTCGCTCCTTCACCGCTCGGCCCCGCCTGTTCCAATCGTGGACGTACTTCGCCTTCCGGGCGCACCAATCCACATTGCCGCTGATGCCCCTTGCTGACTTGCCGGGGTGATCGTCGCTATGGCGTGGAAAGGTCACCTCGGGCTGGTGTAATCCCCGGGTCCGCAGGATCAGCCTGTAGTGCAGAGGCTCGATGATATGGAGGCAATGCAACCATATGTCTCGCCCCCGGTACAATAAGGCCGCCTCCACCCATGGCTGTCCCGTATAGCCCTCGTCGCGGTATGGAGTCCATCTCACCTGAGAGCATTTAGTTCATTCAGTAGCATACGAAAGCATTAAAAGGTATTTTGAAAGCATTTTTAGAAAGCATTTAGAAGCATTTTTAAAAGCATATAGAAATCATTTTGAATTCTGGACTTACCGATGTATGCGGGAAGGAGTCCAGGTCGTCCTGGATCGTCCGGGTCAGTTTGATGATCGACCCTGTGTCCCTCGCCACCGACCAACGCCTCACGATCGGTATGCGGCCAGGATGGAGTAAAACGCCTCTCCCGATGCCCGGGAGGTACATATAGCTCCAGATCTGCATTTAGAAGTCGAGTCAGTCGAATCATTGCATAAATCATTGCATAAATCATTTTTCATAAATCATAGCATCAATATTCTTGGTATAAAAGAAAGCATTTAGAAGTACATTTACCTGTAGGAAAGGCGAGAAGCCGCCCAGCATCGTCTGCCGGTCCGTAGTGCTGAGGGACTCGAACAGGAATGCGAGCACTGCCGCTCCCCAGGCGTATCTCCTGACTCTGCCCAAATCCTCTATCATCGGCAGCAGTCTGCAGCTGATAACATCTGCCCGAGTCGCGAAAAGGAGCTTCCCGAATAGCAGCATCAGGAAGCGTCTGAGCACTCTGTCTCCCTCTGGTCCCGCCTCTGCCGCCACGCGAGGGCGCACCTGGTCTATCACTCTGCTCAGGTGCTCCTCGGGTAGCTCTCCTACGGCGATCGCCGCTCCTCTCAGTCCCAAGCTCTGCTGCAGCACTGATCTCGAAAGCTGGGAGGAGGACTGTCCCGGCCTGATCAAGTCTAGCCCGAGCAGCTGCTGCGCCATCTCTCGGTAGTCGCCGTATGTCCACCCTGTCACCGCGGCTCCGTGGACTCTCAGTCCGGTAATCCTCGCTATGTCTTCTAGCGTGGGGATCATGTGGCCCCACGGGAAGATGAAAGCTCTGCTGATCGGGTCCCATCTCTCGTGCAAGGCGTACAATACCGGAGTGTCCATCCGGATCACCTCGATGCTAAGCACCTCGGCGAATCCCATGCCGGCCAATCTCTCTCTCTGGTAGTCGGGCAATGCCTGGTACACTGCCCGGATCTGAAGCCAGGAGATCCGTGATCGTCTTTTCCCCTGCATTGCATATTAGATCATTAATTAGTCCAATTGGCATCATATAATCATTGCATAAACATTCATAATTAAAAAGAAAAAAAAATTTGAAAATTGAAAACCCTAAAAAATAGTTTAAGTCCCTGGCGTGCGTGACGGCCCTGGGGTAGGGCGTCGTTTGACTCTGACGGCCTCATCATGGTGCGTCAGACGAGTGACGGTCGCTGGCAGGACCGTCACATTATCGGCATTTGGGAATTTTTTCCCTTGCATCCCCGTGGTCTCCCACTATGTCCGAATGGCCTACAATTGTTCCTAGGGGGTCTGTGGACCCATTTCTACCCTCAAAACCCACATGCATTCACATAAAAAATTCAAAAACATTAAAAATTCAAGTTAGGGCGGGAGAACCTACCTCATGGTCCATGCCCCTTCTCCTCTTCTTGGCTGATTCTTTGGGCTCTTCTTCACCCAATGGGGCTTCCCTTTGGTCCCCCACGGCCGTAGGAGCTTCTTCTTCTTCTCTTGGCTCTCTTCCCCTCGGTTCTTCTTCCGTGACCGGTGGGATCGCCTCCCGTTCGAGCCGGCGATGGAACCGCCGTATTACCTTTCTCTTTCCTCTCTCCCTCTTCTGTGGAGGCGGCTGGGAACCCTCGTCGCCGGCCATGGTGGTGGTGGGAGTTGGTGATCGCCGGAGGGTTTCTCGGTTGGGGTTTTTGGGTGTTGAATGTGGAATGAATGGCCGTAACCGTTCGGTTTTGTTTTTTGAACGCGCAGGAAATGCGACGGTCTATCGACCGACCGTCACATCCTTCTGACGCGTCTGGATCTGACCGTTACATGTGTTGGCCCTATTTTATTGAAGAATGTGAACCGCCTGGTTTATGACGGACTAGGGGTGGTCCGTTACTTGATGTGACGCACGTACATGAGACCGTTACAAACTTGCAAGTTTCTTGATGAATTAAATGGTCTAATTGATGTCAAAATGGTTCCATTTTCTTCCATATTGTTCCATATTAATGCCTCTCGCATGTACAAATGGTTATGCCTTGATTCATGATCATATTTATCTTTTTTTGGCTAACCTATCTTTCATAAAGGAATTATAAGTGAAGTCGTGCTTTATCGTTCGTCAGGCAGGTAGGTCAGGTATTGTATCTCGTTCCCTCACTCCCTTAATGCATTACTATATGTTATCTATGATATATTACCTCGAGAACCGGCTGGTCATTCCTGTGTCCTGGGATCTGATGTTCCCCTTAAACAAAAATGATGATGATCTAAGTTCACGTGATTAACCAGTGGATAGGCCGTTAGATTGGAAAGTTTGGGGACGATAGTTCTATCTTGCACGCCGTGGTTGCAGATAGTGTCCTAACTCTGATTACTCCGATCTAGCAATATTATTCTCGAGTATTTGATATTTTTATCTTTCTTTGCATTTTGTTTTGAAGATTTCTTTTTCCTTTAGCCCAACATGCATCATACGCATTCTTTGAGCATTTCATGAGTTTCATCTGCTCAGGATATCTCAGTGATGGTGGACAGCTGTGTTCTTAATCCCGAATAAGGAGAATCATTTCACTCTGAATTAGAAGGTTTCCTTCGATTTGCTCGCTTGATCTGGTTCGCTGAAGATTCCTATCTGGAGTTTAGTCTCTTTCCTTTCCGTTGCCTCCGGCGGCTAGCCGTGTTTCCTTTCCTTAATTAATTCCTCCAGACTTGCGTCCTTTGGTTGGCTATTTCCTTGTGATCAGTTCAAAGTTTTCCAGAAAATTCCTATCGCTTGATTGGTGCAGAACGGGTGTCGTTTACCTTAACGCCCTCTTTTGGATACACTCCGCTTCATTTCCGCTTCATCTCCATGTTCCATTTCGTTTCCGCTTCATCTCCGCTCGTTCCCCTACAAAGAGGACGTTAAGGAGGGGCATCTGTTGACACCCGTTTTATACCCAATAAGTCGGGTCATCTCCTTATTCATTCCTTATGATGCTCCGAGTTGTTCATTCTTTGACGAGTCTTTTGATCAGTTGAAGCCTGTTTCTTGGGTCTTAATTCCTGGATTAAGATGTGGCTCCTGGTGGCATTTCGTTGGTAAAGCTTGGTAATCCTCTTCATTATTTTTTTTGAACCTCAATGATAATAACGGTCCCAGTCCGGCGCGTTTCTTACTTCTGACGCATGGGTCCTGGACCGTTACTCTTTGAAGAGTCCTAAAGGCTAAGGCCTCGTGGTCAGTGCTTATCCTTTTAATTCTACGTTGATAATAACGATCTATCGTGCAGCCGTTGTTTCTCTGTGACGCCCTATGCCTTGGCCGTTGCTTCCTTGAAGAGTCCAACTTGTTGGGTCTTCTTCCCGTTGATCTTATCTCTTTGGGATAGGGTTGAAAGTAACGGATGATCCTTGGTGCGTTACTTCCAAGTAACGGTCTATCGTGCAGCCGTTACTTCCTTCCGAGAGTCCTGGCAGTTCAGGCCTTTTCTCTGCTACTCCGTGGTTGAGATAAGAATTTAGATTAACGTTATCTCTTTCAAATCTGATCCTCAGGACCTCCCGTTTGATTCTATGGACTCTTGGTGATATTATCCTCAAGGATTTGCTAAGAGTTATCCCTCTTTCCTGCTGAATTATCCTCTGCTTGACCTACGAGTTTTGAGGGTCTATAAATAGAACCCTTGAATTCATGGCAAAAAAGGGGGGGGGGAGATTTGAATTCACGACGAAGTGCTGCCGAACTCAGGAGCCATCTTCATCCAGGAGGAGCTGTTTCCCACGTCCATCCATCTTCCAATCAAGGGAGTCTTTTAGTTTTTATCTTTCAAGTTTATCATTGCATGCTTGAGTTCTTCTTTGGTTTTTCCTCAAACAAAGCATTGTCCCTCCTCTTCCTCCACGTTTTTCACTGTTCTTTAAGCATATAAACATCCTTCCAAACTTTTAAAACACCCAGAGGGGTTAAAAAACCAAAAATTCCCCGGTAATTCCCTCTCCTTTTGATGTTCTTAAACTCTTTAAGAATTGATGCTATACTCGTGAAAAGGGCTAATTGAGGTTGTCTTGTCTTGTCTTTCTACATCTTTGGCAGGTTTACAGGTTCATTAGTACGAGGCCCAAGTCTTCTAGCCGGCTGGAAGAGTTGGAGTTAAAAGGATTCAAGCTTTACTACTGCAGGTTACCTGACGGTCTGGTGCAGGCGCGTCACTATCTTCTGGCGGTCTATCGTGCGGCCGTCGCTTCCAAGCGATGCACAGGGTTCTGGCCGTTACTTCCAAGTTGATCTGCAGGCTTTCCTTGGTTTTCTCTCCCGTGGGCGGGTGCTTCATCCACCTATTTCCAAGGTATATTCAGGTCTTTTGACTTGTGTTTACTTTGGTGGCGATCACATCTTTCCTTGGTATTGGGCATTAGCTGTCTTCTTCATCATATCATCTTTACTTTCCTTGCTTGCTCCACCTTCACGGTGTGTTTTTATTTACTCCTTGCTCCACGCCCCGGCGTGTGTTTTCCTTTTTCCTTAGCGTAATTTGACTGAGATAGCATGCCCATGCTAGAGCTAGCTATGATTGCCTAGGTTCATGTTCACATGTTCATAGGTCGTGAGTAGATCTTTGATTGCTTGTTTGTCATCTTGCCATGTTACTTTGCAAACCTCAAAAGTAAGATAAAAGGTAGGCAAATAAATATCAACAATTGTCTCCCGAGTTATCCCGTAGGTTGGCCATAGGTGGTGGTGGGGGTGAGTATTGAGTACCTCGACGAGTGGGCATGCAAGACACGGAGTAGGAGACACCGACTAATGCAAATGCACACTACACGATGATGAACCTAGACGTAACCAAAACTCGGCACGTGGCGGAGTTAATCGATCCGAGATCACTCGCGCAAGTGTGCGGACTTCCCGATAGGCGTAGCCTAACTTTCGGACAACACCTTTTGATATACCGGGTTATTGGGATACAATGCAAAAAGACACACTTTTTTTTTGTTTTAAAACAATGATGACCCTAAACACGACTTAGATAATGACTAATGACTAGACGTAAATGACACTTTTTTTTTTGACACCCTAGACTCAAACAGGCTCTGATACCAAACTGATGCGGGATGGACCACGGACACGACAAGCTCGTGATTGTCCCTTAACGATGGAAGCGTCGGACGTGCGCGGTTGAGAAACCGGCAGTGAGCTAGGGTGGTCGGCTCTCTCTTGTGCCCGGATCGGGTCACGGGACGGTAACGCTCTCTCTCGCAGCAGCGGTGATATAAATATAAAGCGAGCTAATTACCCTATCATGCTCTCTAGCAGCGGCATAAAGATATATATACGAAAGAAAGTAAATGCCGAGAAGGGAGCGAAAATGATACCTCCACACGCTCGGCGTGGGGAAGACGGACCCGGCCAAAACTCGTACTCCCAGAATAATAATACACGATTGTTACAGTAATGAATCACTACCCACTCCACGCAGGGAGGTAAAGGGCTACACAAGTGGGTCCGGGAGGACCGAATTCGAGTTGACGGGCGGCTTCACACGTAGCTTCGGCCGCACCCGTACTCGCGACCGTGGGGCCCACGTGCTGTCCGGAGAGGCCGTGTGGGACCCGGTGGCACCGCTGTAGTGGGGACACTTGGGGAAGCGCTCCCCGGGATGGCGGCACGCTGGTTCACCGGCTGGAGGCCGGGCGGCTCCAATCGGCACCGGTCGGAATAACCGGCCACGGATCTGCCGGTTCTATTTTCAGGCGCGCGCTCCGGCGAGAACAGACACTGCGATCAGCCCTGATGTCGGATCGACACGAAACGGGCGCCGTTAGAAAGATGTTTTGAAGGGCTTCAACTCTATGGGATTACAGAAAAATAAACAGCTCTGTACTTCTTATTGGCGAATTTTGATAGCTGTTGTTGTACAGTGCCCGATTTCTCAGATCAACAGGGAACTTGTCTGAGAACTAGCGTTGACTGATAGGTAGACCTCCGATTCAAAAGTTATGTTATTCATCAAAGTTGTAGGCAATTGAACAAGGAAGATGGCAATATTTTTTGTGATAGGTTTGAAGCTGTCTACGAATTGTTATGATTTATATACTAGCAGTGAGTCGGATCTGGAAACTGGCTGACAGCACTGTAGATGGCTCTGAAAATGAATTTTGAAAAAATGGATGGATGGCTGATCAAAAATCAGGAAAATTCATGGAGTGAGGGGACGGTAGAAAGAACTCCCAGTAAAATTGGGAGGGTTTGGAAAAATCAAAAAGATGGTCGGAGGGGGGGATTACAGGGGTGCTGTCACACAGATCTGAAACTAGACAAAACTGGGAAACAGAAACACACGAAATTTGAAAAATAGTAAATGATGGAATTTGGACGGGATGTTTTTTGTGGTGATGGGGATTGAAGATAGGAACACACCATAAAATGTTCAGATCAAGAAGAACTCAAGGCTGACTGCAGAATTTCATGGAAGAAGCTTCTGCCCAGGATGGACAGAACACCGAAGTCGAGTTCGCGGCGGCACGAACGGCGGCGGCGGCACCGAAGATGAACTCAGAGATTGAGGGGGAGGAGATAGAAGATATCCACTCTAGAATTGGGGGTTGGAGAAGATGAACACCAGAGGAGAGAGGGGAGGGGCGTAAGGAGCTTCAAGCTTCCAACAAATTTTCTAACTTTTCATTAATTTCCACATGAAAATACAACCTTTTATATGCTAGGTATCAAATCTAATGTAGACCCTTGGATCTAGGGATGGTGAATGAAGGGCTGGGATGAAGTGTGAACAACACACAAAAAAATAAAATTAAATAAAAGGAAGGGGGCGGCCTATTGACCAAGGGAGGGGGTTGGTGGCCAACCTTTGGAATGTTGACCCCTTTGTCTCCCATGTGTCCATATGACTAGTCCAACCTTCTAGATGTCCACCTAGGAGGGTTGACCAGCCCCACAAGGTGACATGGACCAATGGGAATGGGCTGATGGCCCCCTAGCTGGACCTACTACACAATTGCATAAAAACCCACACAATCCATGGGAATGACTCATTGACTGATAAAGCCTTACATTTGCGTACATGCTTTCCCAAGGATATGAACACAAACTAAAAGGACATAAATGCAAAAGAAGAGGTACATGCTCGGCGTCGATTCTCATCACTGGTAGAGCCTTCGGTCCCCTATTTTGAAGGGCCAAGGGCGTTCTTTCACCTCAGGAGGATCTTTAAATAAGGTGGCGGGCCACCAGGTACACCATTGTCCTTGGTTGGACAACGGTTATGGTTTATGCGGCATGATTGTAGTCGATGCCGGTTCATTGAGCAGGCTTGGTCGCGCTGTTGGTTGGTTGTGAATTCATCTCAATTCTCCCGAGGTGAAGTCCCCGGTGTTCATGCAGGGTGGCCTGAGGCTCCGGTAGCTTGAGAAGGCTTCAGTGTATTGATATCCATCGACTTTTGTGCTTCATTGGGCCGTATCATTTATCTTTGAGGCTTGATCGATGTTAATCATATTTTGAGTGCCAAGAAGTCTATAAATAGCCCCCTCCACTCTCTCATTTGTAACCATGGATGATCAAATATAATGTGAGTTTTAGTTATTTCTTTGGAGTGGATTCTCCAACCCCTCTCTCTCTCTCCTCTCCCACCTACTTTCTAACTCCCCTCCCCTCATTCAAGAGCCTCCCCAACTACCTACAACCCCTCTTAACTCTATCCCAACCCCAAGGTAGCCTCCACCTATCCCCACTCCACCCTCCAACCACCAACCACCCACTCCCCTTCCCCAAGCACCTCTCTCATCTCCCAAGGGAGAATTCCCCACTCCTGAAGCACCCCTTCCCTTCCCCAACACAACCCTTCCCATCCCTAAGACCCCCATTAACAACCCCCATTAAGTCACTTTCCAACCTTGAGAGAGATCTCTCCTTCCCTCTCTCCTTCCCAACCCAAATTCGCAGCTCCCCCTTCCTCCACCTGCTAGACCACCTTCCAGCCCCCATTCTGCCCCTCCCACACCTTGGATCACCCCCTACCAGACCCCCTCGCAGCCAAGGGTCGCCCCCACACCCATCCACCCCATTTCTCATCCGATCTACCCCATTTCCCATAACCTATCACCACCCTGTTCATCCCAGTTCACAGGCAGTAGTCAAGGGTTGAGTTGCAGAGGCTGCCACGTCTTCACCGCGCATCTTCAGGTGGTGTACCTTATACTGCTGGAAATCTTGGTGAGGCTGCTTCGTAGGCGAGGTGGTCTCGTCATCGTTCGACTTCGGAGCTACTCGGAGGAGTCATCTTCGTCAGACTGTGCATTTCCTCCCAGGCAGACAGCTAGCAGCGACTTTCAGAGGCTCCCACGACCAACACCTTGGGCTTATTGAGGTGCCATTTGTATGAGGGCTTCTCCTGCAAGTCCCCTGCCATCTCCAAGAAGCAGAACAATTTTTGGAGCTCGGAGTCAAGAATTCCAATTTTTCTCCCGAGGTGCGCAAGGTCAGCTCCCCAGAACTTGGTCCGACCTCTTTCCACTGATCCAGTCATCACGGTCAGCTCCAACCTCCAACAATAGTCCCATTGGTCCCGGCTCAAAGAGGACTCGTCCACGATTGTAGAGGTTCTGGCCCTACATTATTTGGACCTTGGGAGTGTTCGTGGCACCCTCACCTTCCCATAGAAGCAGTCTGGGAACAACCAAAACTAGAGTAGATTACTCATGTTCCAGACCCTTCCCCAGCAAGCGACGTCATCAAGAAATTCTCCAAAAATTTAGACATCCTCCTGGGTCAACTCAGAAAGTTTCGACACCAGTATCGACCTCTTCTGAGCTCGGCAGAACCCATGGCGGCGCCATCATCGACTGCCTATCAAGCTGTTCCTGAAGCTGGTAGAACCGACAGAGCTCGGCAATTCGGTTTCTAACTTAGCTCCCCTACCCCGCCGGGCCGGCTTACAACCCCTCCCTATGTGGAGATAGTGTTTGGTTGTAATTGGCCTTCCCCACCCCTAGTCCAACCCCTCCGCTGTTGTGCCCCTATAGTTTTGATGATCTATAGTTTTGATGATAACAATCAGTATGAGTCAAAAGTCTATTCAGTTTATTCATCCATGCATTCTTAAGTCTAGACATTGCTTGTGCAGCAGACACATTAAGTCCATACATCGCATGACTCACAGGCTAGCAAGTCCATACATCGCATGACTCGCAGGCTAGCAAGTCCATACACTGCATGGCTCGCAGGCTAGCAAGTATGTACATCGCAGTCGTCGCAGGCACAGCAAGTACATACACTACATGACTCATATGGTAGCAAGTCTATACATTGCATGCACAAGTTCAAAGTCCATACATTGCTGCATTGCTTGCACTTGTGAAGTCTATACATTGGTAGTTGTCCTGCAGCGTCAACACAAGTCCATACATCGGTTGCAGCACTGCACGCACACTCATGTCCATACATTGCATTGTGGCATGCACACTAGCAAGTCTGTACATTAGGTATCTTTACCTACGTAGGACTTGCAAGTCTATACATCGTGCAGTCTGCACATTGTGGCTAGCAAAGCCTGTACAACAGTGTGTTAGCAAGTCTATACATCATCCGTCTTAATCAACGTCTCATGATTCAAAGTCCATACAGTGACTTGCTTAATGCAAAGTCTGTCCATCGGACTAAGTCTACATAGGCTAAGTCTATACACTGCAGCATGCATTGTCTCCAAGTCTGTACATCGTCTAGCGTCTCTTGCAAAGTCTGTACATCCACCGTCTTAGTTGAGCTTTGAAGTCTGTACAGCCCTTGCTTTGCCAAAGTCTATACATCGTGCAGGTGAAGTCTGTACATCCACCGTCTCAGTTGAGAGTTGAAGTATGTACATCCACCGTCTCTCTTGAGCACTTGTGCTTCTGATGTCTGATCAAGTCTATACACTCTTGAGCATATCTTCAATGTACACACTTTGCTTGATGCATTCTACGTTACACATTAGCATGTCTGTACAACGTCTGCATAGTGAATGTGAAGTCTGTACACGATTCAGTGTTGCATTCACTAAGCCTGTACACACCTCAGCCTTGCATATATGAAGTCTGCACATGCCTTAGCACTGCATATATGAAGTCTATACATGCTCTTGCGTTGCATATATAAAGTCTGTACATGGCATTGTTTCGCATTCACAAAGTCTATACAATGGCTGCACATTACACTTCAGCTAGTCTATACAATGCAGAGTCTTTACATTGGTCTTTAACTACGATCGAAGTCTACACATTGTGTTGCTTTGTTCACACTTGTTTTGCTAAGTCTACACATTGATGCACGTTTACTTCTGCATATTTGATGTCTGTACAGGGCTTAAGCTCTGCATATACAGAGTCTATACATTGTACAGCATTGTATTCACAAAGTCTGAACATGGCATAAGCCCTGCATGCGTAGAGTCTGTACAGGCCATAGCACTGTATTCACATAGTCTGTACAACGCATAGCCTCGCATTCATAGAGTCTGAACACTGCATTGCTTCACATTCACTGAGTCTATATTACTTCAGCTCTGCTTCATGAAGTCTATACATTGCTTCAGCTTTGTCTTCACATAGTCTGTACAACGCAATTGTCCTGCTTCATGAAGTCTATACATTGCTTCAGCTCTGTCTATGTATAGTATGTACATCAGTTAACCCTTAAACTGATAATTCCTTTCGAATGTCTGACAGGGACTATATGCAGAGACTGATGACTTGGCTCGTGATCCAAGGAAGGACGAGGTGTCCAGATTATGACACGTGGAAGCAGCCCAGTCAGGATGATGCCAGGTGGTCGAAGCTCCTCGGATCTAGCGAATTCTCTTGGCGGGAATTGTGGATGCCACACGCCAAATTCAAACTGCTGCTGGTATATATATGAGTCTTCTTCCACCAGAAGAAGGTTGATTAAGATCGAAAGAGCATAAGCCAGAGCTAAAAGAGAAGTACAGACAGTGAGTGCCTGCAAGATCAAAAGAGAGAAGAAGAAAAAGAGAGAAGAAGATTCAGAGAGAAGAAGAGAAAGAGAGAAGAGATGATTAAGAGAGTTGAGTTGAGAGAGCTTTCGAGATCTTGTAAGTCAGACTCTTGGTTCAGATACCAAAGCTGATTCTGCTCATACTTGAGCTACATTCGTCTTGTTTTTACATTTCGTTTGTTTCTGTCTTTCTTGCTTTCGATACACTTTTGTTATCAAGCTGTGAGGCAGCAAATGCAGTGGAGGTTTACACTGGACAGGTGAAGCTGTAATCCTCAGCAGGCGAGACCAGGTCTCGGACGGCTAAGCTGTATTGCCCAGCAGTTGCAGAGGATATGTTCCTCTGGTCGGCAAGCTGTTAAGCCCAGCGAAGCTGTGTATCAGCGGTTGTTGGCAAGCTGTGAAGCCCAGCTGTTCAAGCTGTTAGTCAGCAGGATCCACATTCTAGTTGGAGTGTGGGGTGGACGTAGATCTCTGGATTGAGATCGAACCACCTTAAAGATCGGTGTCTACTGTGTGATTGCTTGTGGTTGTGTGATTTCAATGTGTTCATTCTACTGCTATACAGTTGCTTGTTTTAATTCCGCATTAGAGTCAACTGTGTTCTAAAATTAGACATTAGATCTATTCACCCCCCTCTAGATCCACTCTCCGTGGTAATAGACTGCGTCCATCTAACATAACCGTTGGTATCAGAGCCTAACTCTTCTACAGGGACTCATCGCCCGAAGAGAAAGGTACAGATGGATGCTCGAGGGATGATAGCTGAAGGACACTTAACCACAAAGCCCCCATTCTTCGATGGATCTAACTATGCATACTGGAATAACCGTATGCAAGTATTTTTGAGGGCGAAGGATTATGAGATCTGGAAGGTAGTAAGCAAGGGACCTTATGAGCTGTCCCCTAATGAGGAAGTCTGGACCAAGGAGGAGATCAGGAGGTCTACACTAAATTGGAGTGCCATAAACGCCATTTAGTGCTCTCTGCACCCTACAGAATTCTCCCGCGTATCAGCCTGCAGTTCAGCTAAGGAGATGTGGGATGCACTTGTAGTGATCCATGAAGGGACCTCTCAAGTTAGAGAGACGAAGGCTAATTTCCTAGTGTCTGAATATGAGGCATTCAAGATGAAGCCAAACGAGACCATCAAGGAGATGTACGCTTGATTAACTATTATCACAAATGGTCTTAGAGGTCTTGGGAAACCTTAGACAGAATACGATGTAGTGGGGAAGATATTGTGTTCCCTAACTCATGCTTGGCATACTAAGGCTACAGTGATGGAGGAGTCAAGGGATTTGCGAACCACAAGGGCTGATGAGCTAATTGGCTCGCTGATGGCATCTGAGATTAATATGCCAAAGATAGAAGAAGCTGAGAGGAAGAAGAAGCCAATCGCTCTGAAAGCTGGTGCCAGCAAATCTAGCAAATCCAGCTCTAGCAGTTCATCATCCGAGGAGAGCCTGAATGAAGAAGATATAACTCGTACTGAGATGGCAATGATGACCAGAGAGTTCAGGCGGTTCCTCAGGAAAGGAGCAGGATGATTCAGCCAAAAGAAATATAGTGGCGGCCGAAGGGATAAAAGGTATAAACATAACCCTGCTAAGAAAATTGAAACTAATATTTGTTATCAATGCAGGAAAACAGGCCATCTGAAAGCCGACTGTCCAAAGAATTAGAAATACAAGGACAAGTCAAAGAGAAGGAACACGAAAGGGAAAGCAATGGTGAGTACTTGGAGTGATGAAGATGAAGGTTCCTTCAGTAGCAGCTCAGACAGTGAAGCCGAATCTGAGAAGCCCATTTGCCTTATGGCAACAAGCTCTGAAGACTGAGAGGAGGACTCAGATGAGGTAATCACTAGATTCAAAAATTTCACTATTGTTGATTGGGTAGATGCCTACCATGACATAGCTGATAGAGCTGATGATATTAGAAAGGAAAATAGGCATCTAAGAAGAAAGATTAACTCCATGCAAAATGATATAACTCTAACTGATAAAATTACATGTCTAGAATCTGAGAATAAAAAATTGAAACTCACATGTTCTGAATTAGAAGAAATCAAGAATGAGTCAAAAGCCTCTAAAGAAGAAAATGAGAGGTTAGAAAAAGAAACTGATGAACTGAAATTGAAAATTCAGAAATGTGAGAGTGAGATAAAAATAGTGAATGAAAAATATCAAGTTGTCCTAAGTGTGAATACAGAACTTAAGAAATCCATTGAAGATATTCAAAAGGATAATGAGGACAAGCTTAAGACTATTGAGAAAATGACCCAAGGTTCAGATAACCTAAATGCTTTGTTAGGGTCAAAGGTCAACTTTAGAAAAGAGGGCCTTGAATTTAATTCTAGTGCAACAAAAACCTTTGGAATGAAAACTATTTCATTTGTTGCACAAAAAGGGAAAGGACCTCTAATTAGCATGAATTCAAACATTTCAATGAACAAAACTGCTAATCTGAAAAAGTCCAGTGCTGAGGAGAAGGGCAAACAAAAACTGAATGAGACTAGTAGAGCTAGCACATCCAAACAAAATCCCAAAGCTCAGTCTCAGGTTAGGGGTCAACCTACACAGTCTTATAAACCCCATGTTAAGGTCACCAAGTCTCCACCATCACCACCACCTATGAAGAAGACCCAATACACACCTATGAACAGGTCAGCAAGGTCCAAGGTGCAGGGGAGGCAGAATGCTATTAGAGCTCAACCCAAACATTTCTACCAACCTAGAGCCCAGTCCCACTTCTTTGCACAGTTTGTTGGAGTTGGATGGACGCAGTCTATCTCCAAGAAGTATGGATCTAGAGGGGGGTGAATAGATCTACAGCCTAATTTAAAACCAGTTGTAGGTTCAAATGCGAAATAAAGGCAGATCTACTAAAACACTAAGTCGAGTGTCTAAACTAAGCAACAACACACGTGATCTGTGAAGATAATCAAGAGATTCAGTAAGAACAAACTCACAAACACAATGCACACAAGATGTTAGGTGGTTCGGTCAATGACCTACATCCACCCCACACTCAACCCGAGTATGGCTTACTGCTGCGCAACACAGCTTGCGTCCGCTGGGCAATACAGCTTGGCCTACAAACCGCTGAGCAACACAGCTTGTTGTCCAGTGGAATCCTCCACTGCCCGCTGAGCAACACAGCTTGCTGTCCAGAGGATACACCTCTGTAAACAGCTGGGGAAGTACAGCTTAACCCGTCCGAGACCAAGTCTCGCCAGCTGAGGATTACAGCTTTACCTGTCCAGTGGAAACCTCCACTGCATCCGCTGAGCTACACAGCTTGCTGTCCAGAGGCAGCACCTCTGCAAATCGCTGACAAACAGCTTGAAGAAATGTATAAAGGAAAATGAAAATAGAATGAAACAGCAATCAGAAAGCTGTAAATGAAGAACACAATATAGCTCTTAACAGAGCAGACTGGCCTGGATTTGATCCAGGGTCCAGTGAACAAATCTTCAGACTTCACTCTTCTTCTCTCAATCTCACTGTCTCTCTTTCTTTCTCTCTTTCTTTCTCTCTGTATCTTCTTCTCTCCTTTTCTTCTTCTCTGCTTTTCTTCTCTCACAGTGGATCTCGGTGGCTACTGTTTCAGACTGGACGTATATGCTTCGCCAACTACCATCTGCTTCTTCAGAAGATGAAGACTGATATTTATAACAGCAGCAGCTGGATAAGGGCGCGTGGCTTCCACGTTTTCCCGCCCAAGGAATTCTCCAGATTCGAGATGCTTCCATCCACGTGGCAGCATCTGGTCACCTTGTCCTCCTGGGATCATGAGCCATGTCAGCAATCTCAGTAGAGAGTCCCTGTCAAAACAGAGTATCGGATGATCAGGTTGAAGAATAACTCTGTATAGACTTATCAAAAGAACTTCGTTGTATAAACTTGACCAAAAACCTGAGACACTAACGAAGACACTGGACTGACACTAACTCGAAGACGAAAGACAAAACTGACACGAAGTGTGGTCACAAGGCGAGACAGACACGGGGTCTAGGAAAGACAACACGAGGACACAATACGGAAACGACACAAAGACAACTCGATGATACAAACACAGAAACAACAGAAACCGACACGAAGTGTGGTTTCAACATACGAAAGACACGAAGTCTAGGAAACACGACACGAAGACATGAGAGGGAAAACGACACGAAGTCATGAGAGGAAAAACGACACGAAGTCATGAGAACAGCACGAGGTGAAAACGACACGGGCTGACCACGACACGAAGACATGAGAGGGAAAACGACACGAAGTCATGAGAACAGCACGAGGTGAAAACGACACGGGCTGACCACGACACGAAGACAGAAACAGAAATTGACACGGGTTGAAAACAACACAAAGACAAAAATCGAAATCGACACAGAGTGTGGTCAAAGCGAGAAAGACTCGAAGTCTAAAGCGAAAAACCAACATGAAGACAGAATTCAAAGAAACGACTCGAAGTTAGGACAACACTAGGAGAAGACTGCACGAAGTGAAAACAACACGAAGATAAAAGATGACACGGATAGAACAACACGAAGTCGAAAACTGAAATTGACACGGAGTGTGGTCAAAGCGAGAAAGACACGAAGTCTAAAGTGAAAAACCAACACGAAGTATACCTCATACAAGTTTTCCTGTCAAGCATGGAAATCAACACGAAGTGTTGTGAACATGAACATCACGAAGATGAAAGGAACAGTGCAATGTATAGACTTTAAGTCCAATGCAAAAGGCTGTACAGACTTCATGAACAGTGCATGATTGTACTGGACGATGTATACACTTTGCCTATGCAGACCAGTCCGATGTATAGACTTTAAAGAAACACATGCTACAGTGCAATGTCTAGACTTGCTGTGCCTTCGCCAAATGCATGCTACAGTCCACTGTATGGACTTAGACGAATGATGCATGAGACGCTCAATGTATCAACCTTGAGCTTGCTATGCAGTGTATAGACTTAGAGCATAAACGCCACGATGCAATGTATAGACATGCTATAAGATGCAGAATGAGACGCTGAAGTCTGTATAGACTTCACCAAGACACTGCATAACACTATGATGCACAATGTGTAGACTATGCACATACCAGAAGTCTAACACAAACAATATAATATATCAGTCATACACGTGTATTCTCCATCTGATATACCAGTCACAGTCAAGTTGCTATCATCAAAACACAATGTCATCAAAACACTCATGTGTTGCTATCATCAAAACACAACAGCATAGCACATGTCATCAAAACATCATAGCATATGCTTGTGCCTAGGGGGCACAACATTCTCCCCCTTTTTGATGATGGCAACACACTGTGACAGTGAGTCACACACAAAATTTTCTCCCCCTTTGACATGATCAAAAAGAGAAAGACAGTAAAAACACGTGTGCAACATGGCAATATGAATGCAAATACCCTTAGAACAAGAAACTCCCCCTAAAGATAGGACTCCCCTTGAATGAATTCTCCCCCTTTTAAGTGGGATATTGTGTTCAAGAAATCAGATATACAAAGGGAAAGATCAAGAACTCATCTGACTGGCATTCTGAACAAGTAGTTCAGGAATAAGCATTCTAAAACACAGAGTCTTCATTCATATGAATTTAGAAACTACTTTCAGATAGAAGTCTGGTTTAAAGGTTATAAATTTTGAGTTCATGCACTACAATCAATGGATAAGTTGGCTGTGCATGATAAAACAATAAACCATAATCATATTTGCATGAAAGATGCAGTTTCAAAATATCCTACTTTCGTATACTCATTTAAAAGTTGTTAAGAAATTCTAGGTCATGTATTGAAAATAAACAAATTGACATCCATGAATTTTCTTTTGAAGGAATAGCATTTTTCAGTAATGTTTCATTTAGGGCATTCAGGTACCAAAAGTCTTTTTGCATAAGGGTATACATTTATCAGACGCCAATACCCCTAGATACTCAACATGATGGACCATCTGGCCTATGATCAACCTCAATAGAATTGATTGACACCTTTTTGTGTGAGGGTACACGTTTATTGGACGCCAGTTACCCCCAGGTACTCAGTGAAAACAACCTACTGTTTTGATCATTTTATACAGAGATAGCTGATACACTTCATGACATGAGTGTTGTCCACTTCTTTGATGGATCACTCAGTTTCTCAGTGATTTACCAGTCATTGCTCTGCCAATGTTAATTTTCAATGATTTTCAATATTTTTCAATATCTTTCTTAACTGTCCTTTATATGTTTCAGAATGACTTGTTTAAGGACAATACACATACTTAGCTTCTCTAACATGATTTCAGATGAGATTTCAGATTTCAGATATGATTAGCTTTGTCTGACATGAAATAAGAAAGGGGTTGAGAGTTTTATCAATTTTCAGCTTTCTTATTTACATATTACAATCGTTAAACTTCAATGATTATAAAGTTTAAACCATTAAGTCAGTCTTTAAGCAATTTAAAATTCTTATGAGAGAAGAAGTCTATTTTCTATTGCTTAGAAATCAGAACTTACTAACAGATTGCCATAAGTCAGACTCAATCATTTAGAGTCAAGGATGAAATGATTCAATAGAATTGATGACCACTCTGAATTTCTAACAGTACTCCCCCTGTCTATATGCGTGTAATTTTGCTAATGAATGACAAGAATTAAATGAGAGAGAGCTTATGCATAGATCATGAATGAATGATATGCAAAGGCATGCAAAGACTCAACAAACTCCCCCTGAATATATGCAATGTCTTCTCTGAAAATTGAACAATGGATTTTGAAATTCATGCTCATTCAGACTGCCCTATCAATCAATATAACCTATAGTACTAGGCGGAGAACATGATCTCAATGACCATCTCACACATAGCAAGAGCCTCCAGACAAATTTCCCTGCCCTTTAGTAGCTTACCATTAATATACCACGGTTATGCAGAGAAAAGCAGTTCAAAGCAGTTTTAATATGCATGTGATTTTAGACACATTTATGACTAAATGATATGTAATGATGATCATGAAAAATATGAGTGTCATGCATGATCATGAGTTTGTTGCAACATCGAGCATTCACAAAACCAGCAGAGAGTTTATTCATTAGAGAGCATCATTCGGGAGCAATCAACTTTTCAAGATAATTCAGTTTCTAGCATTCAGTATACACAGTGCAATAACATGCAAAGAGAAAAGAATCATCAGCTTTTGTGCAGAATTTAAATTCTGTAGCTGAGTCTGGAATGCAGACTGATCAGCTAGACAAGAAGAGAAAGTCAGGAGTTAACTAATCAGATTGACATTACTTTCTCAATTCAATTCTGAAGAAAAGTCACTTACCTGCTTTACCTGACTGATTTATTTTTACCCTTAGTGTTCCATCAGATTGTTGACAAGGCCTCCAATCTCTTTTAGCTTTTGAATTTATGGCCTTATCTCCTGTCATATGCCTGAAGCAGCCACTATCCAAGTACCACAGAATTGTCCTTGGCTGCCAGACATACTTGCACACACAATCAAGTAGATGAGTTTGGAACCCAAGTCTGATTGGGCTCCAGAGAATATGGAATAGAAGTAAAGCAAGACAGCAGACTTTTTGGTATCCACATTTGTTTGAAAGGATTTTGTTCAGTGGATCCTACATATTTCTTTCTATTGTTGTTCCTTTTCTTTTTGTTATTTTTCTTCTTATTTACACCAGCATGATTATTGACAGTGTTGTTTCTTTGCCAGTGCCTTGGCCAGGGTGTGTTCACGAAGTTTTTGCCATAGTAGTTCTTGGGCTGACTGAAATAATGCATATTTCTAGGTGACCAGTTTCCATACCCACTAACCCAATTTCTAGTGTAAGGTCTATGATATTGTGTAACCTGATATGCAAGACCTGCAAACCTTCCCGGAGTTCTAGTCCAACCTGACCTATTGAAATAGGTTGGCTGTGCATTGTAGTAAGTCTGAGCTCTGGGTTGATAGAAATAATTGGGTTGACTCCTGGCAGCATTCTGTCTCCCCTGTACTTTGGACCCTGCTGACCTATTCATGGGTGTGTATTGGGTCTTCTTCAAATGTGATGGTGATGGTGAAGACTTTGTGGCCTTGACATGGGGTTTATATGACTGTTTAAGTTGACCCCTAACCTGTGATTGATCCTTGGGATTTTGCTTGGATGTGCTGGCTCTACTTGGCTCATTAACCTTTTGTTTGCCCTTTTCCTCAGCACTGGGCCTTTTCAGATTAGCAGTTTTGTTCATTGAAATGGTTGAGTTCATGCTAATTAGAGGTCCCTTTTCTTTTTGAGCAACAAATGAAATCATTTTCATCCCAAATGTTTTTGTTGCACTAGAATTAAATCCTAGGCCCTCGTTTCTAAAATTAGCCTTTGACCCTAACAAAGCATTTAAATTCTCTGTACCTTGGGTCATTTTCTCAATGGTCTTAAGCTTGTCCTCATTGTCCTTTTGAATATCTTCAACAGATTTCTTAAGTTCAGTATTTACAATTTGGACAGCTTCATATTTCTCATTCACCAGCTTCATCTCACTCTCATATTTTTGAATTTTCATTTTCCATTCATCAATTTTCTTTTCTAACCTCACATTCTCTTCCCTAGAAATTTTTAACTCATTCTTGATTTCTTCTGATTCATAACATGTGAGTTTGAGTTTATTATTTTCAGCTTCAATACATGCAATTTTATCAGACAATGAGGTATCATTTTGCATAGAATTGATTTTTCTTTTTAAATGCCTATTTTCCCTTCTAATATCATCTGCTTGATCAGCTAGTTTATGATAGGCATCTATCCATTCAACGATAGTAAGATTATTAAATGGAGAAGTTACCTCATCTAAATCTTCCTCTCTGTCTTCAGAGCTAGTTACCATGAGACAGATGGGTTTTTCAGCTTCAACTTCACTGTCTGAAGTATTGCTGAGACAACCTTCATCCTCATCGCTTCATGTGCTGATCATGGCTCTTCCTTTCGTGTTCTTTCTATTTGATTTGTCCTTGTGCTTCTGGTTCTCCGGACAGTCAGCTTTCAGATGGCCAGAATTCCTGCATTGGTAATACAAGTAAGTTCCATATTGATTTGCAGGTTTAGATTTATACCTTGTGTCCTGCCGGCCGCCACTATGGTTCCTTCGGTTGAATTGTCCTCCTTCTCTCCTGAGGAACAGCCTGAACTCTTTAGTCATCATAGCCATCTCAGTATGAGTTATGTCTTGTTCATTCAAGCTCTCCTCGGATGATGATCTGCTAGAGTTGGATCGGTTTGATTTGTTGGATTTGCTAGCACCAGCCTTCAGTGCGATCGGTTTCCTCTTCTCTTCAGCTTCATCTACCTTCGGCAGATTCATCTCATATGCCATTAGAGATCCAATTAGCTCATCTGCCCTTGTATTGTGCAGATCTCTTGACTCTTCCATGACGGTGGCCTTGGTGTGCCAAATTAAAGTCAAGGATCGTAAGATCTTCCTGACTATATCATACTTAGAATACTTCTTCCCGAATCCTCTGAGGCCATTAGTAATAGTTGTCAATCTAGCATACATCTCCTTGATGGTCTCGTTGGGTTTCATCTTGAAGGCTTCATATTCAGACACAAGTAAATTGGCCTTCGTCTCTCTAACCTGAGAAGTCCCTTCATGAATTGCTTCCAGTGCATCCCACATCTCCTTAGCTGAATTGTAGGCTGATACTCGAGAAAATTCAGTGGGATGCAGAGAACATTGGACTGCGTTGATTGCACTCCAGTTGAGCGTGGACCTTCTGATTTCCTCCTTGGTCCAGACTTCCTCATTCGGGGACAGCTCATAAGGTCCCTTGCTAACTACCTTCCAAAGCTCGTAATCCTTAGCCCTCAAAAAGACCTGCATACGGTTCTTCCAGTATGCGTAGTTGGATCCATCGAAGTACGGGGGCTTTGTAGTTGAGTGACCTTCAGCAATCATCCCTCGAACATCCATCTTGCCTTTCCTCTTCGGGCGATGAGTCCCTGTAGAAGAGTTAGGCTCTGATACCAAGTGTTGGAGTTGGATGGATGCAGTCTATCTCCAAGAAGTATGGATCTAGAGGGGGGTGAATAGATCTACAGCCTAATTTAAAACCAGTTGTAGGTTCAAATGCGGAATAAAGGCAGATCTACTAAAACACTAAGTCGAGTGTCTAAACTTAGCAACAACACACATGATATGTGAAGATAATCAAGAGATTCAGTAAGAACAAACTCACAAATACAATGCACACAAGATTTTAGGTGGTTCGGTCAATGACCTACATCCACCCCACACTCAACCCGAGTATGGCTTACTGCAGCGTAACACAGCTTGCGTCCGCTGGGCAATACAGCTTGGCCTACAAACCGCTGAGCAACACAGCTTGCTGTCCAGTGGAATCCTCCACTACCCGCTGAGCAACACAGCTTGCTGTCTAGAGGATACACCTCTGCAAACCGCTGGGGAAGTACAGCTTAACCCGTCCGAGACCAAGTCTCGCCAACTGAGGATTACAGCTTTACCTGTCCAGTGGAAACCTCCACTGCATCCGCTGAGCTACACAGCTTGCTGTCCAGAGGCAGCACGTCTGTAAACCGCTGACAAACAGCTTGAAGAAATGTATAAAGGAAAATGAAAATAGAATGAAACAGCAATCAGAAAGCTGTAAATGAAGAACATAATATAGCTCTTAACAGAGCAGACTGGCCTAAATTTGATCCACGGTCTAGTGAACAAATCTTCAGACTTCACTCTTCTTCTCTCAATCTCACTGTCTCTCTTTCTTTCTCTCTTTCTTTCTCTCTGTATCTTCTTCTCTCCTTTTCTTCTTCTCTGCTTTTCTTCTCTCACAGTGGATCTCGGTGGCTACTGTTTCAGACTGGACGTATATGCTTCGCCAACTAACATCTGCTTCTTCAGAAGATGAAGACTGATATTTATAATAGCAGCAGCTGGATAAAGGCGCGTGGCTTCCACGTTTTCCCGCCCAAGGAATTCTCCAGATTCGAGATGCTTCCATCCACGTGGCAACATCTGGTCACCTTGTCCTCCTGGGATCACGAGCCATGTCAGCAATCTCAGTAGAGAGTCCCTGTCAAAACAGAGTATCGGATGATCAGGTTGAAGAATAACTCTATATAGACTTATCAAAAGAACTTCGTTGTATAGACTTGACCAAAAACCTGAGACACTAATGAAGACACTGGACTGACACTAACTCGAAGACGGAAGACAAAACTGACACGAAGTGTGGTCACAAGGCGAGACAGACACGGGGTCTAGGAAAGACAACACGAGGACACAATACGGAAACGACACGAAGACAACTCGATGATACAAACACAGAAACAACAGAAACCGACACGAAGTGTGGTTTCAACATACGAAAGACACGAAGTCTAGGAAACACGACACGAAGACATGAGAGGGAAAATGACACGAAGTCATGAGAGGAAAAACGACACGAAGTCATGAGAACAGCACGAGGTGAAAACGACACGGGCTGACCACGACACGAAGACATGAGAGGGAAAATGACACGAAGTCATGAGAACAGCATGAGGTGAAAACGACACGGGCTGACCACGACACGAAGACAGAAACAGAAATTGACATGGGTTGAAAACAACACGAAGACGAAAATCGAAATCGACACGGAGTGTGGTCAAAGCGAGAAAGACACGAAGTCTAAAGGGAAAAACCAACACGAAGACAGAATTCAAAGAAACGACTCGAAGTTAGGACAACACCAGGAGAAGACTACACGAAGTGAAAACAACACGAAGACAAATGATGACACGGATAGAACAACACGAAGTCAAAAACTGAAATCGACACGGAGTGTGGTCAAAGCGAGAAAGACACGAAGTCTAAAGCGAAAAACCAACACGAAGTATACCTCATACAAGTTTTCCTGTCAAGCATGGAAATCAACACGAAGTGTTGTGAACATGAACAGCACGAAGATGAAAGGAACAGTGCAATGTATAGACTTTAAGTCCAATGCAAAAGGCTATACAGACTTCATGAACAGTGCATGATTGTACTGGACGATGTATACACTTAGCCTATGCAGACCAGTCCGATGTATAGACTTTAAAGAAACACATGCTACAGTGCAATGTCTAGACTTGCTGTGCCTTCGCCAAATGCATGCTACAGTCCACTGTATGGACTTAGACGAATGATGCATGAGACGCTCAATGTATCGACCTTGAGCTTGCTATGCAGTGTATAGACTTAGAGCATAAACGCCACGATGCAATGTATAGACATGCTATAAGATGCAGAATGAGACGCTGAAGTCTGTATAGACTTCACCAAGACACTGCATAACACTATGATGCACAATGTGTAGACTATGCACATACCAGAAGTCTAACACAAACAATATAATATATCAGTCATACACGTGTATTCTCCATCTGATATACCAGTCACAGTCAAGTTGCTATCATCAAAACACAATGTCATCAAAACACTCATGTGTTGCTATCATCAAAACACAACAGCATAGCACATGTCATCAAAACATCATAGCATATGCTTGTGCCTAGGGGGCACAACACAGTCAACCTATCCAAATAGGTCAAGATGGACTAGGACTCAAGGATGGTTTACAAGTTATGGACATCAGGCTACACAGTCCTATAAACCTTACACTAGGAATTGGGTTAATGGGTATGGCTCTTGGACACCTAGGAACCAATATTTCCACAGCCAGCCCAATGATTACTATGGCCAAAATTTCGTGAATACATCCTGGCCAAGGCACTGGCACAGAAATAATCAATCTGTAAATAATCATGCTAGTGTCAATAAGAAAAAGCAAAACAAAAAGAAATCTGGAAAATCCACTGAACAGAACTGTTTCAAACAAATGTGGATTCCTAAAAGTCTGCTTTCTCATTTTAATTGCTTTTCATCTTCTCTGGAGCCCAATCAGTCTTGGGTTCTAAACTTCTCTACCTGATTGTGTGTGCAGGTATGCCTGGCAGCCAAGAATAATTTGTGGTACTTGGATAGTGGCTGCTCCAGGAATTTGACAGGGGATAAGGCCAAGTTCTGCATGCTGACAGAGAAACAAGGAGGCCTTGTCACCTTTGGTAGCAACACAAAGGGTAAGATTGTTGGAACAGGTAAAGTAGGTAAGTGCACTACTTGTTGCATTGAGGATGTCATGCTGGTTGAAGGATTAGCTTATAACTTACTTAGCATCAGCCAGCTATGTGATAAAGGATGCAAAGTGCTTTTTAACTCTCAATGTTGCAATGTTTTTGAACCTGATTCCGAAACTATTAAATTTTCTGGAAAGAGGATAAATAACACTTACATGATAGATTTAGATGATATTCAACATTCTAACCTATGCCTTACTGCTAGTAGAGAAGACTTAGCATTTTTATGGCATCATAGGTTAGGTCATGCTAGTTACACTGTTTTGCATAAACTGAATAAGCATAGCTTGGTTAGAGGATTTCCTGAAGTTTCCTTTAAGAAAGAAAATAAAATCTATGATGCATGCACTCAGTCCAAGTTAACTAGAAAGTCATTTAAATCTAGGACAGAAAATATGTCTTCTAAACCTTATGAGCTGATACACATGGACCTTTTTGGGCCAACCAGGTCTGTCAGCTTATCAGGGAGGAGGTATGGATTTGTCATTATAGATGACTTTTCGAGGTACACTTGGGTATACTTCTTATCACATAAAAGTGATGCATTCATAGAATTTCAGGAGTTCTGTCTTAAGAAAAATCAAAAAATTGAAAATATTCTATCTGGTCATGGAGGTGAGTTTGAAAACTCACAGTTTGATGAATTCTGCAGGTCAAATGGAATTAACCATTGGTTCTCCTCACCAAGGACACCTGAGCAGAATGGAGTTGTGGAGAGAAGGAATAGAACCCTAGTGGAGATGGGTCGTACACTCTTGGTTGAAGGTGGTCTACCAAGGAAGTTCTGGGCTGAAGCAGTAAATACAGCCTGTTATGTAATTAACAGAGCTATGGTAAGACCTTCTACCCAGAAAACACCCTATGAGATCATAAAGGGTAAGAAACCTTCAATTGCTCATTTCAGGGTTTTTGGTTGCAAATATTTTATACATATAAATGATAAAAGAGACCTTGATAAATTTGAACCTAAAGGTGAACCAGGAATTTTTCTTGGTTATTCTGAAAACACCCGAGCATATAGAGTGTACAATCTGAATTCTAAAACTATTGAAGAATCTCCACATATTATTTTTGATGAATCTTTGGTAAAATCTAATATTAGTCAATGCAGGAATGAAGACAATGGTGATATTCTGAAAGAAGGGAATCCTGCAGACAAATCCGAAGATGAGGAAGGAAATGAAGAGCTTAATGAAGAAGAGCCTACAGTTCAGGGGGAGGTAAATGAAAATCATGATAATGAAATTGTCAACATTAGATATCTAAAAGATCATCCTGGAGATAATGTGATTGGTAATTTGCATGACCCTCCTAGGACTAGAGGCCACTTAAGAATTCAAAATGAATTGAATGCATATGCCTTTGTATCAAATGTAGAACCCAAGTCCATCGACTGTGCTCTTAAGGATGTGCATTGGATTAATGCCATGCATGAAGAGCTCAATCAATTTGACAGGAATAAGGTGTGGCACTTGGTTCCACCTCCTGATCATGAAACAGTCATAGGGACTAAATGGGTGTTCAGAAATAAAACTGATGAATCAGGGAATGTGATTAAAAATAAGGCCAGACTTGTAGCTCAGGGGTATAACCAGGAATTTAGAATTGACTTTGAAGAGTCTTTTACCCCTGTAGCCAGGTTAGAAGCAATCAGAATTTTATTGGCTTATGCATGTTCCCTAAGAATAAATCTTCAGCAGATGGATGTAAAATCTACTTTTCTGAATGGGGAAATCAGTGAGGATGTCTATGTGAGGAAGCCTCCTGGATTTGAATGCTTAGACTTCCCTAATCATGTCTATAAACTCAGAAAAGCTCTCTATGATTTAAAGCAAGCTCCTAGAGCTTGGTATGACAAGTTGAGCAAATTCCTCACTGATAAGAACTTCACAAGAGGTGTAGTTGATCAAACATTGTTCACCAAGGTGAGTCATTCAGATATTCTTATCATTCAAATTTATGTGGATGACATTGTGTTTGGGTCAACTAACCCCAAATTGTGTGATGAATTCTCTCAAATTATGACTAATGAGTTTGAAATGAGCTCAATGGGTGAGCTCAAACTATTTCTTGGACTGCAGGTTACACAATCAAAGGATGGTACCTTCATCTCTCAGTCCAAGTACATAAGGGATATATTGAAGAAGTACAAAATGGACAACCTCAAGGAAATAGCTGCTCCAATGGGTACCTCAACCAGTTTGGATGAAGATCCTCAAGGTAAACCAGTGGACCAAAGGCTATATAGAGGTATGATCGGATCCCTTCTATATCTTACAGCATCTAGGCCTGACATTCAATTTTCAGTGTGTTTATGCTCTAGATTTCAGGCTAGTCCAAAAGAATCACATCTTAAATCAGTGAAAAGGATTTTTAGGTATTTACTAGGAACCCAAGAGCTACGTCTTTGGTATCCTGCCAAGTGTGAGTTAGAACTTCTAGCTTACACTGATGCAGATTATGCTGGGTGTCGAGTAGAGAGAAAAAGCACTAGTGGATATTGTCAATTCCTAGGTGACTGTCTAGTATCTTGGGCATCTAAGAAGCAACACACTGTAGCTTTGTCTACAGCTGAAGCTGAATATGTTACAGCTGGTACTTGTGCTGCCCAAGTACTATGGATCAAGCACCAACTGGATGATTATCATATAAAATTGGGATGTATTCCAATGTTATGTGATAATACTAGTGCTATATGCCTTGCTAAAAATCATGTTCATCATTCTAGGACTAAGCATATAGAGATAAAACACCATTTTCTTAGAGATGTTGTAAATAAAAAAGAAATTGAAATGAACTTCATTGAAACTGAAAAATAAATTGCTGATATTTTTACTAAGCCTCTTGGGAATGAAATGTTTAAAGTTCTTAGAAGAGAACTTGGCTTGTGTAAATTTAAACATAATGAATAAACTCTCTGATGGCTTGAATAAACCTTGTGAATGTTGAATGTTGCAACAGACTCATGATCATGCATGACATTCATATTTTTTTGGCATCACACTCATGATCATCATTGCATATCATTTAGTCATGACTGTGTCTAAGCTCTCTCTCATCTAAAACCTCATGCATATAGACAGGGGGAGTATTGTTAGAAATTCAGAGTGGTCATCAACTTTATTGAAATCCAAATTCTTTGATCCTGAATGAGTTGAGTCTGACAATATGACAATCTGTTGGTCAGTTCTGATTTCTAAGCAATAGAAAACAGACTTCTTCATTTATAAGAACTTTAATTGCTTGAAGACTGACTTAATGGTTTAAATTTTATAAACTTTACAGTTTAAAGATTGCAATCAGTAAATAAGAAAGCTGAAAATTGATAAAGCTCTCAACCCTTATTTCATTACATGTCAGACAAAGCCAATTATATCTGAAATCTGAAAACTCACTTGAAATCATGTTAGAGAAGCTAAGTATGTGTATTGTCCTTAAACAAGTCATTCTGAAACAAATAAAGGACAGCTAAAAAAAATATTGGCAAACATTGAAAATTAATTGAAAAATATAATTGGCAGAGCAATGACTGGTAAATTACTGAGAAACTAAGTGATCCATCAAAGAAATGGACTATACTTAAGTCATGAAGTGTATCAGTTATCTCTGTATAAATGATCAAAATAATGGGGTGGTTTCACTGAGTACCTGGGGGTAACTAGCGTCTGATAAACGTGTACCCTCACACAAAAAGGTGTAAATCAGTTCTATTGAGTTTGATCATAGGCATAATGGTCCATAATGTTGAGTATCTAGGGGTATTGGCGTCTGATAAACGTATACCCTTACGCAAAAAGACAAATGGTACCTGAATGTCCTTAATGAAATACAATGAAAAATGTTGTTCCTTCAAAAGAATTTTCAAGGATGTCAATTTGTTTAATTTCAATACATGACCTGGTATCTCTTAACAACTTTTAATGAGTCTACGAAAGTAAGATATTCTGAAACTAAATCTCCCATGCAAATGTGATTTTGGTTTATTGTTTTATCATGCACAGAAAACTTATCCAATGATTGTAGTGCATGAACTTAAAATTTATAACTTTTAAACCAAAACTCTATCTGAAAGTTATTTTTCAATTCATATGACTGAAGACTTTGTGCTTTAGAATACTTATTCCTGAACTACTTGTTCAAAATGTGAGTCAGATGATCTCTCTTGAATCTTTCCCTTGTAATATCTTTCCCTCCTCTTTGTTGATGGCAAAGGGGGAGAATATTGTCTGTTTGTTGAATTCCAAGGGAAGTGTATACATTGTTTTGGCAAAGGGGGAGATTGTTAGAACTTGCATTCTCATAGCATGCATTAGGAGTCAGTGTAACTCATAGTATTGCCATCATCAAAAAAGGGGAGATTGCTGTGCCCCTGTAGTTTTGATGATCTATAGTTTTGATGATAGCAATCAGTATGAGTCACAAGTCTATTCAGTTTATTCATCCATGCATTCTTAAGTTTAGACATTGCTTGTGCAGCAGACACATTAAGTCCATACATCGCATGACTCGCAGGCTAGCAAGTCCATACACTGCATGGCTCGCAGGCTAGCAAGTATGTACATCGCAGTCGTCGCAGGCACAGCAAGTCCATACACTGCATGACTCGCAGGGTAGCAAGTCTATACATTGCATGCACAAGTTCAAAGTCCATACATTGCTGCATTGCTTGCACTTGTGAAGTCTATACATTGGCAGGTGTCCTGCAGCGTCAACACAAGTCCATACATCGGTTGCAGCACTGCACGCACACTTATGTCCATACACTGCATTGTGGCATGCACACTAGCAAGTCTGTACATTAGGTATCTTTACCTACGTAGGACTTGCAAGTCTATACATCGTGCAGTCTGCACATTATGGCTAGCAAAGCCTGTACAACAGTGTGTTAGCAAGTCTATACATCGTCCGTCTTAATCAACGTCTCATGATTCAAAGTCTATACAGCGCCTTGCTTAATGCGAAGTCTGTACATCGAACTAAGTCTGCATAGGCTAAGTCTATACACTGCAGCATGCATTGTCTCCAAGTCTGTACAGCGTCTAGCATCTCTTGCAAAGTCTGTACATCCACCGTCTCAGTTGAGCTTTGAAGTCTGTACAGCCCTTGCTTTGCCAAAGTCTATACATCGTGCAGGTGAAGTCTGTACATCCACCGTCTCAGTTGAGAGTTGAAGTATGTACATCCACCGTCTCTCTTGATCACTTGTGCTTCTGATGTCTGATCAAGTCTATACACTCTTGAGCATATCTTCAATGTACACACTTTGCTTGATGCATTCTACGTTACACATTAGCATGTCTGTACAACGTCTGCATAGTGAATGTGAAGTCTGTACATGATTCAGTGTTGCATTTACTAAGCCTGTACACACCTCAGCCTTGCATATATGAAGTCTGCACATGCCTTAGCACTGCATATATGAAGTCTATACATGCTCTAGCGTTGCATATATAAAGTCTGTACATGGCATTGTTTCGCATTCACAAAGTCTATACAATGGCTGCACATTACACTTCAGCTAGTCTATACAATGCAGAGTCTTTACATTGCTGTCTTCAACTACGATCGAAGTCTGCACATTGTGTTGTGTTGTTCACACTTTGTTTTGCTAAGTCTACACATTGATGCACATTTACTTATGCATATTTGATGTCTGTACAGGGCTTAAGCTCTGCATATACAGAGTCTATACATTGCACATCATTGTATTCACAAAGTCTGAACATGGCATAAGCCCTGCATGCGTAGAGTCTGTACAGGCCATAGCACTGTATTCACATAGTCTGTACAACACATAGCCTCGCATTCATAGAGTCTGAACACTGCATTGCTTCACATTCACTGAGTCTATATTGCTTCAGCTCTGCTTCATGAAGTCTATACATTGCTTCAGCTTTGTCTTCACATAGTCTGTACAACACAATTGTCCTGCTTCATGAAGTCTATACATTGCTTCAGCTCTGTCTATGTATATTCTGTACATCAGTTAACCCTTAAACTGATAATTCCTTTCGAATGTCTGACAGGGACTATCTACAGAGACTGATGACTTGGCTCGTGATCCAAGGAAGGATGAGGTGTCCAGATTATGACACGTGGAAGCAGCCCAGTCAGGATGATGCCAGGTGGTCAAAGCTCCTCGGATCTGGCGAATTCTCTGGGCGGGAATTGTAGAAGCCACATGCCAAATTCAAACTGCTGCTGGTATATATATGAGTCTTCTTCCACCAGAAGAAGGTTGATTAAGATCGAAAGAGCAGAAGCCAGAGCTAAAAGAGAAGTACAGACAGTGAGCGCCTGCAAGATCAAAAGAGAGAAGAAGAAAAAGAGAGAAGAAGATTCAGAGAGAAGAAGAGAAAGAGAGAAGAGAAGATTGAGAGAGTTGAGTTGAGAGAGCTTTCGAGAGATCTTGTAAGCCAGACTCTTGGTTCAGATACCAGAGCTGATTCTGCTCATACTTGAGCTACATTCGTCTTGTTTTTACATTTCGTTTGTTTCTGTCTTTCTTGCTTTCGATACACTTTTGTTATCAAGCTGTGAGGCAACAATTGCAGTGGAGGTTTCCACTGGACAGGTGAAGCTGTAATCCTCAGCAGGCGAGACCAGGTCTCGGACGGCTAAGCTGTATTGCCCAGCGGTTGCAGAGGATCTGTTCCTCTGGTCGGCAAGCTGTTAAGCCCAGCGAAGCTGTGTATCAGCGGTTGTTGGCAAGCTGTGAAGCCCAGCTATTCAAGCTATTAGTCAGCAGGATCCACATTCCAGTTGGAGTGTGGGGTGGACGTAGATCTCTGGATTGAGATCGAACCACCTTAAAGATCGGTGTCTACTGTGTGATTGCTTGTGGTTGTGTGATTTCAATGTGTTCATTCTACTGCTATACAGTTACTTGTTTTAATTCCGCATTAGAGTCAACTGTGTTCTAAAATTAGACATTAGATCTATTCACCCCCCTCTAGATCCACTCTCAGTGGTAATAGACTGCGTCCATCTAACATAACATCCGCGAGGGAGTAGTGCATGTACTAGCAGGTCTTCGGCCGAAGCGTCATCGGCGTGGCGTGTGGGTAGCCCACGCTTCCCCGCTCGCCCTCGTCTTCAGTCGGGGTCGGCGTCTTCACGCTGACCAAGTGAGCTACTGAACACTTCTCTTTGCTGGTTTCATTTTCTTAATTAGTATTGCATCTTAGTGCCGTCGGCGGTGAGAGAGTGCTCGGTCCCAAATTGTCATCAAATTTAGCGACCACCGCGGAGCGAGTTATGAGAGAGACCCTACAACCCACGCCCTTGGCGTGCTGTCGCCTATGAAATTGGGCATCCCGGGCCCTTAGAGGTTCAGCATCAAGCTAGCCAAATCCCTCGGAGCGTTAAGGTCCCGCCCTGGACCCTCTCCATCATCACCGGGTTGCCCACGGGCACATGTGTGCGTTACACGGATGAGTCCGCTAGAGTGGGTTCACCGCTCAAGGTTGATTGCTTGTAAGTCTAGGTCCAAGGTGCATCGGTCTAGTGGCTATCACCCTCCAGGTGGTGTCACATCAAGTGGTATCAGAGCAAGTTCACAACTTGTCTCTACAAGTTGGTCCTAGGGCACATATGCATTTAGAGTCACCTGGTGCATAACCCATGTTCACTAACATGGTCACCTCATACCAACCTTACCCATCGGCCCCTCTCCATGAGTCCAAACCCCCAAGAGAAACCCACCACCAACACACATGGCCTCCACGGCTATGTCAACTACCTAATGGGAGCCTTGACCTATGCCAATGAGCGGCTTGATAGCCTATCGGGTCGACTCGACCAACTAGGAGACAAAAGGCCCGCCCCAAGGGCGGACGATAGAAGGACATCTTCCCCACCTCCCAACTTTTACTAGAACACATCCTAATGACTATTTAGATTGGGAGGCTTCAATGGACCATTACTTCGAGGGGAATCCCATGTCTAAGGATAGGAAGGTTCGATTTACCAAAATGCAACTAACCAAAAGGGCTCAAACTGTCACCCCTCGAGCCTTTATTTCAGCAGAAGACTAACTCGGGGAGCGTGAACAGCCGACATGGTAAGCCTCTTGCAAGCAAGAACGATCAGAGCGTAAGACAATCACACAAAATGAATGCAATTGCACAATATTTACTAAAAATCAACCTTCATTCCATTATCAATCAAATATTCAAAATACAATAACTTTTCCACCATCTTTCACTCTACTAGACTCAAGAAATAGGAAAATTACATTGACTCCATCTAAACAATATAAACTTCCTAAGTCTTCGCTTATCTTTATTCACTCTCGGATCCGCTACTTGAACATTCTGAACCCGAATCAGACTCACTTTCATTTCCTGAAAAAGATTGAAAATAGATAATGAGCACACTTACCCAGTAGGTATCTTCGTATCAACATGAAGGCACTATTAAAGTAATTAACAATTTAGCTCTAAAGAAGTAAGGCAAAATCATGCGAATGCGAATATCATGCGATTAAACCAAAGTAACACGATAATCATGTAAGATAGAGTGAACAAGAATGAACAAGGATGAATGTAACAAGAACATGATATTTGGCCTTTCATGAACAAGAATGTAACGAGAATGCACTTTCACTTCCACTTTCATAACCATAAAGGTTACGCACGAGAATGTCAATCATGTAGCAATTCACTAGATTTTTACGAGTGCTCATGGATTTCACTTATTTATAAAGAAATTACTCCCAGCGCAATGCGACGCCGGTAGCATCATACCCCATGGTTTATAAAATAGTATGTTTCCGGTAATCAGCCGTGGGGACTAGCATAGAGCCCTTGGACACAATCAACGCCCGAACTGCATCTTCACGTATAAATCAAGCTACTTCCATGAGTGTAACAATAAAGTATGGCCAAGAATGTAATAAGGTCAATAACTCATGATAACAACAATCAATGAATGAATGCTTCAATTTAGAGTATGAGAGATCAAGAAAAAGATTTAAACAATGTCATGCTCATAGAAAGAAATTGACAGCATAACGGTGCATTCTTTTCACTTTCCAATCATTATATTAAGTTTCTTGATCAATATTATAAGTTCAAGACTATCATTAGTTCATCTAGGACCTTTGGAATATCAACCCTTGGGTCAAACCTTGGGTTAAATACTTAAGCAATGTGACGATCGTTTACTGGGCCGTTACATCATGTAACGCTCCAGTAGTGGGCCGTTACAATGATCCGAGTCCAGAATAATAAAAATAGACTCAGAGAAAGGTGACGGTCATGCATTGGGCCGTTACATTATGTGACGGTCCAGGATTAGGCCGTTACATTAGTCTGAACCCCGAATCAAGAATTCAAACTCAGATGAATGTGACGGTCTTATATTGGGCCGTTACATGTGCCTGACGGTCCAACACAGAGCCGTTACATTACTGAGAATCAGAAAGCATCGATAGTGTAGTCTAATCAATGGGCTTTAATGGTACAACCAACTCGGCGTCCTAGTGGGAATCCCAGGCTCGCGGAGAATTACGGAGGCCTTGAAACAAGATTTCCTAGTCCATTGGAAGGAATATCCAATAGAGAGATCCTCAAGTCCAAGAATAATGTTCCTATAGTGCAAAGTGAACTAATAGACAACATACCGGAATATGTGTCATGTACTTATAGAAACGACTCCATTGATAAAGAGTGAAGGTGTAATGATGTGAAACCATGATAAACTCTGTCAATTTGAAAATCATAATTTATAATACAAAACTATAGAACTTTTGGCACATGAAACTAGCATAACTTAAAATAACATGCAATACCTATCTTGAACAATTAGATAACTTAAGAGTCACATAACAAGTTAAAACTTAGCTATCTAGGGTTAATTATAAGTAAACTTAATTGGTAACTATTCTGTCATGAGCTGACAGAACACAGAGTCTAACGGTCTAATAGGGGTGCGTCACAATGTCTGTGACGGTCTATCGAGGGGCCGTTACAGTAATGTAACGCTCCTGTCCTGGTGCGTTAGAGACAACAGTGAAACGAAAACATGACAAAGCGTGTGACGGTCTATCGTAAGACCGTTACATGTATGTGACGGTCCTACCATGATGCATCAGAGCGTCTGCTGACAGAAATTGATATGAAACTTAAGAGATCAACACACATCATGTCTGTAAATCAAATACCATGTCTATCATAGGCATGATAACAAAGTATAGGCTATCTACATGCATGGGTTTCAGTGAATAGACAAGATAACATCTTTTAATTTTCTACTTAGGGCTAAGAGATGTATGAATGCATAGAACTATTAAAACATGAAATTCATGATCTATCATGCATGGAATTCAATCAAACCAGAAGGCTTTTAGTCCTATCAAGAGATTTTTGCTGTTCATGAGATAACCTACCTCTTAGCTTGGCTTTAAACTTCCAATTTAGGGTTTGAAAAACGTGCCCTAGTTCTCCTCTTCCTGTCACTTTTCAGCAACTTCCTTGGGCTCTAACTCCACGACCTCTTGATCTAAAGACGTGAAATTTGGAGAGAAGTTAGTCTAAAGTATTGTAAACAAATTCCTCTAAAGAACTTACCTGAGATTATGACTCCTTACCTTGATTCCACGCGAGTAAAAGTAAGGGTCGCGCAGTTCAGAACTAGGTCCTATTTATAGAGTTATAGCTAGGGTTTGAGGATTAGATCGATTCTAGAGTCCTTAATCTGCCAGAATCGAATCCCTAAGAGTCCTTAGTAGTGTTATTAACTCTCCCAAGTCGATCCCTAGTGGATAAGACCTCAAGGTTCTAATCTTTCTACTCGTTCTTTCCTTCACGGAACTCTCAGGGTGTAACGGTTGTAGACCCCTGCGTTACAAGCATGTGACGATCTCATGATAGACCGTTACATTCAATGTTCCCAGAGTTCAACATTAATCAAACTCTTTTGCTAATTATTCTATATAATTATTTATATAATTTGTATCTATCCTTATTCTGCTAAAACCTGATCTCTAAGAGTCCCTAGTGACTTTACATATCGTTCTAATTAGGTCTCTTGTAGATAAGAATCCAAAGTTTCAATCTTTTCACGAGTTCTTTAACTTACGGAACTCGCAGAGTGTAACGGTCCAGGGTAGGCGCGTTACACGGCTGTGGCGGTCGCCCGATGGACCATTACAGTCGACGTGTATAGAGTTTCAATTTAATAAAACTCTTTTATTCGTTTATCCATATAATTATCTTAGATAATTAGTATTTATCCTTAAAACATGTGAATAGACTTAATAACCTTCTAGAATATGGCCCAAACTTAATGGGCTTGGTCCTTAAACCTTTTGAACTTTATTTAAATGGATTTGGTTAATTATTTAACACAAATGGGCCTTATAATGACTTATTAATCTAATAACCCATTTATTAATACATTTAGGCCTTTATAAATTCTAGAAAATTATTTATAAATTCAAAAATTATTTACATAAATTCTGGGGTCTTACACCCTCCCCCACTTAAGAGAATTTGGTCCCCAAATTTAATATATGGATTTTGGAGAGTGCACTTATTTTAATGTATTAAGAATTAATGTTAGGCGACTGGGTTAAGAGAGTATCTTTTATCATCTTACCTTCCTTGTCTAGAATGGCATTTAATCGACCTTGCTTCCCGCGTCTGTTGTTATCCCTTGAAGATTGTCCGTTGATGAAAGGACATAGGGGCAGGCGATGTTCCCGGCTTCCACATTTGAGACAAGCGCCGAGACGCTTCCAACATTGTTCTGCCGAGTGCCCAAATTTTTCACAAAATGAGCAAGGTGCCACGGCTTGCTCCTTTTCTTCTTTAACTTTCTCGTTCTTTCCGTTTCCATTTCTATTTCTTTTTCCATTCCCATTCTTACTACGGAACCTCTTAATGTGACGATTTTCATCCTCATCTACTTCATTCTCTTCTTGCCTATCATGTTTTCGGCTTGACCTCTCTCCTCGGAGCTTCTCTACCTTCTCCATGGTTCTTTCACACAGATGCGCTCTTTGAACCATTTCCGTATAGGTGCGGATATTCTGGGTTCCCAGTTGTTGGATAAATCCGGGTCTTAAACCATCCATAAATCGGTTGGCTTTCAATAAATCTGTGCTTATCAAGTGAGGAGCATATGGTGCTAGTCGAGAGAATTGTAATTCATACTCTGCCACAGACATCGCGCCTTGTTTTAAGGAGGCAAATTCCATAGCTTTTCTCTCCTTTACATGCTCGGAAAAGTACTTGGCTCGGAAAAGTGTAAGAAAACGCTCCCATGTATGAGGTGCGTCTGCAGGTGACGTTGGAATGGATCTCCACCATGTACGAGCATCTTTGTTGAGTTGGAACGTGGCAAGTCGAACCTTCTCCTGGTCGGTGCATTGCATGACATTGAATATTCGATTCATTTCATCGATCCAATTTTCTGCTTCATCCGGGTTAGAAGATCCAGAGAATCGTGGAGGATTTAAACTTCGGAAGTTGCCATGCAAGTTACCCGCGCCAGCCCTTCCACCGGCTTGGGCCACTATTTGTAGGGCTTGAGTAAGTCCTGCAACAGTTTGCTGCATCTCGCCCCAATTTATACGATGAGCCATTGAGAATCAAGGTACCTGAGAATCATGGACATTTTAGTTATTTAGAGTCGGGAAGATTTATCCTAAGATAATTTCTATATAACTATCTCATCCCGGGCTCTACCCAATTCTCACATGGGTATGGAAATTTCTTCCTTAGTTCATAGGTATGGGTCCTTAAACCTTGGACTTATCATATGACATGACTCTTTTCCCTAAGTCCTGAGACTTAGGCTCTGATACCAACTTAACTGTCACGTCCCGAGCCTTTATTTCTGCAGAAGACTAACTCGGGGAGCGCGAACAGCCGGCATGGTAAGCCTCTTGCAAGCAAGAACGATCAGAGCGCAAGACAATCACACAAAATGAATGCAATTGCATAATATTTACTAAAAATCCAACTTCATTCCAATATCAATCAAATATTAAAAATACAATAACTTTTTCCACCATCTTTCACTCTACTAGACTCAAGAAATAGGAAAATTACATTGACTCCATCTAAATAATATAGACTTCCTAAGTCTTCGCTCATCTTTATTCACTCTCGGATCCGCTACTTGAATATTCTGAACCCGAATCAGACTCACTTTCATTTCCTGAAAAAGATTGGAAATAGGTAATGAGCACACTTGCCCAGTAGGTATCTTCGCATCAACATGAAGGCACTATTAAAGTAATTAACAATTTAGCTCTAAAGAAGTAAGGCAAAATCATGCGAATGCGAATATCATGCGATTAAACCAAAGTAACACGATAATCATGTAAGATAGAGTGAACAAGAATGAACAAGGATGAATGTAACAAGAACATGATATTTGGCCTTTCATGAACAAGAATGTAACGAGAATGCACTTTCACTTCCACTTTCATAACCATAAAGGTTACGCACAAGAATGTCAATCATGTAGCAATTCACTAGATTTTCACGAGTGCTCATGGATTTCACTTATTTATTAAGAAAGTACTCCCATAGCAATGCGACGCCAGTAGCATCATACCCCATGGTTTATAAAATAGTATGTTTCCGGTAATCAGCAGTGGGGACTAGTATAGAGCCCTTGGACACAATCAGCGCCCGAACTGCATCTTCACGTATAAATCAAGCTACTTTCATGAGTGTAACAATAAAGTATGGCCAAGAATGTAATAAGGTCAATAACTCATGATAACAACAATCAATGAATGAATGTTTCAATTTAGAGTATGAGAGATCAAGCAAAAGATTTAAACAATGTCATGCTCACGGAAATAAATCGACAGCATAACGGTGCATTCTTTTCACTTTCCAATCATTATATTAAGTTTCTTGATCAATATCATAAGTTCTAGACTATCATTAGTTCATCTAGGACCTTTGGAATATCAACCCTTGGGTCAAACCTTGGGTTAAATACTTAAGCAATGTGACGATCGTTTACTAGGCCGTTACATCATGTAATGCTCCAGTAGTGGGCCGTTACAATGATCTGACTCCAGAATAATAAAAATAGACTCAGAGAAAGGTGACGGTCATGCATTGGGCCGTTACATTATGTGACGTTCCAGGATTAGGCCGTTACATTAGTCTGAACCTCGAATCAAGAATTCAAACTCAGATGAATGTGACGGTCTTATATTGGGCCGTTACATGTGCCTGACGGTCCAACACAGAGCCGTTACATTACTAAGAATCAGAAAATATCGATAGTGTAGTCTAATCAATGGGCTTTAATGGTATAACCAACTCGGCATCCTAGTGGGAATCCCAGGCTCGCGGAGAATTACGGAGGCCTTGAAATAAGATTTCCTAGTCCATTGGAAGGAATATCCAATAGAGAGGTCTTCAAGTCCAAGAATAATGTTCCTATAGTGCAAAGTGAACTAATGGATAACATACCGGAATATGTGCCATGTACTTATAGAAACGACTCCATTGATAAAGAGTGAAGGTGTAAGGATGTGAAACCATGATAAACTCTGTCAATTTGGAAATCATAATTTATAATACAAAACTATAGAACTTTTGGCACATGAAACTAACATAACTTAAAATAACATGCAATACCTATCATGAACAATTAGATAACTTAAGAGTCACATAACAGGTTAAAACTTAGCTATCTAGGGTTAATTATAAGTAAACTTAATTGGTAACTATTCTGTCATGAGCTGACAGAACACAGAGTCTAACAGTCTAACAGGGGTGCGTCACAGTGTCTGTGACGGTCTATCGAGGGGCCGTTACAGTAATGTAACGCTCCTGTCCTGGTATGTTAGAGACAATAGTGAAACGAAAACATGACAAAGCGCGTGACGGTCTGTCGTAAGACCGTTACATGTATGTGACGGTCCTACCATGATGCGTCAGAGCGTCTGCTGACAGAAACTGATATGAAACCTAAGAGATCAACACACATCATGTCTGTAAATCAAATACCATGTCTATCCTAGGCATGATAATAAAGTATAGGCTATCTACATGCATGGGTTTCAGTGAATAGACAAGATAACATCTTTTAATTTTCTACTTAGGGCTAAGAGATGTATGAATGCATAGAACTATTAAAACATGAAATTCATGATCTATCATGCATGGAATTCAATCAAACCAGAAGGCTTTTAGTCCTATCAAGAGGTTTATTCCGTTCATGAGATAACCTACCTCTTAGCTTGGCTTTAAACTTCCAATTTAGGGTTTGAAAAACGTGCCATAGTTCTCCTCTTCCTGTCACTTTTCAGCAACTTCCTTGGGCTCTAACTCCACGACCTCTTGATCTAAAGACGTGAAATTTGGAGAGAAGTTAGTCTAAAGTATTGTAAACAAATTTCTCTAAAGAACTTATCTGAGATTATGACTCCTTACCTTGATTCCACGCGAGTAAAAGTAAGGGTCACACAGTTCAGAACTAGGTCCTATTTATAGAGTTCTAGCTAGGGTTTGAGGATTAGATCAATTCTAGAGTCCTTAATCTGCCAGAATCGAATCCCTAAGAGTCCTTAGTAGTGTTATTAACTCTCCCAAGTCGATCCCTAGTGGATAAGACCTCAATGTTCTGATCTTTCTACTCGTTCTTTCCTTCACGGAACTCTCAGGGTGTAACGGTTGTAGACCCCTGCGTTACAAGCATGTGACGGTCTCATGATAGACCGTTACATTCAATTTTCCCAGAGTTCAACATTAATCAAAACTATTTTGCTAATTATCCTATATAATTATTTATATAATTTGTATCTATCCTTATTCTGCTAAAACCTGATCTCTAAGAGTCCCTAGTGACTTAACATATCGTTCTAATTAGGTCTCTTGTAGATAAGAATCCAAAGTTTCAATCTTTTCACGAGTTCTTTAACTTACGGAACTCGCAGAGTGTAACGGTCCAGGGTAGGCGCGTTACACGGCTGTGGCGGTCGCCAGATGGACCGTTACAGTCGACGTGTATAGAGTTTCAATTTAATAAAACTCTTTTATTCGTTTATCCATATAATTATCTTAGATAATTAGTATTTATCCTTAAAATATGTGAATAGACTTAATAACTTTCTAGAATATGAGCCAAACTTAATGGGCTTGGTCCTTAAACCTTTTGAACTTTATTTAAATGGATTTGGTTAATTATTTAACACAAATGGGCCTTATAATGACTTATTAATTTAATAACCCATTTATTAATACATTTAGGCCTTTATAAATTCTAGAAAATTATTTATAAATTCAAAAATTATTTATATAAATTCTGGGGTCTTACACAAACCCATTGGTTGAAAACTGAAGGCTTAAGGATAATTAGAAGGGAAGCTCCCCTCACCACATGGGGGGACATGAAGGATCAACTTAGGACTAGATATGTTTCCCCCTCCTACCCGGGTCACCATAGCCCAAGGAGCACTTCAACTCCTCCATCCCCACCTGGCCAACCCAAGACCCCAATCACTCAATCCCCACCGCCTCCCACCTCTCCTACCCCGGCCACTACATCTACACCCTACCTCCATGTCCTCACCACAACCATAGCTCCACAAGCCCAAGAGGACTCCGTGTCCACCCCTCCACCGAGACCCATGACAGCCACCCCCCCCAAACCCAAAATCCCTCACCAAACCCATACCCGACAAGCCCCCTTGGGCCCCACCACTACCCCTCCATCGCCCCCCATAAGAGATACACCTCCCAAAACCAATCAACCCAAACCTCCTCACCCAACCCACCTTCCACTTCCAACCCCAATCCTACCCCAACCTAGGCCTCCACTACTTCCACTCCTAACCCCAACCCAAGTCCGACCTCGCTCACCACCCCAGATGCGCCATGCGCCGGCTATCACCAAACCACCCATCATAAACCTTCCTATCCCGTTGTCCTTGGAGGTTGTGGTCCACACAGCCACCCAAGCAGAGATGGATACCAATCCGGATCCACCTCCCACCATAGAGGGAACCCAAGAGCCTCAAACTCCTCCCACCCCTCATAGTTCGGACCTTCAAGAGCCAACCACCACCACTCATGGCACCCTCACCGTGAATGAGTCCATACTCCAATGGCTCAAGCGAGGCCCCACCATCCCTAGTTCACCCCCACACCTCTCACCCATGGGACATCAATCGCAAATTGTGGCCCTCCCCTCCTTTCACACCATGATGCAATCCAACTATGAGGTAGAGGGTTGGGATGACCTCGTCAAAGGCCAACAGTGGCAACTTGAGCTGACGTGTTTGTTGACTCTAGGGGCAGACCGACCCAAGAGCCTTGACCTCATCCACCCATGCGTCAGGTCTATCACCTCGGTTTGCACCATTGGTTGCTACACTAGTGACCTCCTTCTCCTTCTCCCCATGGAGGAGGAACCCATCCCGGTCCATTCCTCACCCATCGAGATCCCAAGGACATTGGCCAACCCACCCACTCACTACACCGGCCCAAGCATCCCAATAGATGAGGATGACCCACCTTGTGAAGACCTTGAAGACATAGAGCACTTCTCCCTAGGGAACCCATTCCACGACCCCTTGGACCCCTTCCTTTGGGAGCTCGGGTACCCATGTGACCCACCCGCATCACCCGCCACCCACCCTTTCCTACTCTCACCCACCATGTTGGGCCAAGCCCACCTCATCCATGACCCAGGTTACACCATAGGAACCATGACCTTAGGCAACACCTGCCTACAGATCGAGGAAGTGCCCCACCCCATATCCACCTTCCTAGATCCCTTCGACCCTTTCACATGAAAGTTCAAAGGTCATCCCACACCTATGCACATGGAAGTCATCTTTGGGATAAGCATGCATGTGTCTAGGCTTACCACACCACTTAACATGAGTACTATGTTGGGTCCATTCATTCACATCACCCACATGTCAAGTAGGAAACATGAGTGGTCTATATTCGGATGTAATGGTCCTCCTTCATTCATCATGGGTCGTAGGCATGACAGGAGCATTCAAGGATGTCCTGGTCCCCCGACATTTGTTACCTCCATGCATGATTGGATCACATATGGATGCTTAGGCCCTCCTAAGTCCACCCAAGTCTACATGGCAGCATTGCATGATAGGTCCACTTATGGATGCCCCGGTCCTCCCAATTCTATCAAAGTCTCCTTGGCGTCAAAGCATGATTGGTCTAAATATGGTTGTCCTGGCCCCCCCTTGCATATCATACATTCCCCACTCACACCGCATCGTAGTACATGACATGAGTATTTGAGCAAGCAACAAGCAACGAGCGGTGAGAACCACAAGAAGTGGGCAAAAGCTCGCGAGCACAACTTGGAATTCTAAGTTGGCAACTTGGCGATGATAACTTTGGAGTGGCTCTACCCTAGGGTCACCTCCAATTTGAGGGCACGAGGACTTGGACCTTCCCAAGTTCCGAGTGGCTTTGGCAACCCGGCTTACGGGTTGGACTTACCGATGGCTTTTGGGATTCATCCCACTTCCCACGTGGCAGATTCGGCACCCTATATGGGCACTGCGGTGGAACCCAGTGAGTGCCTTGAGCCTATACCTTCCTTTGAGAGGGACACCCTCGGAGAGCCACCACAAATCAGCCTGAGAGCTCGACGTGTGCACACAGAAGCAATACTAGGCAAGCAAGGTATCATCGCCAGCATGAGGGTGTGTCGGTGCCACTTTGAGAAGCTGAAGCGCTATCTCCCGGCCATAGACGCGGGACGAGTCAGGAGATTGTGGTTTGCCCGGAGCTGCCTTGGTGCACCACCTCCCCGGTGGACCCATACTCGACGGGGTCGAATTTTCCTCACCCCGTGGGTACGATGGGGGCATCCCTTGCCCCTCCACATTTTCGAGGCACGGATTGTTTGTCGGCATGTGCCATTGTGTTTGTTATATTTTTTTGAGTCTAGTCAAGTAATTTTTATATTTTATTTAAGTCATAAACTATGTAATTTTCCCTTTATTTGAGTCAGGTACCTAGGTTAGTGAGTCATTTACCTAAGTTCTTTGTCATATGGTTGATTATGTTTGCTATTGGGCCCAATTCAATGGGCTAGGCCAAGGGGTGCCCCTCCCTGGCCTGTCTGGTCATTATGTCAAGTGTCCAACGTCATTATGGTCATGTGAAAAGTCTGGAGTCTATAAATAGCCCCCTCCCCTCTCTCATTTGTAACCTTGGATGATCAAATATATTGTGAGTTTTAGTTATTTCTTTGGAGTGGATTCTCCAACCCCTCTCTATCTCTCCCCTCTCCCACCTACTTTCTAACTCCCCTCCCCTCATTCAAGAGCCTCCCCAACTACCTACAACCCCTCTTAACTCTATCCCAACCCCAAGGTAGCCTCCACCTATCCCCACTCCACCCTCCAACCACCAACCACCCACTCCCCTTCCTCAAGCACCTCTCTCATCTGCCAAGGGATAATTCCCCACTCCCCAAGCACCCCTTCCCTTCCCCAACACAACCCTTCCCATCCCCAAGACCCCCATTAAGTCACATTCCAACCTTGAGAGAGATCTCTCCTTCCCAACCCAAATTTGCAGCTCCCCCTTCCTCCACCTGCTAGACCACCTTCTAGCCCCCATTCTGCCCCTCCCACACCTTGGATCGCTCCCTACCAGACCCCCTCACAGCCAGGGGTCGCCCCCACACCCATCCACCCCATTTCCCATCCCATCTACCCCATTTCCCATCACTTATCACCACCATGTTCATCCCAGTTTGCAGGCAACAGTCAAGGGTCGAGTTGTAGAGACTGCCACGTCTTCACCATGCATCTTCAGGTGGTGTACCTTATACTGCTGGAAAGATTGGTGAGGCTGCTTCATAGGCGAGGTGGTCTCGTTGTCGTTCGACTTCGGAGCTGCTCGGAGAAGTCATCATTGTCAGACTGCGCATTTCCTCCCAGGTAGACTACCAACAACGACTTTTAGAGGCTCCCATGACCAGCACCCTGGGCTTCTTGAGGCGCCATTTGGCTGAGGGCTTCTCCTACAAGTCCCCTGCCATCTCCAAGAAGCAGAACAATTTTTGGAGCTCGGAGTCAAGACTTCCAGTTTTTCTCCCCGAGGTGCGCAAGGTCAGCTCCCCAGAACTTGGTCCGACCTCCTTCCACTGATCCAGTCATCGCGGTCATCTCCGACCTCCAACGACAGTCCCATTAGTCCCGGCTCGAAGAGGACTCGTCCACGATTGCAGAGGATCTGGTCCCGCATTATTTGGACCCCGGGAGTGTTCGTGGCACCCTCGCCTTCCTGCAGAAGCAGTCTGGGAATAACCAGAACCAGAGTAGATCAGTCCTGTTCCAGACCCTTCCCCAGCCAGCGACGTCATCAAGAAATTCTCCAAAAAATCAGACATCCTCCTGGGTCAACTCAGAAAGTTTCGGCACCAGTATCGACCTCTTCTGAGCTCGGCAGAGCCCGTTGCGGCGCCGTCATCGACTGCCTATCAAGCTGTTCCTGAAGCTGGCAGAACCGGTAGAGCTTGGCAATTCGGTTTCTAACCTAGCTCCCCCACCCCGCCGGGCCGGCTTACAGCCCCTCCCTGCGTGGAGGTAGTGTTTGGTTGTAATTGGCCTTCTCCACCCCTAGTCCAACCCCTCCGCGAGGGAGTAGTGCATGTACTAGCAGGTCTTCGGCCGAAGCGTCATCAGCACGGCGTACGGGTGGCCCACGCTTCCCCGCTCGCCCTCGTCTTCGGTCGGGGTCGGCGTCTTCACGCCGACTAGGTGAGCTACTGAACACTTCTCTTTGCTGGTTTCCTTTTCTTAATTAGTATTGCATCTTAGTGCCGTAGGTGGTGAGAGAGTGCTCGGTCCCAAATTGTCATCAAATTTAGCGACCACCGCGGAGCGAGTTATGAGAGAGACCCTACAACCCACGCCCTTGGCGTGCTTTCGCCCATGAAATTGGGCATCCCGGGCCCTTAGGGGTACAGCCTCAAGCTAGCCAATTCCCCCAGAGCATCAAGGTCCCGCCTCGGACCCTCTCCATCATCACTGGGTTGCCCACGGGCACATGTGTGCGTTACACGGGTGAGTCCGCTAGAGTGGGTTCGCCAGTTGATTGCTTGTAAGTCTAGGTCCAAGGTGCATCGGTCTAGTGGCTATCACCCCCAAGGTGGTGTCACATCAATATATGTGAGTCCCGACACATGCAGTCAAGTAAGGTCTATGCACACTAGGCATGTCTCGACACAAGCTATTACATATAGTCTAAGCATACCAATGCAAAGGTCGATGCTAGTGTGTCAAGCCTTCATATCAAGTCTATGCATATTTCATACTTATCCAACTTTCATGCTTATGAGCTGTTTGATAAAATGCCTTTTGTTTTGATTGGCAGGGACTCAAGTCACTAAAGGACCCAGGATCAAACGTGTGACAGGCAGCATGCCTCACTTAGCATGATCACGTGGCTCGAAGCCTTTATTCTCAAGCAATTAGTGGCACGTGATCCAAGGTGGACACATCCTCGAGATTCTTACACGTGTATCCTCGTACTCATCTACAGTCGGCACATGGCTTCTCTGGAAAAAGCAGGAACGAGCCCTCCACACACCGGATGCATGAGCTCATGGTACCCTAGCATGAAGCCCTATAAGAAGGCCTCTCCTGTGATCAAAAAGTAGAGGACGGCAGAATCAGGAAAGAATTAGAGTCGAGAAGCACGAGAGAAAAAGAGGAAGAGGAGTGTTCAGAAAGAGAAGAGAAGAGAGAGCAAGAGAGCGAGAGCCATTTCCTAAGAGAGAACAGAGTACCGTAAAAGAGAGAGAAGGGGACCAGAGGCAGATAGAGAAGAATAGAGAGAGAATAGAGTACCGTAAAAGAGAGGAGAAGGGGACCAGAGGCAGACAGAGAAGAATAGAGAGAGAAAAGGCTAAAGAGAGAGATTGTGATCAGAGGTGAAGAGAAGTCCAGAGCGAGGAAGAAGATAAGAGAAAGAGTGATAGAGGCAGAGGTGCAGGGGTTGAAGAGTTCATGAGTGTGAAGCGGGAAGAAGGTTCAAGAGATCTAAAGATCTATTTCCACTGTGTCCTTTGGATCAGATCCAAGGCACAGCGCTCATGCGTGAGCATTTTGATTTGGTTTTATTGTCAGCTTTCCGATGCTGAACTTCTTGGTTTCTTGTTTTCATTTTTCATACTTCTTCTAACCTGTGTATTTGCAGAGGCTAAGTTGTAAGGCACATCGGATCAAGCTGTTAGGCAACGGTGGCTAAGCTGTAATGCCCAGTGGTGGTGAAGCTGTATTGCCCAGCAGTCAAGCTGTTAGTCAGTGGTTAAGCAAGCTGTGAAGCTCAGCTGTTGTTGGCAAGCTGTGAGGCCCAGCCGTTCAAGCTGTTTGGCAGCAGAATCCACACTCTGGTTGGAGTGTGGGGTGGATGTAGGTATTGAGGACTGAACCACCTAAAAAGATCTTGTGTACTGTGGTTTGCTTTCCAATTTGTCAACCGTTAGATGTATGCTAGGCGTGTTCCTATCTACGGTTCTGACTGAATGGATTTAGTGTATACGCATGCTTGATTTGGTTCTGTCAATAGTATAGACTTGCTTAGGAGTCTGCACTTTTGTAGTTCATCTGTTCGATTAAGTGCATCATTGGTTTTCATATTCTGTAGAGCTTAATTTCTTTTAATTCCACATAAGTTTAAAGTCTTTAAATTTAAGTTTTAAATTGATCAAGTTTTTAGAAGGGGATTCATTCACCCCCCCTTTGAATCCTTGCTACACCGTTGCACCGACTCCCATAGGTTTATCACTTGGTATCAGAGCATACTATAGACTCTACAAAAAAGCTTCAATCTTCAAATGTCCATTCTTTTTGTACAATAATCCTTTACCTGGGGCAACCTTTATGTAATGCAAAATCTTCACAACAGCTTCTCAGTGACACTTCTTGGGTTTCTGCATAAACTGACTCACTACTCCAACAGCAAAAGCAATATCAGGTCTTCACTACAAGGAATATGACCTATAGCCACGAAATTTACCTACGTTTCAATAAAATGTAGGTATACACGTCTTATTCTTACATTTTTAAAATTTCGTAAGTAAATTTCCTACGTTTCATTATAGCGTGTGTATATGGCCCATTTATTCTCACAGTTATACATAAAGCGTAAGAAAATGTTACATATATCGATGTTTTATAAGTGAACGTGTGTATAGATGTTAAAAATTATTACAATTTTAAAGAAACGTAGGAGTAAGTTTCTTCATTTTTTTTTTAAAAAAAGAAGAAACGTGGGAATAGAGATGACCCTCACGGTGCCAAAGTTGGCGCCCTGACATTTTCTTTTTTCCCTCCCTTTTAGGACTTGATTTTTCTCAAATCCCACCCGTGTTTTCCCTCTTTCCCTTCCACCCCCAACATCAAGACTCGATTCTTCCTCCCCCTCCTTCTCTTCCTCCGCCGGTCCTACTGGTGTTCGCCGGGGACATGAGGCCAATGGAGCATAGGAAGCCCCTTCGAGCTCAAGATTAGGAGGAGAAAGGATGGGAGGAACAGTGGGATGAGGGGGGTATCTTCGAGCTGGGCTCCCTTTGCCGTCAAAGTTCGTCAAGGTGACCCCCATCCAGATCGCCTTCATCCATGGGTTTCATCTTCATGTGCTGTTGTGGCGCAGAGACATCGTGCCGGATGCACACGGGGGAGAGGCAGGTGAACGCGCTGCGGAGACGCTACCTGGAGGTTGTCCTACAATAGGACATTGGCTTCTTCGACACCGACGTTCGCACCGGCGACGTGGTCTTCAGCGTCTCCACCGACACCCTCCTCGTCTAGGGCAACCCAAGCTATTTCTCTCTCTCTCTCTCTCTCTCTGTTCCTCCCTCCCCCTAACCTCCGTTGCCACTTCCTCTTCTTCTGCTTGTTCTGTTGCTGCTACTTCGGTGACATCTGCGGTGGGAAACTCGGTGGTCCGCAGAGGGAGGAAGCCATCAAGGGAGAGCACCTCAGTCTCGCCTTATGTCATTCCGGAGTTCTGGAGCGATGAAAAGCCATCATCCAGGAGGCCGGAGGGGGATTTGGCACGGCCTCAGGCTTCTGTCTCTGGCCCTATGCCACCACCGATGAGGGAGGCCCCCGACAAAAGAAATGTTATTAGGTGTGCAAGGGAGAGTGTGATCACTTTATGTTTGAAGGCCCTCCTAGAGTGGGAAATAAAACCATGATTTCAGCTTTGTTGAGGGAGTTTTTTGTTCCCGAGAAGTCAGGTAAATTGTCATTTAACCTGAACGCAGGATTTATAGGATTCTAGGAGCCCTCATATTCATTTTGTTGAGTTCTATTTTCACGGACTAGAGATGACGTGAAGGTATTTATATTGAAGGCAAGCAGTGTATGTTTCTACACATACTCTATCTCTCTATCTCCATCTAAATCTATCTTTTTATCTCTATAAATAATTTTGATAGTAAATCACTTACTGCAGGGAGAAATTATCCCCAACATTAAAGCAAGTGTCAAAAAATCTTCCCAGCATGTTGAGATCAATTTGCCTGAATTACGTGGTTATGAGAGGCATGCTAAAGTTGATTTGATAAAGGGGTCCCCTGTTCTACTTCCAAGAACATTATTCCGCGTGATCATACCAATTATCAAGGTACGTTTTCACTAATCTAGAATTACAACCTGATACTATGGTAACTTACAAGGTTGATATCCTATATATCTTCTACCGAGAGTTTGCAGCAATGGTTGTATATGAGGCTGTCAAGCTTTGTACAGACTTGCAACACTAAATCTTCTGGTTGATGGAAAAGTAAAAAGTTTGCTCCAAAATGATATTTTGCTGCTCTGATTCTTCTAGTCTACACCCTATGAAACATGTCTGCAAAGTTGTAAAGCTTCATCCGCCTTCACAAAATGAGGTGATCTCATGAAATTACTTATTTTAGCAAAATGAATTTGTACATGTAACTTTGTCTGCTAGTGACATCATTTATGGAAGCTCATGTTCTTTTCTCCGATTGTTCATGTTTTGGAGTATATTTCCAAGAATGAGGGATAATGCAAAACAAAATCTTTGTCAAGCAATCCGTTCATTTAAAGCTTCATGGGTTCTGAACTCATTCCAAGATCCCCATCCCCGTGTGAGGTAGGCGACAATCAATGCTATTGGGCAGTTGTCCATAGATTTGGGCCCTGATTTGCAAAATCAGTATCACCATCGTGTGTTGCCTGCTCTAGCATCAGCTATGGATGATTTCCAGAACCCACGTGTGCACGCAAGTATCTCCATGATCACCTATGCTTTGTATTTTACTCAGTCTTTAGTTTTATGGTTTATAGTCAATTTACTCAATTTTTGAGAGAACATAAGGTAAATGTCCTCTCAAATTCTTGTACCTGATGTACTAGTCTACCTTCTCTTTTCAAATCCTTCTTTGACTACCAAAGAAAATTAGCTCAGGTGTTGCCCAGGTTTCTAAAAGGGTGATACAACTATTGCTCTTCTTATATATATCTATTAATAAAATTAGATCACATATGTGACATGTGCCTTGGACTTGGATTCATGATTTTAAATGATATCTTAGAGGTTTTTGAGAAATATGTCTGCTTGCTGGATGCATTTGGTGTTTTAAAGTCCATCATGGTTGTAAATATTTTACTATTTAAATAGTTATAAATATTCTATGGGAAGAGATATCCCATAGGATCATGTATATAACGTGTACCTTGGGCTTGGATTCATGTTTTTAAATGACATCCTGGAGGTTTTTAGAAATAGGATTGCGGAGTGCACTTACAATTTTTTGAAGTCCAGCATGGTTGTGAGTATTCAACTATTTAAATAGTTTAAATATTCTAAGGGAACAGATCCCATAGGATCACAATATCTTAAACAGTTCTTAAATATCCTATAAGATCACTTATATGACATGTGCCTTGGACTTGGATTCATGTTTTTAAGTGACATTCTGAAGGTTTTTGAGAAATAGGTTGCTTGCAGAATGCACTTATAGTTTTTTAAGTCTAGCATAGTTGTTAGTATCCAACTATGTAAAGAGCTCTAAATTTCCCATGGGAGCATGTTTGAGAAAGTGAATGAAATATCTCATGAACAGTGGATCTGAAATCTTTTTCAAGGGGAGTTTGAAGAAAAAAATAAACGTTAATAGGATTGTATTGGTTTCCAGTTTTTGAACAATGAGGCAGTTCCATATTTTTATTATTTATTGCTTTATCAATCTCTTATGTGAGTGGGACCTTGCATTTCATTGCATATATTTTTGAAGTTATAGTTTTTAGGGCTATTTTGTGAATGTATACAACTACCTTTTCCTTTGGTGCATGACTTTGGCATAGATACAACTTCTGTTATTTCCTACTTATTTCTACCACATTCTCTTTTTCTGTGATTTTTAAGTTTTAAATAGCCTTAGTATCCTATTCCTTGGTGTGCCATGTTTCTGGTTATATGATACCATGTGGATTCTATTGCTTTCACAGGCTCATGCTGCTTCAGTAGTTTTAAATTTTACTGAGAGCTGCACTCTGGAGATTTTGACTCCATACTTGGATGGACTAGTGTTGGCACTCAAAATATACTCGATGGCGACCAAGCCTAAATGACAAGAATGATACGGCCCACTGAAGCGAAGAAGCCGAAGGAAACTAACACACAAGGGTCTTCTCGAGTTGCCAGAGCCTCGGGTCACCCGGAATGAACACCATGAACTTCACATCAGGAGAGTCGAGAAGGATTCACAACAAACCGGCAGTGTCGTCAGGTCTGCCCAATGAACCGGTATCTACTCGATCGTGCCGCATAAACAATATCTGTCATCCGACCAAGGACGAGAATGCACCCGGTGGTTCGCCACCTGACAAGAGACCCTCCTGAGGTGATAGAATGTCTCTGGCCCTTCAGAATAGGGAATCGGAGGCTCCGTCGGTAGAAGTCCCGGACAACCCGGCATGGGTACGGCTTCTCAGCAAATTAGGTCTGTTAGTGACCGAATGACCGCCTAGTCAAGGCGAAAGCACCCCGGGTAGTGTCCCCCCCTGAGAAAGCTACCAATACAAGTAGAGCCGAGTCGACAACGTGAATTACAGTGCCAAAGGCCGTGTCAGTGGAAAACCCGCGTGTCCGAGCTAAAGATGCACAAGGTGCCGAAAGCAGCTGTTCAGCGGCCTGAAAGCTTTGTCAATACTTCTCACCATGATTTTGCAAGAACACGGCGAGATGAAGGATCACAGTGACTCCCGGGGCCAGTCCGGGGCCCGCTGTCTGGCTCGTGTTGAATGAACACGATGATTAAGAGAACGACAAGCGAATCATTTCACACGGCCTTGAAAGTCTCGTCATCACATGCATTTTCCTACATTCTATTTCAGCCTCGGGCTACCCCTTATCTCGGTAATTAATAAGAGGTTTTTCTCCTTATCGGAGGATGTAATTAATGTCATAGCCTTTATGGTATGGCGGACTTCCAGTCTCGACACGAATCCCACTTTCGCCCGACCCGAGTCAGATTGAGCGTATAATAAACTCATCACCTAGTGACTGGCACGCCCACGCGAATAAACCAAATAAATAAAATCAATTTTTTCCCGATCAAACAACTAGTTAGTAAATTACTTGTATTACTTAAGGTATAACTTTCCCTTTTTCTTTTGCAACTGTCATGCATTTGCTATAGTTTTAATTTGCATTTGTATAGGATATAATTTAAACTGAATGTTGTTCATGATAAAGTACTTATTATTAAATCTTTGTTATTCCGAATGGGAAGCAGATGGTACAGGAGGCAGCTTTGACAGCCTTAGCATTGGTTGCAGATTCGTCGCAGGTGATGCGAACTCTTTGGTGGTGATTAGATTTATTATTCATACTATATCAATTATGATTTGACTTAATTCAACATCATGTGACGGTTCAGGAACACTTTCAGAAGTACTATGATGCTGTGATGCCTTACCTCAAGAGTATTTTGATGAATGCAACTAACAAGTCTAAATGAATGCTTTGTGCAAAGTCCATGGAGTGCATTAGTTTGGTGGTAATGGTTGTGGGCAAGGAGAAGTTCAGTGATGATGCTAAGCAGGTGCACATTATTTTTCTACTTGATGCTTCTGATAGTAGTTGTTTGAGCTGTTTCTAAGGAATCTGACATATGCGTGTCTCTTGCCACATTGAATACTTACATAATTATATTAGTTTCACTGTGTATCATGCTTAGTAATGTAAACATGTCATCAATCACCTATTTACATCATGATCTGTAAACTTTTTGATTTGTTGGATTGATTGAAGGACTCTTGACATGACATTGAATGCTCGTACCAATTCTTGGTTTGCCAGTAGTTTCTTTATATTTGAGGAGACTGTGGTTGTGCATCATTATGCTCAAGCTAGGTGCATACTCAAAAAAATATAAGTACTTCAATTTCCTAGAAGAGCAACAATTTGGTGTTCCATAGATTCCTCATGATTTCTAGTAACATCTAGGTCCAGCTCTTTGTCTGAATCAGTTTGTTCCCTTCATTGCATTCACGGGATTGATCCCTTAATATATATTTTTACCAGGTTAAAATGGTTATGGCAACGAATAGACTTACTGTCGTAGACCCAGCACTTCTCCGTCCGGGTCGATTAGACTAGAAGATTGAGATACCATTACCTAATGAGCAATCAAGAATGGAAATTCTTAAAATTCATGCTGCTGGTATAGCAAAACATGGAGATATAGATTATAAAGCAGTGGTCAAAGTTGCTGAGGTTCATTGGTTCTCCATCAATAAGATACGGGTGTTTCTTTTAGTTCATTTCTTTTTTAATTTATGTTGACATCTCCTCCCTTTTCTTTCAGGGTTTCAATGGAGCAGATTTGCGTAATGTGTGTACAGAGGCTGGGATGTCAGCAATACGTGTAGAACGTGATTATGTAATTCATGAGGACTTCATGAAGGTACATAAAAAGATGTTTTTTTGTCTATTGCATTCATGGATGCCTGTCATTTACGATCCCAGACAATCAAATATCATGATGCCTCGAGTTTGCCATTGTTTTGATAATCCTTCTTTGAGTCAGCATATTTCTCTTTAGCATATCCAATTTCTCCCTGCAATTCTGTGCTGCATTTTTCTTAGACTTAGTTATTGATACTTTATGTATCTCTGACCGACTGCAGTTACCGCTAGGACTGACCATCATCACATTTTTTTCTACATTCAACTCTGGTGTGGCAATGTTGGGGAGTTGAGTAAAAAAAAATGAGGTGGTGGAATGATAGATTCTCCCACACTCTAAATAAGGTATATATTTGTGAGCTTTATTTTTTTAATTTTCTCCTTTAATATGCCATTAGTTTTTCTTACGAATCGGTCTTGTTTCACATGCCACTGAATATTTACTTGGAAAGGAAACTTGATTTCTTCTCTTTAGAAAAAATAAATCTTCAGGCACAACAGTTTACAGTGCATAGGTAAACATGACAATGACTTTTGTGGTGATTCTATTGTTTATAGGTTGCCAAAAGCTGAAGAGCCAATCTCTAGAGCTTTCCCCATTTCTCCTAATAAGCTCAGTCCATATAGGGCTGTAATTATCATGAGATTGCTTGTTCTTGGGCTCTTCTTCCACTACAGAATAAACAACCTTGTTGACAGTGCTTATGATCTATGGCTTACCTCTGTCATATGTGAGATTTAGGTTGTTGTCTCCTGGGTGCAAGATCAGTTTCCCAAATGGTCTCCTATTAATATAGAGACATACATTGGCAGATTGTCCTCAAGGTATGCATCTAAACCTGCTTATCAACGGGGGATTAATCAAAACCATTTTAGTGATATCTATTTCATTTGTTGGAACATGCATGGCATCATTGCATTCTTAGGTAAAAATCTATTTTCTGTGGTGTCTTAGAATAAGTTTATAAAAAATCATAGTTATAAACGGTTTCTTCTCCTTGCAGAAGGATCCGGCGAAACAATTGCATTTACTTTTGACTATGAAGGATTCCGCAACAAATATACCCAAAAACTTAGAAGCACGGAGAAGATTGGATTTTTTCACCAATTCACTTTTCATGGACATGTCCCCGGCAAATCCTGTTTCTGAAATGCTCCCATTCAGGTTGTTTTTGTTTGGTATTTTTTCAGGTTATTGGTCTTTCCAATGATACATATCTAAAATAGTTTCACTCCCTCTGTAGTGTATTCACTCCCTACTATAGTGAGACTGTACTATATAGTTCTGCTGAGCTTCGGGCTGAAAAGGAGGATGGGATCTCTATTCTTTTCTATCTCCAGAATTTCTTCCCTAGTAATAATGGCTTTCATTTACTTTTTACTTTCTTTTGGTTTCTTTGAGAATATGACCAGCCGAGCATTTTGAAACAACCCCTGTTTTTTCAGAATTGGTTAATATCAAATTGTGTAATAATTTGTTTTGTTGAGCAAGCATAATCTGTGTTCTCAGTTAACATTTAGGTCGTTATAAAAACTTTATTTTCATGTAGTTTACATAAATAGTTTTATGCTTATGCTGATTCGAAAGCCTGTTGTTTTATGGATCAGGTGATGAGCTACCATTCTGGAAAACATTTCAGTACAAATGTTTGTTGTAACTTCAGCCCTTTGCTAGCCATGCATCTCTATATATGGCTTCTTTAGATTGGAGGACCTTTTGAGGATGGCCATTGTCTCCTAAAATAGATTCTAGAGTACTGGAGGATCTTGGACTGAACCTTTTTCTTTCAGTTGTTCATCCAAAAAATTGACAAAGATTAGCAATGTAGTTTTTTGCCTCCTACGTCCTAGAGACATATAGCTTGACAATTTTTTTCATAGATTCTGTACTTATCTTCACTGATATGTTTCTGTTTCAGTAGAAGGTTGAGTTCATGAATTTTAAGTTCAAGCTACTTTGCACCTAGACCATGTGCATTAAAACTTTATGCTTGTCAGTGGGTAAATGAACCAATCACATTCTTTACCTCACCTCACTTGGATTGGCTATCATATTGTGATACCTTAATGCCCAAAGTTTCAACAGAAAAGTAAATAGTTGTCAGGTTGATACCATCCTCTAAACTTTTTCCATCTCCTTTCTAGTTATCATTGGCAGTGAACATATTATTAGTTTGTTTACAAGTTCCGGACTAACATGGGTGGCTGAGTATAAATGCTTGATCCTGCTGTCTTCAATCACTGATTTCTTGAAATAGACTTGAGAAAGTGTTTCTTCTCAATTGTGAAGGTATTTCATCAATTTCTAAAACTACTCACCATATGTAGTTAATTAAAATATCAGGTTTTATAGAGTCAATTAAGATATGAGGTTGGGATAGTGCATTGATGTGATGCAAGTGGTCTGCAGGTCCAGCTCTTGTTTTTGAAGGTGAGGAAGCAATGATAGCAGCTATATCTCAGAATCCAATGAGCTTTAAGGTGTGAACAGTTTTCAATTAATTGATCTGATATTTGAAGTACCTATAGTCATGATGATTTTATGTTTATTTGTTAAAGGAAGTTATGAGTTGGATGATTTGCTTCCTTTGTGATATTGTATAGATGGATGGTTAGTAATGATGAATGGCTTCTTGTAATCATTAATGGACATTCTGCTCTTCATTAATTCCATTAAACCTTAGTTACCAATTGTATGACTGAAAGTGAAATACCTTTTCAATTGTCATATTGAGTATCGAAGTGAAATCTTAATTCTTTGATATTATACTTTGGTGTGCATTAATTATTTGTAAATCTCTCAAATAGAGAGCCTTGCCCTGGCCTTAAAGAGCTTGGGCTATTGCTTGCTCATCTTCCTCCAATTGGCTTAGTTCAATGCTTTCTCCTTTTTTCCTTGGGAACATGGGAATCATCCATGTTCACTACTCCTTTTGTTGCAATACTATGCTTCTTCAAAAATGTAGTAGAGAAACTTGAAGCCCATACTTGAGGGTTAGGTGCAGCAACCACAGCAGAATCCACAATGCAGCCTTTAATCCTCCCCATCAATGATGGATCCTACTTCTGAGAATTCTCAAGAACAACTCCATATAGCTCAGAATGTATGTCATAGGAAGTGTGAAGGTAATTACATTGAACCCTCTTAATCTTTACCCATCTGCATATGTCTTGAGATGCTTCTGCTTGGCCCCTAAGCACCCTAGCAAAACAACCATTGCCTGAGATCGAATGGCAGAGTAATCTAGATTTCTTGATGCCCCATAACTACTTATCTTTGGGAGGTGCCAACTATACATAACATCCTCTGAGGATGAAGTGTCATGCCCCGAGCTTTTAGTACAATGGAAGATGATTTTGGGAGCGTGAACAGCCGGCATGGTAAGCCTCTCGCAAGCAAGAATAATCAGAGCGCAAGACAATCACACAAAGGTAATTGCACTATCAATTCATTCAAACCTTTACTTTTATTGATAATAATGATCCAAGTACATGAAACATTGACTCTTTTTAACTTACTAGATTCAAATAAAAGAAAAATTACATAGATGGACTCAATCTAGACATGTTTGACTTCTAGGTCTTCGCTCAATTCCATAAGACCTTCAATCGCTCTCGGACCCGCTACTTGTGTAATCCGAATCTGACTCACTTGCACTTCCTGAAACATTGAGAAATAGGTAATGAGCACACTTACCTAGTAGGTATCTTCGCATCAACATGTAGGTAATCTTTAAGTAATTAACATTTTAGCTCTAGAGAATATGGCAAATCATGCAGGTACGATAAAACATGTGGTATAAAATCAAAGTAACAAGAACATGAATGATCAAGATAAGATATGAGAATATGATTGAGCAAGTATATAGCAAGAAATGTAAATTTGGCCTTTCCATGAACAAGAACATAACAAGAATGTACTTTTCATAATCATAAAGGCTATGCACTAGAAAGTCATGTAATAAGCAAGAAAGTACTTTTCGCTTAATAGCAAGTACTTCGTGAATTTTCATGGATCTTTATTCATGTCCGTGGATCTTCACTTATTTATAAAAAAAGTACTCCCAACGCAATGCGACGCCAGTAGCATCATATCCCATGGTTTACAGTATGTTTTCGACAATCAGCCGAGGGGACTAGCACAGAGCCCTTGAACACAATCAGTGCTCAAACTGCATCTTCAAGTATAAATCAAACTACTTCCACGATTTAATCAATAATGTGGCCAATAATGTACAAGTTCAATGATAGTTCTTATGATACAATGTCAACGGAAGAATGCACCAAATATGAATATAAGAATTCAAGGAATGCTTTAATGACAAAGTCATGCTATGGGAAAAATTTGGCAGCATAACGGTACATTCATTATCTTTTATATCTTTAACATTGACTTGTTAGCATAGGTTTAGAGTCTAGATAATTCTAAGACCATCTAGAATCTCAAGAAAACCAACACCAAGGGTCATCCTCGGGTTGGAAAATTTCAAGAACCAAGCGGTCGTTTACTGGACCGCTTAGGAATGAAGCGGTCATTTACTATACCGTTTGAGAACGCATGCGGTCAAATCCTGGACCGTTTGGAAACAGGGCTTAGAAAAACACCGATAAATGCTCTCTAGATAATTTGGGCTTTGATGGTACAACCAGCTCGGCGTCCTAGTGGAAATCCTAGGCTCGCGGAGACTTATGGAGGCCTTGAAACAAGATTACCTAGTATGTTGGAAGGAATATCCAATGGAGAGGTTATCAAGTCCAAGAATGTATACTTAATGTGCAAAGGTGTAGCTAATGACAACATACCGGGATATGTGCCATGTACTTAAGAAAATGACTCTTAGATAAGAGAGAGATAGTGCTAAAACAGCGATCAAATCATGACTAGTCCATGAATCATATAAAATTTAAGTTAATTACAAAAGTATATGATTTGGTCATGAAAATAACATAAGAAAAAAAGTAATTCTAAGTGCATAAAGAACATGAAATCCACTAGAATGACATGTTAACATAACTAGGTATATGAAAATAGTGTTTGAAACATGATAAAACCTACTTAACTAGGCTTAACATATAATCATTAGGGCTAATATGCAATATGTTTCGGGTTAACAATATTACAGAAATCAAATAACGTAAACGGTTTAGTGGGTGACCGTTTGGTGGGTGCTAACAATCTATCGTAGGACCGCTAATATTTTCTAGCAGTCTACAGGAAGACCGTTTCTTCCTGTGTTAACAGAACTCAATAAAATATTAATATAAGGCATACCATGCATGGAAATCAACATGAATATACTCTAAAGCATGATAGAGCGAGTATAGGCCAACAATATGCATGGGTTTGTGTAATAAACAAGAGAATTTCTTTTAATTCCATTAGGGCTAAGGGTTATGCATGAATATTATACTAAGTGTATGGTCCTAATGAAAACATAAAATTCGCGGTGTATAGTACATGGAATTGACTGAAAATAGAGGGCTTTTGTTCCTGATATTACATTTAAGCCTTTCATGAGATGACCTACCTCTGTCCTGGGCTTTAGACTTCGAATTTAGGGCTGGAAGTTAACCCTAGTTTTCTGGACGTCCTTAACTGAACCGGCAACTTCACGCCCTTCTAACTTTTGATTCCATTGACCTAAAGACATGAAATTTTGAGGGTAAGTAGAGGATACTAACGGGATCAAATGATTCTAAAGAACCTCTATCTAATTACCTCGTTTAGGGCTTCTATTTTCATGATCTTCCTGGGTCGGTCGCACAGGTTCCAGAATTAGTTGTACCGAACCAGCATCTTTGGATGCTTCTAACTTCCTGTAGGCTTGATCTCCTAAGATGAAAATCGGAGGAAAGTTAGATCTTAGTATAAGGAACAAAATCCTAGAATAAACTTACCTCTGATTCTACCTCTTTACCTTAGTTCCACTCGAGCCAAAAGTAAGGGTCGAGTAGGTGAGATCTGGGGTCTATTTATAGGGTTTTGCTAGGGTATCCATGGATTAGATCAATTCTAGAGTCCTTATTAAGCATTAGATCGATCTCTGAGAGTCCTAAACATGCCTACAAGTCTTTATACCTCGGTCTCTAGAAGTTTGAACGCCAAAAATTCAATCTTTTTGCACTTTCTTCCACTCACGGAATCTGCAGAGCCTAGCGGTCGTTTGGGTGACCGCTTTCGGATCGTTTACGGTTTCGCGATAGACCGCTTACAGTCTTGGACGCCGAATTTGAAATCATTTCAAACTCTTGCATTATTATCCCTTTATTTATCATGAAATAATCCTATTTATCTCCTTAATTCCATAAATACTCCAATTTTAAGCTTCTAGAATATGGGCCAAGGTCCAAAATAGTCTTTTGGCCAATTGGATTCATTTAAATGGGCCTAATCCTTTTGGATTAGTGCAAGGCCTAAATAATTAGTTTTAATTAACCATAATTCTTTTTGATAACCCATTTGGCCTACTTAAATATTTAATAATTATACTTTAATCCTAGAAAATTTCTTGGGCGTTACACCCTCCCCCAGTAAAAAAGGAATTTGTCCCCAAATTCAATTCATGGATTTATGGAGAGTGTACTTACATTCAAATATCTCCGAGAATCTTTTGCGCATGGCTTCTTCGATTTCTCATGTTGCTTCGTGTGGCCATGATTTTGTCCATTGAATTTTGACCATGGGAATAGTCTTATTCCTAAGTTGGCGTACTTCCCGTTCAACGATCTTGATTGGCTTTTGCTCGTACGTCAAATCCTTTTTAATCTCCAAGTTGTCGTAAGTGATGACATGGAAAGGATCAGGAACATACTTTTTGGGCATTGAGATGTGAAATACATCATGAATTCCTACTAATTGAGAGGGCAAAGCTAGTCGATATGTGTCACGCTCCATACTCTATACCGTCGAGGTATTGTTCACTTTGGCCTACCGGCCTCACGGTTTTGTCCCTTTCTAACAATGATCGGCTCCAGAATGGGGGACTTCCCGGGAGATCACCCATCCCAGTACTACTCCCCATTAAGCACGCTTAACTTCGGAGTTCTTTTCAAGAACTGAGCCGATACTTCAAAAGACATCTCAATGATATAGAGTACAACTTAACTATATTTGAGGGTGTTACAATCTACCCCTCTTATATAGGCGACGTCCTCGTCGCTGGGCACATATAGCACGCAATCACTTAATCAAACCCCCAGGCAGGTAGGACTCTAGAGGTGGCCCCTACAGGCTCAAGATGTGGCTCCGACTATGTAGCACTTTGTCCCATTCTGGGTTCAAGAGATGGCTCCCATAGCGTAGCACTTTGCCCTGCATGGCACTTAGTTCTCACACTTCTGGCTGTGGTATAGCTCTGATACCATTCAGGTCATGCCCCGTACTCTATACCGTCGAGGTATTGTCCACTTTAACCTATCAGCCTCACGATTTTGTCCCTGTCTAACAGTGATCGGCTCCAGAATGGGGGACTTCCCGGGCAGGTCACCCATCCCAGTACTACTCCCCAGTACGCACGCTTAACTTCGGAGTTCTTTTCAAGAACTGAGCTGATACTTCAAAAGGCGTCTCGGTGATATAGAGTACAACTTAACTATATTTGAGGGTGTTACAATATGTCACCTCACCAACCCTTTGAAGAATTTCAAAAGGGCCAATGAATCTTGGAGTAAGCTTGCCTTTGATACCAAATCTTCGAATACCTCGACCCGGAGAAATCTTAAAGAATACATGGTCTCCTACTTGGAACTCCAAGTCGCGCCTTCGATTGTTAGCATATGATTTTTGTCTATATTGTGCCATCTGGAGTCTCTCTTGAATAAGCTTAATCTTCTCGGTAGTATCTCGGATGATGTCGGGCCTAAGAAATTGCCTTTCTCTTACCTCATTCCAGCATATTGGCGATCAACAACTTCGACCATATAGAGCCTCGAACAGTGTCATTTGTATGCTAGCTTGGTAGCTATTATTGTATGAGAATTCCACTAGAGGCAAGTGATCATGCCAACTTCCTCCAAAGTCAATAGCACAAGTCCTGAGCATATCTTCCACCACCTGATTTGTCCTTTCAGTTTGACCATCAGTTTGTGGATGGAAAGTGGTGCTAAAGTTGAGTCGGGTCCCTAATGAATGTTGTAGACCCTTCCAGAATTGTGAGGTAAACCAAGGGTCTCGGTCCGATATGATGGTGACAGGAACACCATGTAGTTTGACAATTTCTCTTATGTATAGTGCTGCTATTACATCCACAGACCATCGACTCTTTATTGGTAGAAAATGTACAGATTTAGTCAATCGGTCTATGATCACCCATATACCATCGTGTCCTCTTATCTTGGGTAAACCCATGATGAAATCCATCCCTATACTTTCCCACTTCCACTCGGAAATATTCAAGGGGTGTAATTTACCAGCGAGTTTTAAATGTTCTGCCTTTACTTGTTGACAAGTGAGACAGCGGGACACAAAATCTGCCACTTCTCTTTTCATATTGGGCCACCAGAAGTTCCTTTTTAAATCTTGGTACATCTTGGTAGCACCAGGGTGAATAGCATATCTTGACTTACGAGCCTCTTCCATGATTAATTTCTTAGTGTCATCATGATTCGGCACACAGATTCGATCCTTAAATAATAGTATTCCATCATTTGAGATAGAGAATTCCGATCTCTGATCAATGTTATCCTTGATCTCCATCAAAATGGGGTCATTTTCTTGCAATTTGACTATATCTTTAATCAATGTAGGCTGAGACCTTATATTGGCAATCATACCTCCTTCTCCTTTGCTATCAATATCAAGATTCAAGTGAGAAAAATCCTCAATAAGATAAGTTATACCTTTCCTGAGGCTTGCTAGAATTTCCATTGGTTTCCTGCTAAGAGCGTCAGCCACATCATTTGCCTTCCCTAGATGATATTGAATAGTAAAGTCAAAGTCTTTGAGATACTCCAACCATCTGCGTTGTCGCATATTTAATTCCTTCTGGGTGAAGAGGTATTTCAAACTTTTGTGATCTGAAAATATAGTAAAATTTTCCCCATAAAGGTATTGTCGTCAAATCTTCAATGCGAATATAACCGCAGCTAATTCTAGATCGTGCATAGGGTAGTTCTCTTCGTGACGCTTCAACTGTCTTGAAGAATAGCAAATCACCTTCCCGTTTTGCATAAGAACGCACCCTAGGCCAATGCCAGATGCATCAGTATAGACTTCAAAGCCACCACCTTCAACGGGTAATGCCAGAATGGGGGCTGTAGTAAGGTGATCTTTAAGAATTAGGAAACTCTCTTCGCAATCCTTCGACCATATAAAAGGATTCTCCTTTCTTGTGAGTCTCGTCAAAGGGATAATGATCTTTGAGAAATCCTTGATAAATCTCCTGTAATAACCAGCCAGACCTAGAAAACTTCTGACTTCAGACACGGTCGTCGGCGGGCTCCAATTCTTAATAGCTTCCACTTTAGAAGGATTGACAGCGATACCTTCCTTTGAAATAATATGGCCAAGGAAAGAGACCTCCTTTAGCCAAAACTTGCACTTGCTAAGTGATGGGGACATCACCCGAGATTCCCTCTGGCTCGACACCTCTCTCCCTCCCGGAGACGGGTAGGATGCAGCTCCACGACTGGACGGGTCCACTTCGACACTTGGGCTTGCTATTTGGATCATCTTGGTGTATTTTTTCCCTTTTTACTTGAGTCATTTTGATGTAATTTACCTTTGTTTTGAGTCAAGTCCCTAGGTTATTATGTTATTTACCTAAGTTTGTGTCATCATGGTGGGCTAGAGTGTCGTATGGGCCCATTTAGGTGGGCCTGGCCCAGGGGCGCCCCCCTCCCTTCCTCACCTCTTTTGCTTATTTGCTATTAGCACTTATTTCAGGGACTTTTTGTAAATGTTGGGATCCCTATAAATAGGACCCCAACCCCACTTGAGATGGCTAATGAAGTATTGAGTAAATTTATCCACAAGCATTGTCTTCTCTCTCTCGCTCTAGCTCTCTCTCTCTATATATATATATCTCTCTCTAAAGGGGGCGAACCCCTCTCTCTCTCCTTCTCTATCTCTCTCCCTTGGGCGAACCTACCCCTTCACCTCCCCCCCCTTGCCACATCACCCGCCACCTCAGCCCCCCACCCTTTCACCTTCCCAAGAGCCATTACTCCCCTTTAGTACCTCCACATCCCAAGCAACCTTTCCCATTCCCCATACACCCTTTCACCTTCCCAAGGGAGACTCCCTTCTCCTAGGCACCCCTTCCCATCCCCAAAGCAAGCCCTTCCTATTCCCTAGACCTCCATTAAACCCTCCCATTAACCCACCACCCAAATCAAGAGGAGCCCTCCCCATTCCCCCAAGCCACTTGCGCCCCCATCTCCCCACCACCTCCCCCCTTGGCCATTTGCGCACCCACCCCTCTCCCTGCTAGCTCCGCCCCTGGCCTCCACCCTCACCACCCCTTCCCACCTTCCAAACCCCTCCTCACCACCAAAGCACCCATATCCCTTACCCCTCCACCAAAGAAACCCCCCATCCACCATTTCTCTCTTCCAATCTGTGTGCAGCTGAAGACCTACAGATCGACAGTCTGTTGCAGCACCGCTTCAGACTCCACCCCAAAGCTCCTGGGGGCGTGGCCTACATCGACGGAAAGCTCTTCCGGTCTTCTTCGCAGGCGAGGTGGTTTCGCCTCAATCCGAGGTCAGAGCTGCACAGGAGAGCCGTCCTTCGCCAACTGCACAGAACCAGTCCGGCCTGCAACCATAAGTAACTTGCAGAAGCTCCTGCGACCACACCAGTGCTCCCCTTGGCGCGCCACTTGACCGGGGCAAAGATCCACCTGTTCTCTGTCCAACGCAGCCAGAGGGGCCTCATTCAGAGGTCGGAGCTAATTGTACCGAATTTTCTACCACCGGGATGCTGTTCAGGTCAGTCAGGATCTGCTCCGACATCCTTCCACTTCTTGGACTGCTGCTCTCGGCCCTGACCTCCTCCAGTGCCGTTCTTTCTTGATGCTCGAAGAAGACTCGCCCACGGTCGTGCTCATCTTGGTCCCACCTCGTTTGGACTTCGGGAGTGATCGTGGTGACTTCATCTGTCTTCTGTTGCATCCTGGGAGCAGTCCGAGCCTGATCGCAGGGACCCTGTTCCAGAGCCTGCCCCTGCCGGTGATGACTTCAGACCCGCCCAAAAAAATTCACAGTCGTGCCTGGGTACCTCATCAACGTTTTGGCATAAGTCTCATCAAGTTCTGAGTCTGGGGGAGCTCACAGCGGCGGCTACACCGACCCCCTGTCTTGCTGTTCCAGACCCGGGCAGATTCGGCCGGGTGCTCCGTCGACGCAATCCGAGCAACTCTCCCCTCCCCGCCTGGCCGGCTTAACGCCCCTCCCTGTGCGGAGGTAGTGTTTGATTTATAATACAGATATCCCCACCCAAAGTCCACCCTCCTGTGTGAGGTGTTGTGCTTGTAACTATTAAACTGGGATCAAGCTTCATCAGCGCAGTGTGCGGGGAACCCACACTTTCCCGCTCGCCCTCGTCTCCGAACGGGGTTGGTTTCTTCAAACCAACCAGGGTAAGCTCTGAACTTTGCTCCATTATCCATATTTGTTCATCTAATATCCGCGGAATTGCTTCGTTGAGCAAGAGAGAGAGCGCCCGACCCCGTGTGTTCCACTTACGAGCGGTCACCGTGGGCTGTGAGAGAGAGGGACCTAGTGCCCCAATTGGCACCCGGCCAGCCCCTTAAGCGTGGGCCTCGTACCTTTGGGAGGGCAACCCTAGCCCTGCTGGCACTCTACCAGCTAGGGTCTTGATCCATCACCTCCACTTAGCATCATCAAGTCACCCGGGCTCGTGTGTGTGCGACGGCGATTCGGCCCCAATCTAGTACTTTATTGCTTTGTGATTGTGCTTGAAGAATAGGTCCAAGGATCTTTGTCTCTTTGCTGCATACCTCCTTAGTGTGTCACATCAAGTGGTATCAGAGCAAGTTTTAGACTTGTCTCTACGAGTCTAGTCCATGGGCACGCTTGCATTAGAGTCCCCGATAGACCGTCCCATGCATTGTCCACCACCCACTGTCAATGAGTCGACGGACCAAATGATCCCTCTCCCAATCATATCCCTTGCATACCTACCCAATGGAGAGCCTACGAAATTGATTTTGTTGACTTGGAGTCTGATAATTGGGTATCCCCCGATATCGTTGTCACTCTTTCTAGGACCGGACAAATTGTGCACAACGGAGACCAAGTCTTCGTTGAATTCCATAAATGGTTCGGGAAGACCACATACTGTGATGGAGCTTGGTGCCAAATTGGTACTTTGGCAGGCCCTTGCATAATCCTAGGTAGGAGATGGTTAGATGAAAGGAATGTCGACATCGACCCGACACGTCGGACTTGCCTAGTGCATCCGCCACACCTTCCGGGAGCCTTTAAATTCAACAACCTTATACTCTCCCATCCGCCGGAGTCCCGTCCTTATTCACCACCCCAGGCGCACCCCACACCAGCTATCATCATCCCATCCCCAAAAGACCTTCCATTTCCCTTGGAGAATAAAACCTCTACACCCCAAAGGGATGAGAATGAGATTGAGGTACATGAGGCCTCCCCTGATTGGGAAGAAGAATACGAGTCACAATGTCATGCGTTAGGCCAGGAAGTTCCCATCCCATGTGTAGAAAGCATCATGGCTCACACACCCGACCACCTAGAAGAGGAGAACACCATGGTCACTATCCCAACCGTGGGGGAAACACATGTCCAAGTTGAAGAAGAAAGCTCACACGGTGGTCTTCACCCTACGCCACCCTCTCCAATTGAGAGTGAACTTATCATAAGTGGGCCCTTGGTTAGGTGGCTAGAGGAAAACCGGGCTCACCCTATCCTTCCCCATGCCTACCCTCCCATGGAACAACACCTCCCCATAGTACCCATCAACATCTCGCACACCACAATCCAATCCTTCTACAAGGTTGAGCGTTGGGATGACTTCGTCAAAGGCCTAAAGTGGCAACTTGAGCTGACTTGTTTGTTGACCATAGGAGCGGACCGACCCAAGAGCCTTGACCTCATCCACCCATGCATCGGGTCTATCACCTCGGTCTACACCGTTGGTAGCTACACTAGTGACCTCCATCTCCTTCTTCCCGTGGAAGAGGAACCCATCCTGGTCCACTCCCCGACCACCTTGGTCCCAAAGATATTGGCCGATCGACCCACTCACTACATCGGCCCAATCACGTCATTAGAGGAGGACGACTCCCCACCTTTGGTTGACTTTGAGGACCTAGAGTTCCTTCCCCTAGGTGACCCTTGCCATGATCCCTTTGACCCCTTCCTTTGGGAGCACGGGTACCCATGTGACCCACCAGCCACTCACCCTTTCCTACCAGCACCCACCATGTTGAACCTAAACCACCCATTCCAAAACTTAGTCCTCACTATGAGAGCCATGACCAAGGGTGACAGCCACCCAGGAAATGAGGAATTGACCCATATCAAGATGTCCACTTTCTGGGACCCCTTCGACCCCCATGAGTGGAAACCCCCAAATCAACCCCCACCAAAAGATGGGACCATCTTGATAGGAATGCATGTGTCACAACATTTTGCTCCATCTAGTAGGACTAGTCATCTCATTTGTGTCATATACACACTAGGTCCAGTGCACGACAGGTTCACACTTGGATATGCAGGTCCTCCCCCATTCATCATCCATCTTATACATGATAGGGGTCTACATGGAAGTCCAGGCCCTCCGGCATTCATTGCACCCATACCTGATAGAGCCATTTATGGATGTCCCGGTCCTCCTAGGTCCATCAAAGTCTACGTAGCACCATTGCATGCTAGGTCCACATTTGGTTGTCCAGGACACCCATTATCCACTAGTGAGTCAACATTCACAGAGTTGCATGAGGAAATCCGCAAACACATCAACAAAAGCAATGAGGTGTATAAGAAATCGGCTGATTCCCACCAACGCCACCAGGAATTTCGTGTAGGTGACTTTGTGATGGTGAGAACCCAGAGACTATTCCCTGGGAATATCTCCAAACTGAGGTCGCGTGGATCAGGTCCCTTCCAGGTTCTGAGGCGGATCGGCACAAATGCTTACGTGTTGGACCTCCCCGAGGAGTGCGGAGTAAGTCCCACATTCAATGTGGCTGACTTGGTGCCATACAGGGGTCCCACGGTGACACCTAGTGAGGAAATCGAGCTTGTTCCACCCCTCGAGAGAGCCACCACCCGTGAGTAAGTTCCACCAGCCCAGAGAGGCCAACGTGAGCAAGTAGAGCGGATATTGGATGAACAGGTCACTATCACCCGGAGCAAAGCATACGAGCGATACTTGGTCAGGTGGAAGGGCCGGCCCCCTTCGGATGACTCATGGGTGAGCAGGGAGGATCTGCAACAGCTAGACCCCGACCTCCTGGAGCGTTATCGCAGCCGAGTGGTCCCTTTCTCGACAGAGTCGAGCTCTTCACAGCCCGGGGGAGTTGATGGGGACATCACCCGAGATTCCCTCTGGCTCGACACCTCTCTCCCTCCCGGAGATGGGTAGGATGCAGCTCCACGACTGGACGGGTCCACTTTGACACTTGGGCTTGCTATTTGGATCATCTTGGTGTATTTTCCCCTTTTTACTTGAGTCATTTTGATGTAATTTGCCTTTGTTTTGAGTCAAGTCCCTAGGTTATTATGATATTTACCTAAGTTTGTGTCATCATGTTGGGCTAGAGTGTCGTATGGGCCCATTTAGGTGGGCCTGGCCTAGGGGCGCCCCCCTCCCTTCCCCACCTCTTTTGCTTATTTGCTATTAGCACTTATTTCAGGGACTTTTTGTAAATGTTGGGATCCCTATAAATAGGACCCCAACCCCACTTGAGATGGCTAATGAAGTATTGAGTAAATTTATCCACAAGCATTGTCTTCTCTCTCTCTCTCTAGCTCTCTCTATCTCTCTCTCTCTCTAAAGGGGGCGAACCCCTCTCTTTCTCTCCCTTGGGCGAACCTACCCCTTCACCTCCCCCCCCTTGCCACATCACCAGCCACCTCAGCCCCCCACCCTTTCACCTTCCCAAGAGCTATTACTCCCCTTTAGTACCTCCACATCCCAAGCAACCTTTCCCATTCCCCATACACCCTTTCACCTTCCCAAGGGAGACTCCCTTCTCCTAGGCACCCCTTCCCATCCCCAAAGCAACCCCTTCCTATTCCCTAGACCTCCATTAAACCCTCCCATTAACCCACCACCCAAATCAAGAGGAGCCCTCCCCATTCCCCCAAGCCACTTGCGCCCCCATCTCCCCACCACCTCCCCCCTTGGCCATTTGCGCACCCACCCCTCTCCCTGCTAGCTCCGCCCCTGGCCTCCACCCTCACCACCCCTTCCCACCTTCCAAACCCCTCCTCACCACCAAAGCACCCATATCCCTTACCCCTCCACCAAAGAAACCCCCCATCCACCATTTCTCTCTTCCAATCTGTGTGCAGCTGAAGACCTGCAGATCGACAGTCTGTTGCAGCACCGCTTCAGACTCCACCCCAAAGCTCCTGGGGGTGTGGCCTACACCGACGGAAAGCTCTTCCGGTATTCTTCGCAGGCGAGGTGGTTTCGCCTCAATCCGAGGTCGGAGCTGCACAGGAGAGCCATTCTTCGCCAACTGCACAGAACCAGTCCGGCCTGCAACCATAAGTAACTTGCAGAAGATCCTGCGACCACACCAGTGCTCCCCTTGGCGCGCCACTTGACTGGGGCAAAGATCCACCTGTTCTCTGTCCAACGCAGCCAGCAGGGCCTCATTCAGAGGTCGGAGCTAATTGTACCGAATTTTCTACCACCGGGATGCTGTTCAGGTCAGTCAGGATCTGCTCCGACATCCTTCCACTTCTTGGACTGCTGCTCTCGGCCCTGACCTCCTCCAGTGCCTTTCTTTCTTGCTGCTCGAAGAAGACTCGGCAACGGTCGTGCTCGTCTTGGTCCCACCTCGTTTGGACTTCGGGAGTGATCGTGGTGACTTCATCTGTCTTCTATTGCATCCTGGGAGCAGTCCAAGCCTGATCGCAGGGACCCTGTTCCAGAGCCTGCCCCTGCCGGTGACGACTTCGGACCCACCCACAAAAATTCACAGTCCTGCCTGGGTATGTCAGCGACGTTTTGGCACAAGTCTCATCAAGTTCTGAGTCCGGGGGAGCTCACAGCGGCGGCTACACCGACCCCCTGTCTTGCTGTTCCAGACCCGGGCAGATTCGGCCGGGTGCTCCGTCGGCGCAATCCGAGCAACTCTCCCCTCCCCGCCTGGCCGGCTTAATGCCCCTCCCTATGCAGAGGTAGTGTTTGATTTGTAATACAGATATCCCCACCCAAAGTCCACCCTCCTGTGTGAGGTGTAGTGCTTGTAACTATTAAACAGGGATCAAGCTTCATCAGCGCAGTGTGCGGGCAACCCACACTTTCCCGCTCGCCCTCATCTCCGAACGGGGTTGGTTTCTTCAAACCAACCAGGGTAAGCTCTGAACTTTGCTCCATTATCCGTATTTGTTCATCTAATATCCGCGGAATTGCTCCGTTGAGCAAGAGAGAGAGCGCCCGACCCCGTGTGTTCCACTTACGAGCGGTCACCGTGGGCTGTGAGAGAGAGGGACCTAGTGCCCCAATTGGCACCCGGCCAGCCCCTTAAGCGTGGGCCTCGTACCTTCGGGAGGACAACCCTAGCCCTGCTGGCACTCTACCAGCTAGGGTCTTGATCCATCACCTCCACTTAGCATCATCAAGTCACCCGGGCTCGTGTGTGTGCGACGGCGATTCGGCCCCAATCTAGTACTTTGTTGCTTTGTGATTGTGCTTGCAGAATAGGTCCAAGGATCTTTGTCTCTTTGCTGCATACCTCCTTAGTGTGTCAAATCACTAAGCTTTGCATAGAGTTTGTGCTCTCTTAGTGTTTTCAAGACTATTCTTAAGTGCTCTTCATGTTCCTCCATTGTTTTGGAGTATATAAGAATGTCATCAATGAAGATAACCACAAATCGGTCAAGATATGGCCTGAAGATATTATTCATAAGTTGCATAAATACAGTCGGGGGATTATTTAACCCGAACGGCATTACTACGAATTCATAGTGGCCATATCTGCTTCGGAAAGTAATTTTATGTATGTCTTTGTCTTTGATCTTGAGCTGGTGGTAACCTGACCTGAGGTCTATCTTGGAGAAATATTATGCTCCTGAAATCTGATCAAAGAGTTCATCGATACGCGGCAACGGATATTTGTTCTTGATAGTGAGTTGATTTAGTCACCGGTAATCGATACATAGCCTGAGAGATCCATCCTTCTTCTTGACAAATAAAACTGGCGCACCCCAAGGGGATGTGCTAGGTCGAATGAAGCCCTTGTCTAATAACTCTTGAAGTTGTTTCTTCAATTCCTTGAGTTCTGTGGGGGACATCCTGTAGAGAGCTATTGAAACATGTGCTGCTCCGGGAATGAGTTCAATAGACAAGTTTACTCCCCTTTCGGGTGGTAAATCGGGTAAATCCGACGAAAATACATCAGGAAATTTATTTACAATGGGGATGTCTTCTAAGATGACTTCCTTGGACTCAGTAATGACTACGGAAGCAATAAAGGCTTCACATCCTTGCGAAATAAGTTTGCAAGCGTGAAGAGATGAAATAATAGTAGGATGCTTCCTATATTTGATACCAAGGAAAGAAAATCTCGAAAGACCAAGTTTTTGAAAAGAGATTATCCTATTGCGACAGTTTATATAGGCGTCATGGTCTACAAGTCAATGTACACCTAAAATAGCATCGTAACCTTCCATGTTAAGGCATACGAGGTTTGCAGGAAGATTATGACCTTCTACCATTACTTCACTATCAGGGTAGTAATTTGTAAGTTTAGTTCTGGGACCTAGAGGTGTAGTAATAGCAAGGTCCGAGGGTAAAGGAGTTGATAAAATTGGCAAAATTTTTGTAAAAGTAGTAGATATAAAAGAATGAGAGGCACCAGTATCAAATAGTACGAATGCAGGATGAGAATAGATTTGGATAGTACCTTCCATAAGCCCATCATTTTTGGGTGCTTCTTCATCATCTATAATAGCATTGAGACGAGCCTGCCGTTTACGTCCGCCACTAGAAGATTGATCCTTCATAAGAGGGTAATCCGACATGCGGTGCTCCCGACTGCCACATCGTAAACAAGCTCCGAGACGCTTTCAGCATTCTTCGGCTGAGTGGCTGAACTTTTCGCAAAATGTGCAAGCCGCCATGACTTGCTTTTATTTTTCTTTAACCTTCTTATTCTTATGGGAGCCATTACTACTCCCATTCCAGGTTCTCTTCTTGCTATCACGAGATTTGTAAGGTTCTGTGATACTAAACTTACCTTTCCTTTCATGTCGATCAGACCTTCGGCTCAGCTTCTCTCCCTTGCCTTTTAATTTTTCGACCTTCTCTAAGGTCCTTTCACATAGATGTGCCCGTTGGACCATCTCCGCATATGTACGGATATTTTGAGTCCCGAGTTGCTGAATAAAGTTGGGCCTTAAACCATCCATAAAATGATTGGCTTTTAATAACTCCGTATTAATCAAGTGAGGAGCATAAGGTGCCAGTCGAGAAAACTGGAGTTCGTACTCTGCCACTGACATCATGCCCTGGCGCAAAGAAGCGAATTCCATAGCCTTCCGCTCCTTGAGATGTTCAGAGAAATATTTGGCTTGGAAGAGCGTAAGAAAACCTTCCCAAGTATGTGGTGCATCTTCTGGCGGTGCAGGAACTGACTTCCACCATGTACGAGCATCTTTATTGAGTTGGAATGTGGCTAGACGAACCTTTTCTTTGTCGGCACATTGCATGACCACGAATATACTATTCATTTCATCAATCCAGTTTTCTACCTCATCAGGATTAGAAGAACCTGAGAACTGCGGAGGATTTAAGCACCGAAAATTGCGGTGTAGGTCTCCAGCTCTTGCCCCTACGCCAACTTGAGCCATATTCTATAATGCTCGGGTTAGACCTGCAACGGTTTGCTGCATACCGTCCCAGTCAACACAATGAGCCATTATGAGAGCAAGGTACCTGAGAAGAGTAATAAATTTGTTATTTCTAATGGAATGAGTGGGGTTAACCTTAGAAATAATTCTAATTACTATCTCATCCCAGGTTCTACCCAATTCCTCTCATAGGTTGGGAGTTTCTTTCCTAGTTTCATAGGTGTGGGTCCTTAAACCTTGGACTTTAGCCTATGACATGACATATTCCTAGGACTTTCTTAGGCCTAGGATCTGATACCACTCTAACTATCACGCCCCGAGCTTTTAGTACAGCGGAAGATGATTTCGGGAACGTGAACAGCCGGCATGGTAAGCCTCTCGCAAGCAAGAATAATCAGAGCGCAAGACAATCACACAAAGGTAATTGCACTATCAATTCATTCAAACCTTTACTTTTATTGATAATAATGATCCAAGTACATGAAACATTGACTCTCTTTAACTTACTAGATTCAAATAAAAGAAAAATTACATATATGGACTCAATCTAGACATGTTTTGACTTTTAGGTCTTCGCTCAATTCCATAAGACCTTCAATCGCTCTCGGACCTGCTACTTGTGTAATCCGAATCTGACTCACTTGCACTTCCTGAAACATTGAGAAAGTAGGTAATAAGCACACTTGTCCAGTAGGTATCTTCGCATCAACATGTAGGCAATCTTTAAGTAATTAACATTTTAGCTCTAGAGAATAAGGTAAATCATATAGGTACGATAAAACATTATTGTGCTAAAGTTGGGCATGTGTGGAACATGAGTGTTTCTATTGTTTTGATGATGTCCAACTATGACTCAACTAATGATTGGTTCTATTGTTTTGATGTGATTCCAACTATGACTCAACTATGACTCATTTATAGTGTTTTGATGATGTATGTCTTTAGAGTCATTTGCTATTCATTATGCATTTGCTATGCATTTGATAAAATCACTTTGATATGCATTTTGCTTTTGCTATGCATTTGATAAAGTCCATTTGCATACAATTCAGGTCATTATATTGCCAATTCAACATATCAAGAATGGCTTGCAACGCTTAGCCAATTGGTCGCACAGAAATCAAGATAGATCCAAAGGCTCCAAGATCACTCAAGATGCAACGTGGAAACTCATGATGCCAAGTGCACTTGCAGATCAAGAATAGCTTGCAACACACAATTCAAGCATCAACTGAAGCCATTCAGTCATCTTCCAAAGCCAAGGAGTTCCAATCAAGCAAGGATCTCAAGAAGAGCTTAAGGGAAGGCTGTCCAAGTGAAGAGCTTAGTAGAGACATATGTGAAAGCTTAATGTTGCGCCCTCTCACGCGGATCGACCTGCGCGGTCAGGTCGCGGGGGTCAAGGGGGCAGCGCCCCTTGCGGGGGTTTCCGGGGGCGGAGCCCCCGGAACAAAATTCTGATTATAGGAATGATATAATTAACAGAATTCTTCAAGACAGTCAAGGGTGATGCTACAAACATGCACGGACTGCTAATAGAGTTTGAACAACGGAGTTCAAGACTTAACGGACCGAATCGGAGACTCAACGGACCGACCCGGGCCAACCCGGGCCTTGCCCAGCTGGTGGTCGACCGCCAGCATAGGGGCGATCGACCGCCCCAGCCAGCAACTGCCAGCCTGCATGAGTCTCAGTAGCGGTCGACCGCCAGCCAGTGGCGGTCGACCGGAAATCCCAGGGATCGCCCGTTTGCAAGTTTCACAGTAGCGGTCGACCGCCAGGAGCCGCAGGTCGACCGCCAGCCCCGAGCCAACCATGTTTGACTTCGAATTCCACCTCGTGGGCTGCCTAATTCTCATGATTTCTTTAATCCCAAAGAACCCCAAAGTCTCCCAATCACCCACAAATTGTGGATCTGGTCTAGGGATTCTCCAAGGACCATTCAAGGTCTATAAAATCAACACATTGGTGGAGGCAAACCCTAATGCTTCATTTGGGATTAAGGGTGGCTGCAAGAGGAGTTTTCAAGAGAGAGGAGACGAAGTACTGTTCATATGAACAGTACTTCGTGAATGAGTTCTTCATCCACTCAAGAGTTTCAAGTAAAGATCTGAAGCAATCCTGAAGCAATCACCTTCTACTCTTCAATCAACTTCCAAGAAGGAGAAGAAGCAAAGCTTTCAAGGCGATCCAAAAAGCTCATTTCTCAAAGTGATTTTCTTCATCCTTTCAAGTTCATCCAAGGTGATTTTTAAAGCAACCAATCTCCTACAAGCTATTGAAGAAACAAGATTCAAGGTAGAATCAATTACTCTCTTCATCCACTTCAAGAAGATACAAAGAGAAGATCAAAAGAGGAGATTGAAGGAAGAGTTACTGTTCACTCGAACAGTACTCCGTGAAGAACATCTTCATCCAATCTAAGGTATTCAAAGTTCATATCAAAGCAATCATCTTCCAAGATCTGTGAAGAAGGAAGCAAGGATCAAGGTAGCATCTATTCACTTCTTCATCCATTCAAAGAGATCAAAAAGAAGATCAAAAGAGGAGGATTGGAAGAACAGTTACTGTTTACATGAACAGTACTCCGTGAAGAACATTCATCCATTCAAGGGTGAATCAAGAAGATTGATTTGCAAGAAGAAGAGATCCCTGTTGCTGATCAACAAATCATCTCCATTCAAGGGCCAATTCCTTCTTACTCAATCTCTTGTTTTAGTTCATTCACATTTGTTTTACTTTCAATATTGTTAAACATTGAAGTTGTGATTCGTCCCTATCGGTGGTTAGTAGGAAGGCAATTGGAGGGTGTTCCAATTTGCGGTTGACGTCCCTACCAGGTGGTTAATAGGAAGGCAATCGGAGGTGTTTCCGATCTGCGGTGTTGACGTCCCTACCGTTGGTTAGTAGGAAGGCAATCGGTGGTTTCTGATTTACGGTTTGGTGCGCTGCGCTAGTGGAGCCTCACCGGGTTTGGTGAGGGGTGGACATAGGGCTGAGGATTCAGTCCGAACCACCTTAAAATCCATTGTGTTCATGGTTTGTTTGTGTGATTGCTTGTGCTAGATGCATGCTTAGGTTTAATATTCACATTACTTATTCATCTTGCTAAGCAACTCATTGCGTTCTTCGTTAAACTAGTTTTTATTCCGCTGCGATTCTTGCTGTCTAGCTTTATAGAGGGTTGAATTATGAAAAGAGGTGCAGATCTATTCATCCCCCCCCTCTAGATCAGTCAGCCACTACCCAACAAGTGGTATCACAGCACACAACAAACATGTGGTATAAAACCAAAGTAAAAAGAACATGAATTATCAAGATAAGATATGAGAATATGATTGAGCAAGTATATAGCAAGAAATGTAAATTTGGCCTTTCCATGAACAAGAACGTAACAAGAATGTACTTTTCATAATCATAAAGGCTATGCACTAGAAAGTCATGTAATAAGCAAGAAAGTACTTTTCGCTTAATAGCAAGTACTTCGTGAATTTACGTGGATCTTTATTCATGTCCGTGGATCTTCACTTATTTATAAAGATAGTACTCCCAGCGCAATGCCACGCCAGTAGCATCATATCCCATGGTTTATAGTATGTTTCCGACAATCAGCCGAGGGGTCTAGCATAGAGCCCTTAAACACAATCAGTGCTCGAACTGCATCTTCAAGTATAAATCAAGTTACTTCCACGATTTAATCAATAATGTGGCCAATAATGTACAAGTTTAATGATAGTTCTTATGATACAATGTCAATGGAAGAATGCACCAAATATGAATATAAGAATTCAAGGAATGCTTTAATGACAAAGTCATTCTACGGGAAAAATTTGGCAGCATAATGGTACATTCGTTATCTTTTATATCTTTAACATTGACTTGTTAGCATAGGTTTAGAGTCTAGATAATTCTAAGATATTCTAGAATCTCAAGAAAACCAACCCCAAGGGTCATCCTCCGGTTAAAAAATTTCAGGAACCAAGTGGTCGTTTACTGGACTATTTAGGAACGCAAGCGGTCATTTACTAGACCGTTTGAGAACGCACACAGTCTAATGCTGGACCATTTGGAAACAGGGCTTAGAAATGCACTGGTAAGTACTCTCTAGACAATTTGGGCTTTGATGGTACAACTAGCTCGGCGTCCTAGTGGGAATCCCAGGCTCGGGGAGACTTATGGAGGCTTTGAGACAAGATTACCTAGTCCGTTGGAAGGAATATCCAATGGAGAGGTTATCAAGTCCAAGAATGTATACTTAATGTGCAAAGGTGTAACTAATGACAACATACCGGGATATGTGCCATGTACTTAAGAAAATGACTCTTAGATAAGAGAGAGATAGTGCTAAAACATCGATCAAATCATGACTAGTCCATGAATCATATAAAATTTAAGTTAATTACAAAAGTATATGATTTGGTCATGAAAATAACATAAGAAAAATAATAATTCTAAATGCATAAAGAACATGAAATCCACTGGAATGACCTGTGAACATAACTAGGTATATGAAAATAGTGTTTGAAATAGGATAAAACCTACTTAACTAGGCTTAACATATAATCATTAGGGCTAATCTACAATATGTTTTGAGTTAACAATATTACAGAAATCAAAAAACGCAAACGGTCTAGTGGGTGACCGTTTGGTGGGTGCTAACGGTCTATCGTAGGACCGCTAATATTTTCTGGCAGTCTACAGGAAGACCGTTTCTTCCTGTGTTAACAAAACTCAATAAAATATTAATCTAAGGCATACCATGCATGGAAATCAACATGAATATACTCTAAAGCATGATAGAACGAGTATAGGCCAACAATATTCATGGGCTTGTGTAATAAACAAGAGAATTTCTTTTAATTCCATTAGGGCTAAGGGTTATGCATGAATATTATACTAGTTGCATGGTCCTAATGAAAACATAAAATTCGCGGTGTATAGTTGTGATGACCCGAACTCCGGATACCGGATATACCCGATAGGATTACCGAGTAGACCCGATACCACTTGGAACCCGTGAAGCCTCCCAAGAGCTGTAAAGCTCTGAAGGGATAAAAGGATTATTGTATAGTACATTGAAGTCGCAGATATAATAGTAAGCAATTAAATTTCATTAATCATGTTTGCTAAAGTAGCAGAAATAAAATTACTTTTTAATTAACAATTATACTAGAGTCCAGTCCGAAGGAAAGACAAGTACAGTCCAACAGAAAGAAAAATGTACACTGAGGTCGGGGGAAGTCCGACGCAGGTACCGCTGGCAACTACGAGCACGCCACACTAACCAGCGCGAAGGAAGCAGAGACGACCACACCTGAAAAGTAGGGGTGAGTCTCGTGTCACTGGCTCAGTAGGGGTCACGCGGATCCCCACTGAAAAATAATGCAGTAACACGGAACAACAACCAAAACAACAGTAGTAGTAAAGCAGGAAAAGCTAAACTACAACTAGAAAGCTGTAAAAGAAAGCTGTAAGAGTAGGAGTAGAATAGCTAAAAGAAAAGGGAAAAGCAAAGCCGAATAAAACATGGCTGCCGATCAAGCCTCGACTCCCTGACTACTCCAGACCACGATAGAAGGGTGAACCCTGATCTCACAAAGTCAGGAGTTACCGATCCGTCGCAAGACACCAGCCTCAAAGCTATGGCCAACGGAAACAGGTAAAAGGCCTAGAAGAGATCTAGACAGACACGAAATACTAAAGCCTACACGGATGGATTGTCGTGCATGCTCTCTAAGCGCAAACACATACACGACCGGATCGTCGTGCATACCACACATCACTGACCTCGAGTAAGACCAAGAAAAGACTAACCCGGAGAGGTCACGACGTATGAGAAATGCGAGAGTCACTTGTCACATGACGGAAGCACCTCCTCACTAGAAGAAAAACCAGATGCGTCCACTGACATCTTACACTGCGCCACAAGTATCTCGCTACGGACACCGAGAACGACAGAGACTAAGATACTCACAGAACTAAACCAGAAACTACAGTAACGAGTGACTAGTCGCGGTCACGCCCGTCGGCGTTCATCCACAATGCCCCTGACTACATGTGCACACACAAGCTCAATGCCTTGAGCCATGCCTCTAGCTAGTTTTCTCCCCCAGCAGGACGCTACTGCAAAGCAAGGGAGCCCATGGAAACTAGCCTAAAAACAGTGTCTCGGGAACTACCCCGCCACCACTCCCAGGTGGGCCGACACTCGAGGTCATGGGGCTACGACTAGTGGAGGCTCACTAGACACAGAGACTCTGAAACACAAGTGTTGGAGTACAGATAGGCTAAGCATGCACTGTCACCCGCACTACGAAGCACAAAGGTAGTACACCCACTGCCAACAGACTCAGGACAGGGCATCTAGACCTACCAATGCAACAATCCTTGAGTCTCATGACTCGGAGTCAAGATCGTCACATAATCACGGTGACAAGCCGCCAATCAGCCTAATCCTAAGCCGAGGAAAATGACACTAGATCATCAGATCCACACAACCGTATAAAATGACTCACGGAGACCTGAGGGAGAATCAAGACCCTCAACGCATCTAAACATGCAAACCGAGATAGGACAGTACCTCAAGGCGTCCAGAACCACTGTCTCGAGCTAACGAGACATACACAAGGTCACCTGTCAACCACTGGGTCTCACCGGGTTGACCAAAGCCTACATAATGATTGAGAAGACTCGGAAGCAGTACAAAACACCACTCGAGCTAGGGACACTCTTGGCTCTTTTATAATATGGTCATAGCCCTCATATGATATCAAAAGACATCCGTGGGACAATGGGCAAACCATAAGGTCAAGCCAAGATGATTGAAAATCAGAACTTCGGAAACACAGCTCTCTGGTGGTACGCGGTCTAATGCTTGGCTGCTCAGCAACACAGGCGGTCAATTAAAGGGCCGCTTACCAGCCGCAGAGCTGACACTAGGCGGTCACGAGGAGGGCCGCGAAATGACTGGAGTGGTCATTTGATAGGCCGCTAAGCCCAGTCAATGGTGAACCAACATGCCCAGTCAAACTACCAGGTGGTCTAATATAGATCCGCCACATGGACTAGGTAGCCTAAGAACAAGCCGCCACACTAACCACCTTAACATATGGACTTAAGCCAAATGGACCGTAGCGGCCTAAGAAAAGGGCGCTACAATGAAGAGGCAGATGACTACGGTCAAACCTCAAGTCGCAGTTTACCAATGGGCCGCTCAAGAGAATAGACGGTCCACTAATGGGTCGCTAAAAGGGTCTAGACGGTCTAATAGGAGACCGCTTGGTCAAACCGACTTAAAACGATAACTCGGTCAAAACGGTCAATAGCAGTCTAGCAAGGGACCGCCCAAGGCAAGGAACGGTCTAGAGAAGGACCGCTTCACCAACCGCCATAAAACTGTTGATTATAGTCAACAACACTAAGCGGTCTAGCAAAGGGCCGCTTAAGAGAGCTGAACGGTCTATCGGAAGATCGCCGAACTAACCAGCGCAACTAGGGAAACTGCAGGCCACCCAAGTGCCGTTCAATGGACATAAACGGTCCTATGATGCACCATGAAACACAGATAAATGGTCCTATGATGGACCACGAGACACATAAGACAGTCTATCGTGCGACCGCACGAACCCAAACCGACATACATGAAACGGTCACACATCGGACCACGTAGTGACCTAAACGGTCACTGTAACGATCGTTCAGGCGTTACGGCGGAAAAACCATAGGATCGGCCAGATCGTGGCCTTTCTACGCCCCATTCGCTCCGACACGAAGGGGATACAATCACATTGACAATGCCGACCTTCCACACTCCGGAAGGGGTCAAATCGACACACAAATGGCTAGAAACAGGCAATTCTACCGAATTGACCCAAATAGAATCACATGGGTTCCCGGGCTCCTACTGTTCCCAAATGACCACCAATCACGATGAAATCAGTGTGAATGGAATGCTGACATTCCAGGGGTTCGAATGATACTAACTGATCCAAAAACCGTCGTCGTTTTCCAGTGAACCCGATGAACACCCTAAAGGCATGATTTTCCTGAAACTGAATGAAACCCACTCGTTCTCGCACCGTTCGGTGTAAAACTATGAGGAAACGTAGCAGAGAAGTAGGTGATCCATCTCCCTACCTCCACCGACGATTTCGCTCGCCGAAGCGACTAAACCGCGCCAAAAACTGCCAAATCAACGAACCGCGCCGGCTTTGAATCCACCATGGGATCGCGCTGCGCCACGCTCAATCGGCCACTCCATCACACTCCAGGTTCACTCCATCGCATCCCCGCCTCGGCCAACTCGGCAACGGTGCGCGCCCCGCGTCGAGAGGACCAGAGAGGAGAGAGAACGAGAGAGAGAACGTGAGGTGAGAAATGAGAGGGAGCAGAGAGGAAAAGGAAAGAAATAGAAGAAAATTAGAAATTTTCCTAATTTTCTAAAGTTTCAATTTTTGTGCCAAAAATCCACTAATTCAGTAAAATACGTAAAAATAGTCGAAACGATCCTCTCAAAGAGTACATCGCAACTGTATCGTCATTGAGTTAAAAAACTGAGAAATAAACTCCCCACAGGGTTCCGTAACTTGTACGGGAGAAAAACCAACGTGGATTGTAAAACTCAACTCAAGACCCACAAAAGCGATCCGAAAGTACTCCGATAAGGATCTGAAAGATCCGATAAGAATCCAGGGCATTACAATAGGACATGGAATTGATTGAAAATAGAGGGCTTTTGTTCCTGATATTAAATTTAAGCCTTTCATGAGATGACCTACCTTTGTCCTGGGCTTTAGACTTCGAATTTAGGGCTAGAAGTTAAACCTAGTTTTCTAGACGTCCTGAACTGAACCAGCAACTTCACACCCTTCTAACTTTTGATTCCCTTGACTTAAAGACATGAAATTTTGAGGGTAAGTAGAGGATACTAACGAGATCAAATGATTCTAAAGAACCTCTATCTAATTACCTCGTTTAGGGCTTCTATTTTCATGATCTTCCTGGGTCGGTCGTAGAGGTTCCAGAATTAGTTGTACCGAACCAGCGTCTTTGGATGCTTCTAACATCCTGTAGGCTTGATTTCCTAAGATGAAAATCGGAGGAAAGTTAGATCTTAGTATAAGGAACAAAATCCTAGAATAAACTTACCTCTGATTCTACCTCTTTACCTTAGTTCCACTCGAGCCAAAAGTAAAGATCGCGTAGGTGAGATCTGGGGTCTATTTATAGGGTTTTGCTAGGGTTTCCATAGATTAGATCGATTCTAGAGTCCTTATGAAGCATTAGATCGATCTCTGAGAGTCCTAAACATGCTTACAAGTCTTTATACCTCGGTCTCTAGAAGTTTGAATGCCAAAAATTCAATCTTTTTGCACTTTCTTCCACTCACGGAATCTGCAGAGCCTAGCGATCGTTTGTGGTTTCGCGATAGACCGCTTTCAGTCTTGGATGTCGAATTTGAAATCATTTCAAAATATTGCATTATTATCCCTTTATTTATCATGAAATAATCCTATTTATCTCCTTAATTCTGTAAATACTCCAATTTTAAGCTTCTAGAATATGGGTCAAGGTCCAAAATAGTCTTTTGGCCAATTGGATTCATTTAAATGGGCCTAATCCTTTTGGATTAGTGCAAGGCCTAAATAATTATTTTTAATTAACCACATTTCTTTTTGATAACCCATTTGGCCTACTTAAATATTTAATATTTATACTTTAATCCCAAAAAATTTCTCGGGCGTTAGATGAAGAATGGTCTGCAGAAGTAATGTCGACAGGTTTAGAGGTCTTGGCTAACTTGGCATACTGATGCAGGGTGAGAAGGGCAGGATAAGCAGTAAGCGACAAGGAGAATGAGCTGAAAGGGAATTCAATTGTCAATCCTTGACACAAAAGAGATGTTAGAGAAGGAAATCCGGGATACCCGAAAATCCAACCCCCTTACCGAATTTGAATCCACAGTCTTGGATGGTGTATGTGTTGGAAATGAGTTTGCATCTTTGGGGTGAGAAAACTTTTCTGACAGATCTGAGGACATAGTGTTGTGCCCCTTGTGCTTTGATGATAATGTGGTGTTTTAATGATAGCAACATGAATGAGTCACCATATTATTTTGTTAAGAACAACACATTGAGTCATCACATGAATGCATATGTCTGATCTGTTCTGTGGAGAATGCATGAGTGTGCTAGGTCATGCAGTGTTCCATACTAAGTGCATAAGTTTTTGTATAAAGTATGTGCATTCTTATTTCTCTTGCATACACTGCATCGGTGCATTCTTCGATTGCTTTATGCATGTTGCTTTATGCACACACTAAGTCTATACATCCATTAGCTGATAGCTGAGTAAGTCTATACATTCTTTTGCTCAGTTCGCAGCTGAGTCTGAAGTCTGTACAGCCTATGTTCTTCACACATAGCGCTTCATGTCCGTGCATAAAGTCTTTACATCGTTCTCGTGTGCATCATTTCAAAGTCCATACATTGCCTTGTAGCATGCACGCACACACAAGTCTATACATTGCCTTGTAGCATGCACGCACACACAAGTCTATACATTGTCTGTTCGCAACACTAAGTCTGTACAACCTCCATTGGTTCACTCGACGAAGTCAGTACAGCCTGTGTGTTGCACGACATCAAGTCTATACATTGTCTCGCACACACACACACAAAGTCTACACACCAACAAGTCTGTACATCATTGTTGCATGCATCATTCAAAGTCTGTACAACCTGTGTCATCGTTCATGCACCGTCTCACTTAGCGTCTTTGTGCATGCATCATTCAAAGTCTGTACAGCCTGTGTCATCGTTCATGCACCGTCTCACTTAGCGTCTCACCCAGCGTCTCATGCAAGTATGTACAGCCCATGTTCACAGCATACGCAAAGTCTTCACATCGCCGTGTTCATCTCACTTAGCGTCTTTGTGCATGGAGCATTCAAGTCTGTACAGCGCCGTGTTCACATGCTTCAAAGTCTGTACAACATCCTTCCCATGCACACAAAGTTTGTGCATCGTTTGCATATTGCACACTAAGTCTATACATCGCTGCATACACTATGCATTTGGGCATTGTTCATTACAGCAAGTCTGTACATTATTTTCTCATGCACGTAAACGGTCAAGTCTGTACATCAATGCATGCTATCAAGTATGTACAGCCTGTGTGCTTCATAATGCCAAGTCTATACAGCGGCTAGCTACACAAACGCCAAGTCTATACATCAGCTGACTGCTGCATTGCACACGCTCAAAGTCTATACACTGCTTGCATGCGTTCAAGTCTATATATTGTGCATCGTTCAAAGCAGAGTCTACACATTACCTGCTGTTGTGTTCATGCATCATTCAAGTGAGTCTGCACATTGCTGCATGCGAAGTCTACACATTCGTTTGGCATGTCAGGGCACTCATCTTCAATGTACATACTTTAAAATATGCATACTGTATTACACACCAGCAAGTCTGTACATGCTTTAGCTTTGCATTCACAAAGTCTGTACATGCCCAGTCTGCATCATTCAAAGTCTATACATTCTTGCATCGTTTCTCATTGTACACACTTTCTCTTATATGCACACTGCATCTAGTGCATCAAGTCTGTAAAGGCCATGACTCAGACTCAATGCATTCAGTTCTTCATGTCAGCTAAGTCTATACTGATAATAGTCTGTTATTACAGAGCTGCTGCTCGAGGAGATTAATGATGCACGTGATCCAAGAATAGAAGATGGCCCTGATCGTGACACGTGGAACCACTGTGCTGAAATGTTGCCACGTGGACTGAGGCCTCTGGGCGGGAATCATGGAGACCACACGCCCTATCCCTGCTGCTGCTATATATACTAAGCTTCTTCCTCAGAAGAAGACTGATCGAAGTAGAAGGGGTAGAAGCAGAGAAGGAACTGAGAGCCTACACGATCTAGTGTGAAGAGAATAAGAAGAAAAAGAGAAGAGCAGAGTGTGAAAGCAGCAGAGAAGAAGAAGAAAAAGAAAGAGGAAGAGAGATCGAGAGTTGAGAAGAAGAAGCGGTCAGTTATCTGAAGTTTAGTCTCTACTGGACCGTGGATCAAATCTAGGCCAGTCAACTCCTTGAGAGCCATTTCGTGCTTCATTGTTTACAGCTTTTCGGTGCTGTGATTTTCTATCTTTTGTTTTTCTTTTGAACCTTTCATCAAGCTGTTAGTCAGCAGTTTTACAGAGGAGGATTCCTCTGGACAACAAGCTGTGTTGCTCAGTGGGCGAGGTGGATACCTCGGACAGCAAGCTGTGTTGCTCAGCGGGTAAGGTGGATACCTCGGACAGCAAGCTGTGATGCTCAGCGGGATAGCAAGCTGTGATGCTCAGCGGATGGCAAGCTGTGAGGCCCAGCTGATGTAGGCAAGCTGTGATGCCCAGTGGTTTTCAAGCTGTTTGGCAGCGGAATCCACACTCTGGTTTGAGTGTGGGGTGGACGTAGGTCTGGAGGACCGAACCACCTAAAAACCCTTTGTGCACTGTGGTTTGAATGTTTATTTCTATCTTCGCTAGATGAATGCATAGGTGCGCTCCACATATTTGCTTACTGGTTCAACAGAAGATTAGATTAGTTTTTCAGATTGTTTAAAGTTTTGAAGTGAGCGAAATTTTGTAGAGGGATACATTCACCCCCCTCTGTATCCATCGCATCGGTCCTAACAGTTGGTATCAGAGCGGGTGTCTGCACAGAGGGTCCAACGACATGCGGATTTGATCCGTAATTGGCTTCAGTGCGATCTAAGTTGATCTGTTCGCTTGCATTATTTTGAGCTCTCTACTAGCATTGCTCTTGATCTGATCTGTTTCATCTTGCACTTATGGCTGAAATTCCTATATTCACTGGTTTAGATTTCTATGGCTGGTATGGTCGTTTTAGAGACTATGTGATCCATATGAATTCTGATTTATGGATACTCATAGCTCACAGTCCATATGAAGTTCCTGAAGACAAATCCAAATGGAAGTCCTCAGATAGATTGAAATTCTCAAAAAATCAAAAGGCCCTTGACCTTGTGAAAGGGGCGATAAGATCTAATGTGCTTACATGTATCTCTGAGTGCAGAAGCGCAAAGGAAGTGATAGACAAACTAACTGACGACTATGGTGGAAAAGGAACTCTGTGCTTTATGGCAAGAGATCACATCAGTGATCAATCAGATGAGTCTCCATCTCAGGTAACTTCTAACTCAGAACAATCAGCTCTTGATGAATTGATTGAAATGTATGAAAACTTGTTAGAAAAATACAAATCTCTTAAGACTAAAAAGAGAAAAATAAAAAAGGAGATGTTGTACGAAATAAGAGAACTGAAATGTGAAAATGAAAATATGAAGGATAGTCTGAAAAGAAATGAAAATTCATGTAATGAGTATGTTTCTGCGAAAAATTTGAATAACAGTCTTCAATCCGAACTGAAAATGTAGGAACAACAAATTGACTCTCTGAAAGAAAAACTAGAAGAATTGAAGAATAGAAATTCTGAACTAGAAATGTCTAAATAGAAATTGAATGAGGATTTGAAAAATGTGGATCAAAATAATTTGATTGATGAAAATAAAATGTTGAAAGATCAAAATAAGAAGCTGATGGTTTTGAACATTGTGTTTTCTGAAAAACTGATGGATATTGAAAAGGGTAAGGCAATTTTGATTGACAAAGAAGCTAATGAGAATTTGAAGATACTGCAGGAAAATGAAAATTTGAAAAGACTCAATGATGGTTTGCATAATCAAATAATCTCATGTGAAGATGACATTGTGTTATTGCAAACTGAAATTGATGATCTAAAAGCTTCTATGTCTAAATTTGTGAAAGGAAAGGATAATTTGAATAATCCGCTTGGCTCTAAGGTGAATTTTCAGAAGGAAGGACTCAGCTATGTGCCTGTCAATAAACGAACTAATGAAAAGAAGAAGTCAACTGTATTCGTGAAAAGTTCTGAACAGACTAACCAATCTAGTTCTTCTATCTTTCAATTCACTGCAAAGAAAGCCGAAAATTCAGATAAAAATCAGAAAAAGTTTCAAAAATCAAAGAAAATTGTTAATATGAATAAGCCCAAACCTGTCCCTGATTTACATGTGTATGCTGCTCACTGCTCACACACACATTCACACTCTCATGCGAATGTTAATTCTGTCAATCAAGGGAATGTGAATAAAAAGGTAGTAACATGTCACTATTGTGGGAAGGTTGGACATATTATGCATAACTGTGTAACATTGATAAATGATGAAAGAAATGCTATTAGATTGTATCCTAGAAATCATCTTCCTAGGAAACCTTCTACTGATCAGAAAAAGAAAATTCAATGTTATTGCTGTGGGAATTTTGGTCACATTGCTGCCTTCTGCTGGCATGCTCAGGGAAAGAAAACTAATTCTGGATTTGTTAATTTCCCTGTTAATAAAAACATTTTCGATAGAAAGAAGTTTGGTTCTAGAAGCAAGCACATTGTATGTTTTGAATGTGGAAAGCCAGGCCACAGGGCTGCAACCTGTCGACTGGCAGGTTATAATAAACAGGCTGGCTTCAATCAACAGAATCTTAATTCTGTTAACAAAATTTTTCATGCAAAGATACATAGAATTAATGACAACAGTAATTTGCATAAAAAAAATTTAAAATCTACTGCATCATGCCATTATTGTGGTCAGATAGGTCATTGTATGGATAATTGCTCCTTGATGATGAGTGATGATCTGAAGTCTCAGAAAATGTGGAAAACACCATTCAGAGGTGTCACTTTTACTTCAGGACCCAAGGCGAATTGGGTTCCTACTGGATCAAAATGATCAAATCTATGCAGGTGTGCCTTGGAAGCTGATAAATAAAGGAGTTAATAATCCAAGGCACTCAAAAGTGAAACCCCCAGAAGTGGACTATTCAGGTTAGTTCTGAAAACTCAGTTTAAAATCTGTCTTCTGAATTTGTGTGCTCCAGATGCTTGTAGATCATGATAAAATCTTTGATGAATGCATTATACATTCTTGTTATGATACATATTTGTCAAATTCCCTGCATAAATCTCATGACATTCATGTTCAGGAAATATCTGAAGGAGAGTCATTGCATAAGCATACATGTAGTGACTGAATTGCATATCATCATATTAAAAATTCCAAAAAGAAGTGATTCACTGCATATAGACAAGGGGAGCCTTTCTAAATTCTTTAGTGGTGTCAATTGTCTGAACTCTTCCTGTCTACCCATCTGATTCATTGCCATATCTACATATTCTGTCTCATCTTCAGAACTCCTGTTCCTCATGAAAAATCAGTCAAATCAATTGAAAAATCTTCTTTGCACCGAGTTTGAGTGGTTCATATCGTGCACATAGTCGATGCATGTATTGCACCGAGTATAGGTAGCTGCATGTCTTGCATATAGTCGGTGCATCTCATGTTCACAGTGCATATTGGTGTGCCTTCATTGCATATCATGCATTTTGTCAGGGGGAGCTTGTCTGCTGTCGCTTGATCATCATGCTCTCCTTATCAGATTTGTTGCATACTGCACATATGAAGAGTAGTGCATGTCATAAAATTTTGAAAAACCTAAAAAGATATTCCATTGCATTTAGACAGGGGGAGCATTCCTATTTCATCTCTTCTTCACCTCATGAACTCCTTTTGTCTAGTAATCTGATCCATTCTCTTGCCTATGTGCTGTTCAATTGAATTCTCTACTGTCTTCACTAAAATAGCTAATCAGTCTATATTCCAGACTCAGCTACTGTTTGTTGATAAACTCTCTTCTAATGCTCTTCTCTATTAGTGATTGACTCTTACACCAGCTTACACTCATTCTTCACATTCTTCTTAGCTGGTTTGAATGATTGTGTCTAGTGGTGTTTGTTGATCAGCTGTGTCTGTATTCGGTCTGAGGAACTTAAGCTGCATGTCATGCAATTCAGTCTGAGAACTTTGTAGAAATTCCTATCATATAGGTTTAAGAATTACCACTGAATCAGACTGATATAAGATTAATGTATTCTCAGATTTGTAATTAAATGAATTGAAAATATCTGAATGATAAGCTTTAATAAATCTTAACCATCTGTGTCATAAAAATCTTAGACTCACTCATCAAATATCTGAAAATTTGAAATCAGGGCTACTTTGGTTAAGATACATAGAGTGAGTATTGTTCTTAAACATTAGCTTTGAAAATTTTGACAGGAAATAAAATCAGTGAGTAATGAAATGACTTTGTTCACTGAGAAATTGGGTTTTCCATCAAAAAAATGGAGTGAACCCAAGTCATGAAATGTCATAGTCACTTAAAATGAAAATTCATTGAGAACCTGACCGAGCAATGGCATTTCTGTGTTGAGTAACTGGGGAGTCTGGCCTCTGATCAAGGTGTCTTCTCATGTAAAAAGACACTTATATTGCTAACTCTGTTCTCGAAGTTGAGAGGCAATGACAATTATCACACTGAGTAACTGGGTCACTTCACCTGAGACGTGTTGTGCCTCATGTAAAAAGGTGTTGATCAACCTAAACTGCTCAGGAAAAATATAATGTGCTTCAAGTGAAGATATATTGAAAATTCTGTCAACTCATGTTCTTGTAAAAGTGTTTAACCTCAGTACTAATATGTGTAACTTTCAAAGGAGCTATTGAGATCATGTGTGTAAGATAAAGATGATTGGTTTTGAGAGTTATCTGACTATTTGGTTCACCTTTATTAAAACTTGGATTCAGATATGAGTATTGAGTTTAATTTGACAAATTTGGTATACATCAAAATTAAATCAAATTGGTTGTGTTGCCAATTCATAACCCTTTATGATAGAAGAGTCTAATCTTCTTAAGACTTATTGTAGTGGTGCAAGCATTAAAATCCCTCATGATCAGATTCACTCTTGACAGCCTGATCAACATAAATCTTGGTGCCAAATCTCTCTTAACTAATGATTATTCATTGAGATGTCTTGTGATTATTGTTGTCTACGTTTACCTTCCTATCATCAATCACTTTATTCTCCACACGGTTGAAATCTTTGGTTATTATTTGCTTTAAGATGAGAGTAGTTCTGCATGCATGTTGATTGGGGGAGAGCTGTTTTCTTGTCATAAGGGGGAACTCTATTTCAGTCAACTATGTTTCATTCTCTGTATTTGTGTGCTGAATTTTGTCTCTCAAACCATCTCCTTTTTGATTATGTCAAAGGGGGAGAATAGTTTGATGAGTCAGTGTGACTCATTATGTTGCCATCATCAAAAAGGGGGAGATTATTGTGCCCCTTGTGCTTTGATGATAATGTGGTGTTTTAATGATAGCAACATGAATGAGTCACCATATTATTTTGTTAAGAACAACACATTGAGTCATCACATGAATGCATATGTCTGATCTGTTCTGTGGAGAATGCATGAGTGTGCTAGGTCATGCAGTGTTCCATACTAAGTGCATAAGTTTTTGTATAAAGTCTGTGCATTGTTATTTCTCTTGCATACACTGCATTGGTGCATTCTTCGGTTGCTTTATGCATGTTGCTTTATGCACAAACTAAGTCTATACATCCATTAGCTGATAGCTGAGCAAGTCTATACATTCTTTTGCTCAGTTCGCAGCTGAGTCTGAAGTCTGTACAGCCTATGTTCTTCACACATAGCGCTTCATGTCCGTGCATAAAGTCTGTACATCGTTCTCGTGTGCATCATTTCAAAGTCCATACATTGCCTTGTAGCATGCACGCACACACAAGTCTATACATTGCCTTGTAGCATGCACGCACACACAAGTCTATACATTGTCTGTTCGCAACACTAAGTCTGTACAACCTCCATTGGTTCACTCGACGAAGTCAGTACAGCCTGTGTGGTCCACGACATCAAGTCTATACATTGTCTCGCACACACACACAAAGTCTACACACCAGCAAGTCTGTACATCATTGTTGCATGCATCATTCAAAGTCTGTACAGCCTGTGTCATCGTTCATGCACCGTCTCACTTAGCATCTTTGTGCATGCATCATTCAAAGTCAGTACAGCTTGTGTCATCGTTCATGCACCGTCTCACTTAGCGTCTCATGCAAGTATGTACAGCCCGTGTTCACAGCATACGTAAAGTCTGCACATCGCCGTGTTCGTCTCACTTAGCATCTCACTTAGCGTCTTTGTGCATGGAGCATTCAAGTTTGTACAGCGCCGTGTTCACATGCTTCAAAGTCTGTACAACGTCCTTCGCATGCACACAAAGTCTGTGCATCGTTTGCATATTGCACACTAAGTCTATACATCGTTGCATACACTATGCATTTGGGCATTGTTCATTACAGCAAGTCTGTACATTATTTTCTCATGCACGTAAACGGTCAAGTCTGTACATCAATGCATGGTATCAAGTATGTACAGCCTGTAGGCTTCATAACGCCAAGTCTATACAACGGCTAGCTGCACAAACGCCAAGTCTATACATCGACTGGCTGCTGCATTGCACTCACTCAAAGTCTATACACTGCTTGCACGCGTTCAAGTCTATATACTGTGCATCGTTCAAAGCAGAGTCTACACATTACCTGCTGTTGTGTTCGTGCATCATTTGAGTGAGTCTGCACATTGCTGCATGCGAAGTCTACACATTCATTTGGCATGTCAGGGCACTCATCTTCAATGTACATACTTTGAAATATGCATACTGCATTACACACCAGCAAGTCTGTACATGCTTTAGCTTTGCATTCACAAAGTCTGTATATGCCCAGTCTGCATCATTCAAAGTCTATACATTCTTGCATCGTTTCTCATTGTACACACTTTCTCTTATATGCACACTGCATCTAGTGCATCAAGTCTGTACAGGCCATGACTCAGACTCGATGCATTCAGTTCTTCATGTCAGCTAAGTCTATACTGATAACAGTCGGTTATTACAGAGCTGCTGCTCGAGGAGGTTAATGATGCACGTGATCCAAGAATAGAAGATGGCCTTGATCATGACACGTGGAACCACTGTGCTGAAATGCTGCCACGTGGACTGAGGCCTATGGGCGGGAATCATGGAGACCACACGCCCTATCCCTGCTGCTGCTATATATACTAAGCTTCTTCCTCAGAAGAAGACTGATCGAAGCAGAAGGGGTAGAAGTAGAGAAGGAACTGAGAGCCTGCACGATCCAGTGTGAAGAGAATAAGAAGAAAAAGAGAAGAGCAGAGTGTGAAAGCAGCAGAGAAGAAGAAGAAAAAGAAAGAGGAAGAGAGATCGAGAGTTGAGAAGAAGAAGCAGTCAGTTATCTGAAGTTTAGTCTCTACTGGACCGTGGATCAAATCCAGGCCAGTCAGCTCCTTGAGAGCCATTTCGTGCTTCATTGTTTACAGCTTTTCGGTGCTGTGATTTTCTATCTTTTGTTTTTCTTTTGAACCTTTCATCAAGCTGTTAGTCAGCGGTTTTACAGAGGAGGATTCCTCTGGACAACAAGCTGTGTTGCTCAGCGGGCGAGGTGGATACCTCGGACAGCAAGCTGTGTTGCTCAGCGGGTGAGGTGGATACCTCGGACAGCAAGCTGTGATGCTCAGCGGGATAGCAAGCTGTGATGCTCAGCGGATGGCAAGCTGTGAGGCCCAGCTGATGTAGGCAAGCTGTGATGCCCAACGGTTTTCAAGCTGTTTGGCAGCGGAATCCATACTCTGGTTTGAGTGTGGGGTGGACGTAGGTCTGGAGGACCGAACCACCTAAAAACCCTTTGTGCACTGTGGTTTGAATGTTTATTTCTGTCTTCGCTAGATGAATGCATAGGTGCGCTCCACATATTTGCTTACTGGTTCAACAGAAGATTAGATTAGTTTTTCATATTGTTTAAAGTTGTGAAGTGAGCGAAATTTTGTAGAGGGATACATTCACCCCCCTCTGTATCCATCGCACCGGTCCTAACACATAGCTGCTACAGTGAGAGCAACTATTGTAGATAGAGGTGGGTTAAGGATTCTAGGAACAAGTGGAGGGAGAGAGAATTCGAGGGGGCATGTTAGGATTGGGGAGAGCTATGTTACATTTTTAATTTTGAACATCATTCTCATGCTTTAGAAGATCTTCAAGGGCTTTGGCTATCTGTGCTAACTTGTTCTGATTGCTACAATATTTGTTTCTTTAGTCAAATCCATACTACCACAGCTGATGATGTTTGATATCTACATTTTTATCTTGTGCTTCTTTGGCCAACTTTTTATTTTCCATTGGCTGTGAACACTTGCTGCATTTTCTTTTTTTTCTCTTTGGTTTGGAGGGGGGTAGGACTCCTTGTACTTAATTATTTTTTGCAATGTATGAACTGATAATCTATCTGTTCATTTATTTCATATTGAAAGCTGAAATGCTTTGCATCTTACATTTTGTATATCTTAGCTACAATTCAGCAAATTTGTTAGCCCATGTGTAAATATCTGGTTAACGTAAACACTATGATATACCTTACCATTGGTGCTATGTATGAAGCTTCTGCATTTAGCTATTTATGTTTATTAACAATGATATACCATACCATTGGTGCTATATATGAAGCTACATTTGACAGATAGTGGAACATTAGCAGATCCAACCAATTATTAATAGCTCATTGAGGCACTCATGGAGCAAGTGATCACCTTTCTAAATGTGAGTGCAATATAAAACCCCTTCTGTGTTTAGCACAATAACTGCTAACCATTTTCCCCACCAAAGGTAATCAATATATGACTATATGCTTTTATAGGATGTGAGGGAATATCTAAGGTATTTCATGGCAAAGGATGTCATGACAATAAAAAATGAGAGCTTTGTAGTGACAAGTGATTACAAGATGTTGGAAATGTCACTAGATTGCAAAGGAGACAATCTGAGAATGCTTGGGGATACTCTGTTGGATTTCCAAAAGAAGATTACACTTCATGAACTTTAGAGCCAACCATTGGACACTGGTGTTGTCGATTTTTCATGTCAAGAAGATTCTTTTCATGTTGCTTTATGTTATGGTATTTTATCATAGTGGTCCTAACACACTTGAGTTAAATATTGTACACCATAATTATTGATCTTCAACTCATCTGACATCAGGCTGACAACAAGTCTCTAATCTTGTAATCCTTTCCTGGATAAAGTATGGGCTTCTACAGATTGATCGGGCGTGATTGATTTTGTCGACTTGTCTGCAACATGTCCTGCTATAGTGTGTATTAAGGCTTTTTTGGGGGTTAAATGCTCATTGGTTCCCAATAAGTATTTGCCAATGTCTCTACCTATACATGTTGATATTGATGTGCTGAATGTGAGTTTTTTGTTAATATTGATGTATTCAATGTGAGATTCATATAGGAAACATTTCATGAATGTATACATGTGTAATATGATTGCACAATAAGTATGTAAAAAAAAAGAACAATATACCTACATTTTTTAAATTGAGACTAGTTCTTTTTCCTACGTTTTTAAGACAATGACGCTAATACTTTTTCATACGTTTCTTTTAGTACGTGACAAAAAATAATACCAACATTTTTAGAATCTTAGGTATAGTCAATTATATGTGTGTGTGTATATATTTTTAACATACGCTTTTGTTGGATTATTCCTATGCTTTCAAAGCGTAGGTATAGGTTGATATCTACCTACGCTTTTTGCTGGACTATTCCTAGGGATAGGTCAAACTATACCTACGTTTCATAGAAACGTAGGTATAACCTATAATCACGCAAGCAAGCGCCACGCTTTAAAAGCGTGGCAAGTAAACGTAGCTAAAGGCTTTACCTATCTTTTTTGGACCTATACCTACGTTGTTTGAACGTAGGAAAAGGCCAATTTTCTTATAGTGTCAGGCGCAAATTAATGTGTGACCATCTGCCCTGTCGCTATTTCTGTTGAGTGCAATTAATAATGAATAGATGTTTAAAATTAAATATCTATGTAACCTGACGTTAAAATTATTGCATGAGCATGTTTCTAGATTCCCTGTATTTTTCTCTGTCTATCCATGTCTTCAGTTTCCTGAAATTTCATGTAAACGTCAAAACTTTACTATTCATGCTAATTAGAAAGAAATGAACAGTGATGTGTGCCTAGAAACGTACCTGCCCGATGTGTTTCATGTTGTAACAGTAAAATAATGGGCGACTAAGCACGTAGTCGTTAATTAATGAATAACCGCCCCTGTAAGGAGGCGTAATTTTGTGAAAATTTTATAAAGATAGAAAATATATGAAAGTATGAAAAGATTGGGCGCCGTTGTGAACGGTCGCGAATTCTAAAATTTATTATGTTGATTTCTGGAAATTACCAGAATTAGCACCCGTGCACAGAGTCGCTAATTCTTAGTATTTTCTGGAAAATTTTGTTAAATATTAAATGAGCGACACTTTACTCAGACGTACATTTAAGAATGAGCGCCTATCTAAATGGACACTAATTTCTCGATCTCAGATTTTCTCACGTTTTCCGCCTATATCGCGGGTTTACATGGCACTCTCATCTCACATCCGTAGATGGAGTCCCTATTTTATTTCTATCGATTACACACTCAACTCTTGGTGATGATTAGACCCTTCGCGGGATATTCCTTCCTTCGGACTGGTACTTTCTTCATTGAGACTTCCATAAGTCTACGCTAGCCTTGGATTCCCTCAAGACAGTCGAGCAAGTTGTACCCTAAAAACACTGAACCCTTATTTGTCACGTCACTCTGAAGTAATGTGATGCTTTAGCCCTCATAGAGTGATGTTTCTGGCCTCTTTGAGAAGTCTGTTCTGTCTGGAAACTGCGGCCATGACTTGGACGCCAAAAGGAATTGGCGGCCAGTTAGTGGGCACAGATTACTGATTTAGCGACCTGAACCTGGACGCTATTTTCATCGTGCATGTACTGTTCACACGAATGAGCAACCATACAGTGGACGTTATTTCTGTAATTGATGGCGACTGAGTGGACGCCAGTTACCCAGTTTCATGATGTGTCTCGGTTTTTCATGGGATTTATCGGTATGACTTCAATGTCCAAAGTTATGTCCTTAAACTCATAAATTCATGAAATCTACCTTATCATCCTACAATGGTTTATTCCTTTGAAACTCTATATTGCCTATAAACTATAGTGGATGTCTAACAATATGCATGACTCAATGCTTGTGCATAAAGGGCCCGATCTGGTCCTGGGAGGAGCACCCGAAAGCACTTGTGCCCATGGGAGGTATATTGATCACGGTGTGGCATTGCTCCGAAGTGCATGACTTGCTTGATTATTGACATTCCACGACTCGTGCTTGACTTGACTTGACATGACTTGCGTGGCCCGGAATGGGTATTTACTTGCTTGGAATTATAATAGCCAATTCACATGACATGACTTGATATTTACATGCTTGACAATCTTGATATATTTCACATGATTATCTTGAAATCTTGCGAGTTCATCTCTATTAATTCTTGATACTCTACTCTCGACTTTATCTTGCGTACATGCATCGCTATACTTGCACAGTTCATGAATCTTGTAATTTACTTAAACCAAGCTTGATCTTGAGATATAATTCATACTGAGTGTTCACTCACCCTAGTTTTTCTCATATTTTTCAGGTAATTTTGATGACGAGGATCATTCGGATAGGAATGGAAATGAGTGAAGAGTATAGAGCCACCTGACTATTGAAGCGTCTACCGAGTCGTGTCTTTTCCTATTTCTTGAGTCGATTATTATATTTTTCTCTTTATTGAGTCTAGTTTGTCATTTACTTTGAAGGATTATGTATGGAACTAGTTGAAGTTATTAATGGAATAAAGGATTTAGTTTACTATCTTTACTTTTGCGCACTATGTCTATAAGGTTGAATTCCTTATGCACTTATTGACATGATTGATATAAGCTCGTCACGCGTACCGGGTTCCTTCCGCACTCGGGGCGTGACAGGCGAGCACTCGTTCGGAAGATCTACATGTCTCTCAGACCTCCTGCAACGACCTCCATCCTTCTCTCTCCCCTGTTCTTCTCTGCCCTTTTCCTTAAGACCGTTACTGACTTAAGCATCAGAGGGCTGTCCCCTGGGGTAACGCCCAAGGCTCCTTCTGACGCCCTTTGTTTCTGGTGTTTGTAGACTTCCACCGGTGCCAGATGACTTCCACAACAAACAAATAGAGAAGTGGGGTATGTGGCATAGAAACCAGATTTCTGCCTCTACAAGTACCACCCAACTTAGAGTAGACGTCGCCGCAAGAGAGGGGCTTAGAGAGAGAAAGAATAGAGAGAGATAATAGAAATATAGGAGAGAAGAAAGGAGAGAAAAAGGTGGCGATGGGAGCAAAAATAAAATAAAATAGAATGTGTGCGTGAGTGTGAGAAGGGAGGCAGAGAGAAGAGAGAGTGAGACACGGAGGGTGTGAGAGAGAGAGAGAGGTCGCGTGGGGAGAGAGGAAGAGAGAGTGAGAAGAGAGAGAAAGAGAGAATGGGAGAGACGAGGGGGGGACATGCAGGCGGTGGGTGTGTGGTGCAGAGAGAGGAGAGAAGGGAAGAGAAGAGGAGAGAGGAGAGGGGTCGACGCAGGGCTAGAGGACGTGGAGAAGCCGAGGGAGAGAGGAGGAGAAAGGGAGACGTGGGGTGCGTGTGTGCATGAGAGTGAGTGCGTGTGTGTGGGTTAGAGAGAGAGGTCGACGCCGGCGGAGGTGGTTGCGGAGAGGAGGCCACGGTGCGTGTGTGGAGAGGGAGGAGCAGGCAAAGGGGTATGTGGGAGAGAAAGGGAGAGGGGGTAGACGTGGTGCGGTAAGGAGGTGTGGGCGGTGGCGACGTCGGCAATGAGGGGTGCGTGCATGGAGAAGAAACAGATGACGAGGGGGGGGCATGCATGTGCGCAGGGGTGCGTGAGAGATGTCGGTGGAGGAGGGTGGCGAGAGGACGTGTGCCGTGGTGTGGGTGTAGGAGAGGGGGAGAAAGAAGAGAGAAAGGGAGGCTATGGCAGGAAGGCCGCTGCGACGGTGGTGTTGGTGAAAGTCAGAGAGAGGAGAGAGAGGTTGGCAGTGTAGTGTGTGCGGTGGGGGTGTGTTGCAGGTGTGTGTGTGAGTGAAGAGAGAAAGGGAGAGAGGGGGAAGGAGAAGCAGTGTGTAGAAAAGAGAGAGGGAGAGTGGGGGCCACGGTGAAGTGTGTGGGTTAGAGAGATAAAGAGAGAGAGGGAGAGAGGTCCGACATGGGAGGGGAGAGAAAGAGTAGAGAGATAGGGAGCGGGTGAGAGAAGAGAAAGAAGGAAAGAGGGTGTGTGGGAGAGAAAATAGATGAAGAGAGAGAGCATGAAAGAGAGAAGAGAGATAAGGAGAGAGAGAGAGAGCCTAAAAACCTACGTGTGTGTGTTTACAGGAAGAAAGGAAGAAAGAAGAGAGATGCCTCCCACAGGGGGAGAGGGGGTGTGGTTTTATATGGGTGAGGGGATGGGCTAGCCACAGTTTTCTTCCATAAATCCTTCCATTAATTTTGGTCCATCTCCATTCCCATGCCCATGCTGTTGTCATTATCACACCGAAATTGTTGGTGGTGGTATAACTTCTGCCACTGTGGCCTCCTGTTCATAAGGTAAAAAAAACATGTAAAAAATTATACTTAGGCCCCTCAAGAATATAACAAATAAGTTTATGTCTTGCCCCTTCAAAAATAATCATCACACAATACCTTTATCAAGATTTAATTATACAATTTTTTTATTTATTTAACCCTGTCTCAAGTCTCATTAATTATAGTAAAAAAAATTATTTTATGTGAGACTGAGATTATCACGTAAAAATTGTATAATTACTTTCGTTAAAGTCCCAAAAATGATGTGTGTGATATAAATAAGTATAAATAAATAGGCGCTTATCACACCCCCTAACTTACTCATTGCTAGTCCCTTAGCAATGCAAATATGTTAAAAATTAGGAACCAACAAGAGGTTGCAAAGTTCATATCTTCATATCCAAATCATCCTTCATAGAATCAACCAGAGATCAGAAATCCGGAAGCATTAATGCACACTAGCCTTAGATTGAAAATCTAGGTACATGACTTAGAATACAAATCAAAGTTCAATAGCACTTGTGCATGTGTAGTACTAAATCCACAGCATAGACAATTGCACCTCTCATTAGTCATTCTAGATAAGTGTCCTTCAACTCTGCACCTCCTAGATCCGAGCAATGAGTACAACAGCTTTTTGACTGCCTTCGTCCTTCACATTTTTTTTAATACACACATGATGCTGCACAACCCTTCACTATTTGACGCGAACCTCAACTCTTACCTTAGGAGAAGCAAGCCCGGTTGCTAGGATCAGGGGCATTTTTCATGGTGTGTTTTTTTTTCAATGTGCTTTTGCACTTATTTGATGGATAACTTTGGCATATTATCTTAATCATAAAAGTCTCATCCTCAAGAAGTGCAGCGTATTAGACAACATACCCAAAATAACAGAAGGCTTGTCCTACTTATTTCATTAATGTGCAGAGTGATTTTTCTTTTTCTAAAGTGCAAATGAACTTTTAAAGAGATTCTTAAATCAGTTTTCCATGACTAGATCGAATAAATTTTCCTTCATCTCTCTCCCTAGTCTCTTCTATTCTAGAATTACTTTCAGTGAGAGCATAAATCAAGAAAACTCAGTCGGGGATTTCATCTTTCCACTTTCATTTCAATGCAACAATGCAGGACAAGATGATATGCAGATTATATCAAATGCATCATGAATTTTTTTCTCTTCCCCCCAATCTTAGATGACATTGTCCTTAATAGCATAAGCAATATAAAGCAATAGAATAATGTAAGAAGGAATACTGTTAGGATGGAAGGATACAACCTGATGTGTAGGGCGTGGCCGGCCTGTGACATTGACAACTTCATCTCCTAGCCTCTTGTACTTGCCTACTGAAAAATAAACTAAAACAAAGCATCAAATAACAAAAACATTGGGTTACCTCCCAGAAGCGCCAAGTTTTTCATCTTCAGCCAGACGCATCTAAGCTCAAGAATATTTATTCCGATCACACAAGGCAATGGATTCTTTTGGCAACAACTGTTCATTTTCCAAGTAAGGTTTTAGTCTTTGACCGTTAACAGTGAAAATGTGACCATTTTGGGGATTCAAGATTTTAACAGCTCCATGGTCAAATGTCTTAATAACAACAAACGGTCTATCCCATCTGGATTTCAATTTACCTGGGAACAAGCGTAGCCTTGAATTGAAAAGCCAAGCCTTTTGATTTGCATGAAAAAAAATTCTGTGAATGTGTTTATCGTGAAATGCTTTGGCTTTGGCTTTATAAATCTTTGAATTCTCATAAGCTTCATTATGCAGTTCCTCCAGTTCATTTAATTGTAGAGCTCTTTGGGGTCCAACCTGAATGAGGTCAAAGTTAACTTATTTGATGGCCCAATATGCTCTATATTCTAATTCTATAGGGAGGTGACAGGCTTTTCCAAAGATGAGTCTATATGGTGACATGCCAATGGGAGTTTTAAATACAGTTCTATAGGCCCACAATGCATCGTCTAATCTATCAGACTAATCTTTTCTATCAGGCCTAACTATTTTATGTAAAATGTGATTGATTTCCCTATTAGATACCTCCACCTGACCACTAGTTTGGGGATGATAGGGGGTGGCGAGCTTATGAGTGATGCCATACTTGCAAAGTAAAGCTTGGAACTGAGAATGAGTGAATTGAGAACCCCCATCACTAGTAATAACCCTCGGACACCCAAATCTATCGAAAATGTTCTTTTTCACAAAATTCATCACAACCTTATGATTATTGGTCCTTGTGGCTATGGCTTCAATTCACTTTGAAACATAGTCAACCACTACCAAAATATATTCATTTCCAAAAGATGGTGGAAACAGTCCCATAAAATATATACCCCAAACATCAAATATTTCGACTACCAGAATGGGATTCAGCGGCATCATATCTTTCTTTGAAATATTTCCCACAGCTTGACATTTCAAACAAGTTTTGGCAAATTCATAAACATCTTTAAATAACGTGGGCCAGTAGAATCCACTTTGAAAAACTTTTGCCATAGTCTTCTTACCTGAGAAGTGTCCCCCACATGCAAGAGTGTGGCAAAAATTCAACACAGATTGTTGTTCTTCTTCAGGGACACACCTTCTGATAATGTGATCTGGACCCATATGAAATAGCTCTGGGTCCTCCCAAAAATAATGATTGACCTTTGAAAAGAAATGATCTTTTTCATGCTTAGTCCACATACCCGGAATTTGACCAACAACCAGATAATTGACAATATGAGCGTACCAGGGGGTTGAAGTGTGGGAGACAGTAAGAAGATGTTCATCAGGGAAGGAATCAGACATTGGAGCACTTTTTGGAATCATAATCCTAGACAGATGGTCAGCAACAATATTTTCTAACCCCTTTTTATCTTTGATTTCCAAATCAAACTCTTGCAGCAATAAAATCCATCGAATGAGACGGGGTTTAGCATCTTTCTTGGAAAGTAGATACTTAATAGCTGAGTGATCGGAATAGACTATAACCTTAGCACCCAAAAGATATGAGCAAAATTTCTCCAGGGTGAAAATAACAGTCAGTAATTCCTTCTCCGTGGTGGTATAGTTCATCTGAGCGTAAGTGAGGGTGCGGCTCGCATAGTAAATCACAATGGGTTTCTTATCAACTCTTTGACCCAAGACAGCTCCTATGGCATAATCTGAGGCATCACACATGATTTCAAATGGCAGCGACCAATTGGGAGACTGAAGAATCGGAGCTTGAGTAAGGGCTGCCTTCAAGGAATGGAAAGCCTCTAAACAAGAATCGTCTAACTAGAATGGAGTGTCTTTTGCCAACATCTGAGTGAGAGGACGGGCAATAGCATGGAAGTTTTTGATGAACCTTCTATAGAAACCAGCATGGCCAAGAAAAGATCGAATTTGTTTAACAGATGTAGGGGGAGGAAGATTAGAAATCAAGTCAACCTTAGCTTTGTCTACTTCTATTCCCCTCTCTGAAACAATATGGACTAGCACTATACCTTATCTAACCATAAAGTGAGTTTTCTCCCAACTAAGCACCAAGTTTAACTCTATGCATCTTGCCAGCACCTTCCTTAGATTCTCTAAACAACAATCAAATGAATCACCAAACACTAAAAAATCATCCATAAAAATCTCCAGAAATTCACCCACCATTTCTGAAAATATTGCCATCATACACCTCTGAAAGGTAGCGGGGGCATTACAAAGCCCGAATGACATTCTTCTAAATGGAAACGTGCCATAAGGACACGTAAAGGTGGTTTTCTCTTGATCATCTGGGTATATAGCAACTTGGTTGTACCCAGAATATCCGTCCAAGAAGCAAAAATATTTATGCCCAGCCAATTTCTCCAAAATTTGATCTACAAAGGGGAGAGGGAAATGATCCTTCTTTGTCACTGAATTCAATTTTCTATAGTCAATACAAACTCTCCACCCCATCTGTAGTCTCGTGGGCACTTCTTCTCCTTTCATTTTTAATCACTGTTAGTCTTGATTTCTTTGGAACCACCCGCGTCATACTGACCCACTTGCTGTCCGATATGGGATAAAAAATGTCGACATCCAACCACTTCTTTCTTCACCACCTCCTTCATGTTAGGATTTAACCGTCGTTGCATCTCCCTGCTTGGTCTAGCATTCTCCTCCAAATAAATGTGGTGCATGCAAACATCCAGACTAATCCCTTTTAAGTCCGCCACTAACAAACCTATTGCCCCTCTATGCTCCTTAAGGACATCTAAGAGTTTGGATTCTTGAGTCGAGGTGAAATTGGAGGTAATGATAACAGGAAGAGTGTGATCAGGGCCCAGATACGTGTATTTCAGGGAGTATGGGAGAGGTTTGAGTTCAAGAATAGGAGGATGTTCAAGAGATGGCAGGATAGGTTTGGATTCTAATGCAGGAAGTTGCTCTACCCTAGACCAGGGTGCAGAAGAGAGAGGTGAGTCTTGGAACATGCTACCCTCCTCTAGGGTGTCCTTAACATCATCCGGACTTTCTTCAATCAAATCCTCAAATATATCAATTACATTACATTCTTCCTCCTGGTCCGAGTACTGCATTGCCTTAAAAACATTTAATGAAATTTTCTCTCCTCCAAAAGATATATCCATCATTCCCGTGGTACAATTGATGTTGGCCTTAGCTGTAGCAAGAAAAGGATGTCCCAAAATAATTGGCGTGTGGTTCAGTTCCTCAGACGAGGCCATGTCCATGATTAAAAAGTCTACAGGAAAGTAGCATTCATGAATCTTAACAATAACATCCTCCAGAAGACCCTTGGTGTTTTCACTGATCGATCCACCAATTGAAGGATTATGGATGTTGGCTTTAATTCTCCTAGATCAAATTGTTCATAGATAAAGGTGGGCAGCAAATTCACACTTGCACCTAAATCTAGCAATACCCGATCAAAAGTGACTCCACCTATATCACAGGAAATCAACGGAGCTCCGGGATCCTTCAACTTTTTAGGAAGATGATTCATTGCCATAGCACTAACGTCCTCAGACAGACGGATCTTTTGAGTGACTGCCTTGGGTTCCCTTCTTGGTGTACAAAGCTCTTTCAAATTTTTTTGCATATGCCGACACATGCTTGATTGCATCCATCAATGGAATATTGATATTCACCTGTTTGAATAATTCCATCAATTCCTCCTGTTTAACATGCTACTTTTTGCTAGCTTTTGATTGTAATGCATCCAGAAATGGGACCTTCGGCATGTATTCTTGGGGTCCTTCCTCAATCTTAGTTTCCTTTGTCAAGCTCCTTATCTTGCCCCTTGCCTTCTGGCTTCTTCTTTCCTTTAATGATCATTGGCTCCTCCTCTTCACTATCACTTCCATCTTCGGCCCCTTGGCCCGAACTACTGCCAACCCCCCTAACCTTATAAGGGTCATCTAAAACCTTACCGCTCCTAAGAATAGAGCTTGCCTTAGCATTTTCAAATTGGGGTCTTACAGGAGGGGGAATCTAAGGAATCTGAGAAGGGTTGGGCTGAGGGAGAAGATGAGCTCTTTGAGGAAAGCTAGGAGGTTGATTCCTGGGGTTAGCCACCGGTTTGCTAGGGAGTTGTCCTACCTCTCTTCTCATGCTAGCTGCCGCTAACTGCCTTATCTGGCTCTCCAACTTAGAAATGGATTGGTGTTGAGTAAGAATTAGTTGTTGGAGTTGATCAAACTTCTCATCAAAGTTGGGCTGGGGAGGAGGTGGTTGATAAGGAACTGGAGCTTGATTGAATATATAAGGAGGATAATGTTGATGTTGGCCTTGAGATAATTGATCTTGATGATAAGGGGCCTGCGAATGCTGAAATGGAGGTTGCTGAAATTGAGATTGATTTGGAAAAGGTGCATAAGAGAAATTCGGGTGAGATTGAGCTGGAACTTGGAATGATTGTTCGGAGACTAGCTGGTTTGAGGGATTAGATGATGGGGATGGTCCTTGCTGATTTTTCCAAGAAAAATTTGGGTGATTTCTCCAGCTTGGATTGTAAGTACTAGAGTATGGATCATAGGCCATCTTGGAGACACCCTGAGCAGTAAAGATCTGTTCTTGGATGAACGGAGGGAGCTGGGCCACTGTAGTGTAGTCAGAAACAGTGTGATGTGGGCTTGAGCAAAGAACACAAACTTCTTGAGGATTAGAATCTGAGAATAGTTGAGAATGAGAAGCAGATGGGAAAGAGGGCTCCTGACTATTCATAGCTAACAATTGATCTAACTTCTGAGCCACCTGATCTACTTTCTCCATCTTCTGAGCTACCGTGTCCATTTTGTTCAACTTTTGAGTAAGGGCATTGATATCCATTCTATTCTCAAACTCTCCCTGATTTTTCACCTCATACAGCCCTGCCCTCTTAAGTGGTCCCACCACTCTTTCATATGATGATAATGAGGCATGGCTAATAGAGTTTTCACTTAACATTTCAAAAAGATCATTTGCCTCATCTTCGCTCTTGCTCATAAATGCCCCTCCACAGGAAGCATCCACCATTTGTCTATAATTTTCAGTCAGTCCCTCATAGAATGCCTGGACAATCTGCCATCTTGATAGTCCATGATGTAGGCATTTCCTTAATAAATCTTTCAATCTATCCCATGTTCATGAATTTGTTCCCCAGGATTTTGCGTAAATCTAGATCACTCTCCTCATAGTATTGGTTTACCCAATGGGATAGAACTTCTTAAGAAATTCATTCTAAATTTTAGCCCATGTCTCAATCGGTCTACCCAAGGCTCCTAACTAATATTTAGCTTTGTCCTTAAGAGAGAATGTGAAGAGAGTTAATATGAGAGCATCATCAGAAAATTTTAGATTTTGACTATGGAACAAATTTGTAGGAACTCATCCAGGTGCCTGTAAGGGTCCTCATTTGTGTTTCCATAAAATGAGGGTAGAATTTGAATAGTATTAGATTTGATTTCATACTGAATGGCCTGGTTCTGGGGAAGCTAAATGCCATATGAAGGTTGATACCGATTGGGAGTGAAATAATCCTTCATTTGCTTAGGAGGGTCTTGGTTGTCGGCCATTGGATGTTGATGTTGATTTCTTTGGTGTAAGACCCTTTCAATTTCAGGTATTGGTCCTAGTAACTTAGGATGTAGAGATCTTCTTCCTTGCATACACTAGGGCGAAAAGAAGAGGAGAGCTTTTTTTTGTTGTTTTTGTTTTTTGTATTTTTTAGGCAAAGACAAACAAGTTAACACATAAATTAACCTAACGACCTAGGTGTGGTCTAGACCTAAATATTTGGTTTCACAAAGTGATATAAATATAGCCTGAGTTTATTCTCAAGTCTGTCCACTGGCCATGTAAGAGGTGGGGTAGTGGGAGACTCCCCTTGTTTTCACAAGGTCCTAATTAAAAATAACTTGCCTGCTTATGGCGTTTACCGTTGACCTCTAGCCTTCGACACCAGTTTACAAAAATGATTATAAACTTAAACTGCACATAATCTTAGTGTGATCCTAAGGCCAATGTCTACTAATTTTTATTAGGTTTGGCGGATGTAAAAGATGTATGGAGTTGTTTTGGGTCAAGGAATGGTGATGAAATCCCTCCCTTATTTTGATTAGGGGGTGTTGCCCTTAAAGTATTTTGAAGTGAAATGCAACAATCAAAGTTTAAACAAGGTGTTCTATGCAATCATGAAAATGCATGAGTAGGCTATTTAAAAAATCTCACCTTGTCCCCCGCAATCTTCAACAAAAATAAATTGAATAAGAATAGAGACAACTAAAAATACAAGCCTAAATGATGCATGTCCTACAACATGAAGGTATGGTTTCTACTCTTAACATGAAGTCTTTTATTTCTGGTTCAAGTTTATTTTTTTTAAATTAATGATCCTATCTAACCAAGAAAGAAAATTAAATGAAAAGAGGACAAGTTAGGATGCTTACCTGAATCACAATCCCTCGTTCATTTTTTTTGAAAAAAAAAGATGGACAGTGAGTAAGAAACCCAACACTTTTTTTCTTTTCTAATTTTTTTGCACTTTTTTTCTTTTTCTAAATGAAAATGTTACCTACGATTTCTTGCTTCTTGCAACATTTTTTTTCTGCAAAATAAAGAGAGAGATAAGAGTTAGCACTAATATATATACAAGAGATAATACAAAGCTATCAACTTAAAGTTCAAAACCATTCCCCGACAATGGCGCCAAAAATTGATGTGAGCGGATGCTCGTCGTTAAAAACACCGCGCACACAATTTCAAAATTCGCACTCACAAATAGTAAATTTAAATTTGAGCGCAGTGGCAAGTACGGGTCGATCTCATGAGGAAGTTAGAATTTTAAGGTTGAAAACTTTATATTTTCTTAAAGAAAAAAATTGGTGAAATGATTTTTGATTTTAGAATTGTAAAATCACATAAAAACAAACCCACTTAAATACATGCAAAGAGAAATACAATGAGGAAAAGATGAGAGAATAGAAGGACAATGAGAGATGGATAGGAAAAATCACACACTCAATTTTATTATTGAAAATAAAATGTTTACAACATGCTGCAAAATAAAAATAACAATTCTCAATTAAAATCTAAATAAAAGTAAAAGTAGAGGGACAGAGAGAAAATATGATTGGGAAGAAGATGAAGATGTCGTCATCCACATCCTTGAGCCTTTGAGTACCACCCAACTATCTTTGAGCCTTTGAGTACCGCCCAACTTAGAGTAGACGTCGCCGCAAGAGAGGGGCTTAGAGAGAGAAAGAATAGAGGGAGATAATAGAAATATAGGAGAGAAGAAGGGAGAGAGAAAGGTGGCGATGGGAGTAAAAATAAAATAAAATAAAATAGAATATGTGTGCGTGAGTGTGAGAAGGTAGGCAGAGAGAAGAGAGAGTGAGACACGAGGGTGAGAGAGAGAGAGGTCGCGTGGGGAGAGAGGAAGAGAGAGAAAGAGAGAACGGGAGAGACGAGGGGGGGCGTGCAGGCGGTGGGCGTGTGGTGTAGAGAGAGGAGAGAAGGGAAGATAAGAGGAGAGAGGAGAGGGGTCGACGCAGGGCTAGCAGACGTGGAGAAGCCGAGGGAGAGAGGAGGAGAAAGGGAGATGTGGGGTGCGTGTGTACGTGAGAGTGAGTGCGTGTGTGTGGGTTAGAGAGAGAGGTCGACGCCGGCGGAGGTGGTTGCGGAGAGGAGGCCACAGTGCATGTGTGAAGAGGGAGCAACATGAAAAGGGGTGCGTAGGAGAGAAAGGGAGAGGGGGCAGATGCGATGCAGTGAGGAGGTGTGGGCGGTGGCGACGTCGGCGAGGAGGGGTGCGTGCATGGAGAAGAAACGGACGGCGAGGGGGCGCCATGCGTGTACGCAGGGGGTACGTGAGAGACGCCAACGGAGGAGGGTGGTGAGAGGACGTGTGTGGTGGTGTGGGTGTAGGAGAGGGGGAGAAAGAAGAGGGAAAGGGAGGCTATGGTAGGAAGGCCGCGGTGATGGTGGTGTGGGTGAAAGTCGGAGGGAGGAGAGAGTGGTTGGCAGTGTAGTGTGTTCGGTGGGGGTGCGTTGCAGGTGTATGTGTGAGTGAAGAGAGAAATGGAGAGAGGGGGAAGGAGAAGCGATGTGTAGAAAAGAGAGAGGGAGAGTGAGGGCGACGGTGTAGTGTGTGGGTTAGAGAGATAAAGAGAGAGAGGGAGAGAGGTCCAACGGGGGAGGGGAGAGAAAGAGAAGAGAGACTGAGAGTGGGTGAGAGAAGAGAAAGAGGGAAAGAGGGTGCATGGGAGAGAAAATAGATGAAGAGAGAGAGCGTGAAAGAGAGAAGAGAGATAAGGAGAGAGAGAGAGAGAGAGAGAGCCTAAAAACCTACGTATGTGTCTTTGCAGGAAGAAAGAAGAGAGATGCCTCCCAAAGGGGGAGAGGGGGTGTGGTTTTATATGGGTGAGGGGATGGGCTAGCCACAGTTATCTTCCATAAATCCTTTCATTAATTTTGGTCCATCTCCATTCCCATGTCCATGCTGTTGTCATTATCACACTGAAAGTGTTGTTGGTGGTATAACTCCTGCCATTGTGGCCTCATGTTCACAAGGAAAAAAACATGTAAAAAATTATACTTAGGCCCCTCAAGAATATAACAAATAAGTTTATGTCTTTCCCCTTCAAAAATAATCATCACACAATAACTTTATCAAGATTTAATTATATAAATTTTATTTATTTATTTAACCTTGTCTCAACTCTCATTAATTATAGTACAAATTTTCATTTTACGTGAGATCGAGATTATCATGTAAAAATTGTATAATTACCTTTGTTAAAGCCGTAAAAATGATGTGTGTGATATAAATAAGTATAAACAAATGGGCGCTTATCACAGGCAGGCAAATGCTGATGTGAAAATGAATAGACACTTAAAAGTGTGACATGTTGGATTTCCAGCGTCTCCCTTAGGGATTTGATGTTCCACGTAGATTATGGGGTCCACGTGGGGCATCGGTGAGTTGGTAGCCCATCCCGCCACATGAATTATGGGGTCCATGTGTGAAGCCCCTCATGCCCGGCCACAGCACGTTTAAGACGTGTGGTTCTGCAATGCCATAGGGAAATACGGTCCGCCTTCGCTACCAGCTCGAGCTTTTAGTGCAATGGTTGGGGCATGATCCTGTAAACTGGTATCAGAGCGAGGTCACATGTTCAAATCCCCCAGGTGCCGCTGGGAGGGAGATTGTTCAATTTCCAGTGTCTCCCTTAGGGATTTGCTGTTCCACATGGATTATGGGGTTCACGTGGGGCGTCGGTGCGTTGGAAGCCCATCCAGCCACATGATTATGGGGTCCATGTGCGAAGCCCCGCATGTCCGCCCACAGTACGTATAAGACGTGGGGTTCTACAATGCCATAAGGAAATACGGTCCGCCTTTGCTACCAGCTCGAGATTTTAACGCAACGGTTGGGGCATGATCCTATAAACTGGTATCAGAGCGAGGTCGCGGGTTCAAATCCCCCATGTGCCGTTGTGGTTTTGATGATGCCAAACACTATGACTCATCTAAGCATGATGTCATATGTGTTGATGTTGCATTTATATGGTTTGATGATGTCATGATATCATTATGATTTAATGATGCCAAACACTGTTGATGTTGCATTGGTGCACTGCTTTCGATGTTAATCAACCTAATGCAATTGCTTGTTCCCATTGCTTATATTACATTTGCTTCATGTGTAAAAGTCTGTGACTATATGTTCAAAAGATCAGGTTGAAAGCCAGTTAAAATCAAAAGTCAACACTCAGTCAACAAAAAACTCAACATGGTCAATGAAGTCAATGCACAGTCAATGAGAATTGTCAATAGTCTTGTTTGGCAAGTCAAAGTCCTAGACAGTGCAAGCTGACACTAAGGTCGATGCAGCTTCTGTGGTTGATGAAGTAAGGTCGATGCATATAGAGAGCTAAGGTCGATGCAGCTTCTGTGGTCGATGCTACCTTAGTCAGCAATGAACATAAGGTTGATACTACTTCAGTTGTCAGGCAACTAAGGTCGATGCATATCGCCTTCAGCCAAGAAACTAAGGTCGATGCTTCTTTGTTCTCACACGCAACAAGGTCGGTGCACCTTTAGTCATTCAGCGAAAGAAAGGTCGATGCACATTTTTCCAACGAAGAACAAGGTCGGTGCAGCTGCCACAGGTAAAGAATCAAGGTCGGAGCACATCCAGTCTGTACGGGACTAAGGTCGAGGCACATCTTGGTAACGCAGAACAAAGGTCGATGCACCTTGGTGATTTCAAGATGAAGGTCGATGCACATCAGCTGCTTCTGAAGGAAGGTCTGTGCTAATGGATGGTTACAAGGTCGATGCACATCCAGCCTGCACAGGAACAAAGTCGATGCTAATTTCTGAGGTCAGTGCACTTTCAGCCATTCAGTGAACAAAGGTCGATGCACATCGACCAGGCACAGTATCTGAGGTCGGTGCACATTTGAGCAACTTCAAGAGGAAGGTCGATGCACATCGGTCAACTATGAAGAGAGGTCGGTGCACATTTCATCTATGGCAGATAAGGTCGGTGCATGTTTTGTTTCATGTCATCTAAGGTATGTGCACATTTTGCCTTATAACACATAAGGTCGATGCTTATTTTGCTTATGGCTTGTAAGGTCAGTGCAAATCTAAATACCATACTTATAAGGTCTGAGCAATCTAGGAACATGTTGATGCATACTACTCTTGCATAAAGGACTAGATCAAAGCAGTAGAAGCACAAGTTGAAGGAGACACTACTCTTGCATAAAGGACTATATGAAAGCAGTAGAAGCACAAGTTGAAGGAGACACAGACTTCAACGCTCTGAGGTAGGCATTTCAGCGAACACCTGGACAGCGGCAACTCAAAACACGTGACCTCAAATTGATACTAGGCACGTGATCCCAGATTGGCGCGAAATGGCACATGGACCAAAGTGAGCACTTGTTTGGGCACGTGAGCTAAGGCTCAATCATTAGAGGAATGATCTCTCTCCTGCCACATGGCCCAATGATAAATCTATGGAATCAAAACACTTATCCTAAAGGGTTTTACGGAGCCCATGTTCTATAAAAATGGGTCTTCCTCCTCATGAAGAGGGTGTGGCGCAAGAAAGGAAGAAAAAGGGGTGTGCAGAAGAAAGAGTGGCCGTCTGAGAGAAGACAGAAGAGAGCTAGCAGAAGAAGAAGAAAAGAGAGCCAACAGAAGAAGAAGAAAAGAGAGCCGAGAGTGAAGAGTAGAGAAGAAAGAGAGCAGCCAAAGCTTCAATTGGAAATCTGCCAGCATTTTGACTCGTGGATCAGATCCAGAGTCCATCTGCTCCTTGGAGCTATAGTTTATTTCTATTTTTGTTTTCTCCTTCGTTTGTTTGTTTTCTCCATTCATTGTGTGGTTTCTGTTTCCCTGGTTTGGGATCGGAGTTCCTTCTGCGGTAGCAGGAGAAGGGAGACGTGGTCTCCAGTTGTGAGTGACTGGGTGTCACTCACGTGTTCCTCCTGAGGATTCAGGAGAAGGGAGACAGTGTCTCTAGTTGCTAGTGACGGGGTGTCACTAGTGTTTCCCTCTGGTTTAGAGGAAGGGAGATTCTTCTCCGGTTCTGGACTTGTGGGTAGCAAGCCCAGGTGCCAAGTTTCTGTGGGTTGCAGAGCTTGGATTGAGGGATTTGTCTCCCTCGGGTCTCAAGCTGTTTGGCAGCATCTGTTGTAGACTGAGTCTGCTTGTTCTTGCTTTTGCAAGGGAATCCTCACTCGGGTTAGAGTGAGGGATGGACGTAGGCGGACTGTTGTCTGGCCGAACCACCTAAAAAAATTCAGTGTGCAAGTGGTTTGTTTGTGTGCTTGTCCATCTCTTCTACCTTCTTCACAGGGAAATTATTTTCATGTCTAGCACTATATGCTCTTGATCATATATGTTTTATCTGCTCCCTATCTGTGGTTTGTTTTCCTTGCTAATCTACGGTAGATGTATGCTTAGGTTCGTTTCATTTCCATCTAGTTAGCCTACATTAGTCTGAGCATGCTGAGTGTTAAACTGAACAGAGATTACACTTTTAATCATGATTCAGCTTGCTGATTTGTGTGGAGTCCGTTTACACACCATGTGTTTGATATATGTTTTAAGAGATCAATTTTTGGGTAAGAGGGCTCAGTTGTCTCCTTAGATCACATTGAGTGTAGTTAAAAGTTTAATTCCATAATTATTTTTAACAAGAATCCATTCACCCCCCCTCTGGATTCGTGCCCTGCATTCTAACAATTGGTATCAGAGTGAGTTATTGGTTCTTTAGATTCAACAATCCGATGTAGATCCTACAGTTTTGTGGTACACCTTTGTCCGCTGCTTACAGTTTTGAATATGTTTGTTGATTATATCCACGGCTCATCCACCGGTTTTTGATGGTACTAATTTTTACTCGTGGCATAACAACTTGCACATGTTTGTCAAGTCTGTTGGCCCTAATCTGTGGAAGCTCATTTCACACGGTCCACACAGACTACCAAAGGATAGGTCCAAATGGACTGACATTCATAGATCTATGTGTGGTAAAAATCAAAGAGCTCTATATTTAATGAAGGCAGCTACTAACAAGGCATTCCATTCTTATTTTTATAAATGCAAGTCTACAAAAGAGATATTGGATAGACTGAAGACCGCTGATAAAGGAAATGAAGACGAATGTCTAATGGCGGATAAAAGTGATCAAAGCAGCGATCAAAATGAAGAGGAGGACGATGATCAGGTAAACCCTTTTGAAAACTTCTCTATAGATGATTGGCAGGATGCTTATGCTATTTTGATAGAAATAAATGAAAAATGAAGAAAATAATACTGTAGACACGTCAAAATCGACGCTATGTTAAGTAAATTTCATGTCACCACGTGATGCCCCAAAGTGGACTTCAATATTGGCCCAATATGAGGTTTTTCTAATTCATTTAGAATTTTCCTATCATATTTATAATTAGCGCCTGGAGGCAGGGCGTCATTTAATTAACGGCTCTGTGGGTGTCGTCATTTCAACAATTGGTGACTGCGCACGCAGGCGTCATTTCCTGGTATTTCCTGGTTTTTACGAATCCCAATCAAATTAAAACTGAATGAATTGACGTCAGATTATAAGGTGTTTATTAATTAACGACATTCAACAAGGCGTCATTTCCCATTTTTAAATATGGAAAGTCATTTATTTCTAAAAATTGATCCAGGAATCAGCGACTGCGTGCGCGGTCGTCATTTCAAAATAGCGCCCACCCTGGTGTCATCATTTCAGCCTCCGTCTCCGTTTCGTCTGCTACCTTCCGTGAAGCATCCTTCTTCATTTTAACACCATGTTTGATTGGGGAAGGGAGATCCTTGCTGGAGGATTGCTACCCTTGTTTTAATCCTATTAGAATGAGGATCCTTGGCTTATAAATACCCATGGTGTTCATACGCGTGCGAGAGGTTAAAAGAGATTAACAATACACATACAACAATAGAGAGAGAACACATGGAGAGTTTACACAGAGAGAAGAGAGTTTTTTTTTCTTTGCTAATAGTTTCTTGCAGATTCTTCCGGGCGGTGGTCTTCTTCCACGGGCACTCCTTCCTGCTGCGGCTGGAGCTCTCTTTTCCTCTTCCTTTACTGCTGCCAACAGCAGCATGACGCTCTATTTCCTTTTAGTTTAATTGCTATACACCTCCTATGTGCATCTTCTTCTAGCTATCTTTGCTAGAACGACAACATATCATATTTACTTTGCACTCATAAGCATAGCATATACCACCCTTTTCACTCCTCTTAGGGGTTTTTAAACAAACACACAAGGTGTGTTCATGCTTATGTTGCATAGTTCTATTTTCTTAGAGCATTGATACTACACTTTGGCTAATCCATCTTGTTCTGCTTGTTTTTGCTTGTCTTGCAAGGGTAATCAATATAAGAACCCCCTTCATCGGCCGGCCGGTAGAAGGAGGAAGGAAGAACTCACAATCACACCCGCTTTTCACAAGGTACATGCGATCACTCCTTTTATTTTTGAGGTAACCCCTCTGGCGATCACTCTCCTTTAGAGCATCACATGCTCCTTTCTCTCTCTTTCTCTTTATTTCCAACAAATCATCATCATGCTTAGCTAGCTTTCTTCTTTCTTTTTTTTAAATGTCTATGTGACACGTTCATAAATTGGCGATCACGGTAGGACTCTTGATGTTTTCATTTTGATTACCTCTCCATTGGCACCCACGTGTGCCCCTCCCTTTGGCACCCTCGCGTGCCCCTCCTTCGGCACCCGCGTGTGCCCCTCCTTAGTGCTCCACGTAGCACACTCCCCTTGTGCACCACGTGCACACCTCCCACTGGATTAGCCAATTTTTGAATTGTCCATAACATTTTTAAGAAAAGAAATTTGATTTCTGTTAGTTTTTATCCATTTCGGTTCTCTAGAACTGATTAGCGACTTCCCTCAAGCTGCCATTTCAACATTCATCAACCGCGCACGGAGGTGCTGTTTTCATTTATTTTTTAGCATTTTCATCATTTTTATGATCAACACCCCCCACTGAGGCGTCATTCTTGCATTCAACGCCTCACACCAAGGCGTTATTTTGTGATTGCTATTGATTTTCTTCACTATTCCTGATCACTGTTCACTAGTATTTAACGCCCCTCCAGAGAGGCGTCATTCACTAATTTAGCGCCTAACTCCAAGGCGTCATTTCTGAGTTACTGTTGTTTCTCTTCACACTTCGGTTACTGTTCACTGATATTAATGCCCCTCCACAGAGGTGTTATTTTCATATTCAGTGCCTCATACAAAGGTGCTATTTCACTTTGATGTTCATTGGTTTGCCAATATTTACAGTGATTAGCGACTGGCACCTAGTCACTGTTTATTGATACCGCGACTTCTGTCAAGTCGTCATTTCGTTCTATTCACACAGAACCTTGGTTATTGCTGTTACTTTCAACTGTTGGCTTCATTTGCTGATTATCTGATTATCATTGATTGATCTACCTGCATTAGTGTGCATTTGGTTGAGAGACCTCCTCTCTCTACACTCCTAGGATCCCATACCTTTTCATGGAATTGGAACGACCCTCCATTGAGCATTCCGTCTCTTTGGACTGGAAATTCATTTTCCAACGCCTCCGTAAGTCCCCGCACCCGTGGATTCCCTCACGGACGCCGAGCCGGTTGTACCATTTGAAGTTCCCAGAGTTTAGTTAACCCATACGTTGGTGAGGAGAGAGAAAGAACTTAGTTTGACCCGGAGATTACACCCAAACTTGAAACTAGGACCCACATTGAAGAGAGAGAATTTATCAGACATCTAAAAATCCACTCTAATCTCAAGAGAAATTTAAAACTTTGGGTTCATTACAACTTGAGTGAAAATTTGTTTGATTGGGTGATTATCTCGTACTTATACATGTTGGTTTGCAATATTTCTCTCTCCTTAAAAATGCAACTTCGCTCAGGTAAAATCATTAACATGGCCAACTATGGGTACTCCTATGATGGTTATGAGGAGGGTCAGTTCGACCAATCCTATGAGGTCCCCCCTCCAGATTCCACTCATCATGAGGAGAACTATGCTCCCTCTCATGCTTATTATTCACAAGTTCATATGGTTGATACCACTTCTCAAGAGGTTGAGCCATCCTCCCAAGCTCAACCTACCACACAAAACACATCCGGGGATGTTGCCCCATCTTTTAATCTTAATGATTTGATCCATGCTTTGTCTCGGCTGGATGACTCCCAACGTCAGGCGGTCCAGGCCGCTCTAAAAGGGAAATCTGTCCCTTCATCTTCAAATCCCCCTCAGGCCGCGGGTGGCCATTCATCTTTTAATGACTAGGCAGTCTCACAAAAAATTCTTTCACGTCCACCAACTCCTATCATGGCTATGCCAGCCCAACCGGCAAGCCACTCAGTGGTTACGCCCCAATATCCTCCCCCTCCCCAAATCCTAAGGAGGCCTATGCCAAATACACTCCCTTCCAATCCGGCCCCGGTCGAGTCCGACACCACCACCATACTCCTCTAGAAGATAGCTAGTATGGAGGAGCAGCTTAAGAAAGTCACGGCACCAAAGAATGCTCCAGAGATTGCTCTCCCCACTTTGCCAGTTTTTCACTTGCCTCCCTCTGAGATGCCGAATTTTCGGCGATATAATGGAATGGGTCATCCGTTCATTAATTTGAAGGATTTTATGTACGAGACTTCATTCTGGCAGGACAACAAGATCTCTATGTCATATTTATTTAGAAGGTCTCTAGATGGCCCGACACTTGAATGGTTCTATTCTTTGGAGCCGACCGAAGCTAGTGACTTTGATATTGTTCAGCGGAAGTTCCTTCAAAAGTATAAGGACCGTGTGGGTCCATCTTTGTCAATCACAGACCTGGTTGTTGAGAAGATGAAGCCCGAGGAGGACTTCATTCTGTTTGCCGATAGATGGAGGGCTATGGCCGAGAAATTAAAAGACACACTTTCAGAAACGGAACAGGTTAAAATGATTATATCAAATTTGACTCCGCAGTTCCATCATATTCTGGCCATGAATAGGCTGAGCACTATGGAAGAGCTCTATGAGAGAGCTAGATACATACATACCCAAATGAAGGACTCGCCCATCATGGGCATGTTTGAATAGAAACCAAGGCTGGTCAGGAAGACCACCAATGTTAACAATAGTGGTGGCACAACCGAGGGCACCATGACAAATGAGCAGGTGGGCGTGGTTGGCAACCCCACACCTTTCTGCCACCCTAACCCAAGACCTCCACAACCTCCACAACAAGTTCCCTTCTTTAATCCCCCTCCCCAAGCAAATATTCCCCCTCGACCCTTCCATCCTCCTCCACAAAATCAAGCCGTCCACTCGAACCCACCAATTCCTCAGCAATACCACCAAGTGCCACCACCCACCAACTACGGCCCTCAGCAGCCAAGAAGACCACCAGGCCCCAAAAGGGCCCAGTATCCTCCATTACTCGAGAGCCTCCCTGATATCTTCAATGCACTCATGGCCACCAACCTGCTCACCTTGCTAAAGGAAAGAACGGCCTGGCCTACTAATGTGGACACCTCTCGGTATTATGTCTTCCACCGTCAGCCTGGTCATAATATAGATCACTGCTTTCATTTCAAGGATTATATCTACGACTTGAATGATCAAGATGGCATCAATTGGGACAAAATGAGGCAGTTCATTGCCACTTTGAAAGCTAGAAGACCTCCTCGGTAGCAACAGGCTCAGCAGCCGCCACAACAGCTAGTTCAACCTCCACCACAGCAGCAGCAAGCTCCTGCACCTCAATCGGACATGGGGATATTCTATAATCCACTACCGGAGTAGCCACCAAATCAACAAGTAAGCCATGTCACTTCCTTCCACGAAGTGGAAAGAGGACAAGCGTGGCATGAAGAGAACGCCTCTGTCGGGGCCATAAATCAAACTCCAACCCAACCACCCTGTCTCTTACGAACACCTCTCACTCCCACGCCTTCTCCGCAGCCAACACGTCCCCTCTTACGCACTACTAACCAAATTCCCTCCACCACCAATCCGTTACCGACTAGACCTCTTCTCATCCGCCCTCTGCCACCTTCCATACCGCAACAAATTCCCCCTCCAATCATCAACTCTTCACCTTTGCCAGCTAGGCCGCTTCTCATTCGCCCCTCACCAACACCTAATCCCTCCACTAGCACCAATCCTCGCCACCCACAAATCCTCCATTCTTACCCAGACCCCTCCTTATTCGGCCTACACTCCCTCAGTCGTTCAGGCACCTTCTGCTACTCCCGTTACTACTATCCCCCAGCCAAGGGCTTCTCCTTTGGTTATCCCTCCGACATCCACTAACCCCAACATCCCATCTTCCTCTTCCATCAACCCTCCATCTACCCACAACCCGACAGAGGCACAATCATCGCAAACCATGGTGCTCCACAGTGGACGGATGTTCCATCATGTGTTTCCACAAAGGGAACTAGAGCCCACGTAGGGGCAAGATGAACAAGAGCCAGAACAAGAATCCATATCGGGCACTCAGTATGATTTGCTAAAGCACCTAGACAAGACCCCGGCAAGGATTTCTATTTTAGAACTGATAAAGAGATCCACTGTTCACCAGCAAGCTTTGAAAGAATATTTACAAAAGGTGATGGTTAATGAGGATATCCCAGCTGAACAAATTACAGCAGTTTTAACACCGGCGTGTGATCAGTCGGCTATTACTTTCCATGAGCATGAGTTAGCTCCCTAGCCGACCAGAAAATATGCATTGTGCATCACCGTCAACATTAACAAGGTGGCAGTTAAGCAATGTTTGGTGGACACTGGAGCATCCATCAATGTGTTGCCACCAAGTACCCTGAAGATGTGTGGCATTCTAGACAGTCAGATTCGGCCATCTACTATTACTGTGACAGACTATGATAATACCAAGAAACCTCCCCTGGGGATGATTACTTTGAAAGTCGGTTTAGGTCCGGTCTCAATTACAGCAGATTTTTACATCCTAGATATGGACCCGACCTTCAACGACATTTTGGGCCACCCTTAAAGTTCCCTCATAAAGGGCGCATCATCAAAGTTACAAGCATGCCTATTCTGCCATCAGAAGATATACACTCAGCAACATCAGTACCTTCCATATGGCCTTCCAAGAGGCCTTTGCTCTTAGTGTTAGATGTTATCGACCCGCGACAAGATTTGTTAAGGCCTCCAGTCACAACGCCTGCATCAGCTTTAATGACACCCCTACCTTCCAAGGGGAAGAAGAAGAAGAATATGATGAATACCCCAGGGTGGGGTATTTTAATGAAAATGGGGTACAAAATCGGCAAAGGCCTAGGTGCTAACCTCCAGGGCAGAGTCAAGCCAGTTAAGCATGAGAAGCTGATTCCCCGAGGCGGCCTGGGATACAAAGGGCCGAGCAGAGATGAAAGAGAGCCATGGGCTATTATGACTTCCACTCTCAAGACAGATCGGCAACCTCTCACATGGACTCTACAGACACATTTTGTAAAAGGGGGTACTCAATATGATGAGCAGACCACATTAGTTACTTCCATGTTAGATCATCAAGATGTACATGCGCGGCAATTTGCTCGCCATATAGCCCCATTGGTCACATATAAAGCCCTGGAGTCTTTGAGGCCCGACAAAAGAAGAAAGATGGATGACCCAGAATGTGACTGGTATAGATGGTTTGACATGGACAACATTACCATTGCTTTAAGCCGTCTATTCATGCCGACTGATCCGGAATGGCCCCCGCTTATTCATGAGCTAATTGAAAAGCCGACAGTGATTACAGATAAGAGGCAGCTTTTAAGCAACTACCTAGATACTGGAGAGCTAGATGTGCCGTATGAAGAAGGCTTTACTGTGGATAGGCTGTGGGCCGGCCTTTTCTCTCTTGATTCCATACACCTGTCACTTATTACCTTTTGGTGCTCCAAGATGTTGTTCCCAGATATTCCTAGACCACCCGCGGTCTTGATTACTCTTTCTCCAGATTCTCTTCAAGTTGCTTCAATTCCTCCTTTGCTCCTCGAGCAGTTTTCCCAACTCTCCATTATGCCCCCGCGTAGGCAGTCCCTCATTCAATCCTTTTCCAATCTTTCAATCTCAACACCACCTCCTATTCCTTCCTCCCATTGTTTTATTCTTGAAAACGAAAAAAAATGCCAAAATTCAAACTTTCCAATCTTCCATCTCTATTGAAGAGACCTCCTATCTTGCTCAAGAGTGTGCCTCGATCCAAGGGCCACTCTTTCAAGGTTCGTTAGCAGACCTTCTTTTCTCCTCCGATGAGGAGGCTCCTCCTGTATCCCATCCTATATCCATTGCGTCTTCCTCTTCTTCTCCTCCTCCTCTAGGTCAGGGTAGTTTGTCTAGTTTGTCATCTTGTTCCTCTCCCCCTTCTTACAAGAATCTTGGGGTAGATACTCATAAGAAAGTCAAGGGTAGATAGATTCCCCGTAGTTTCTTGTTAGACCTAGCTAGAAGATGCCAGGCATGTTTAGCTCTTCCCGAGTTTCTAGAGGATCCGATTCTCTTGCCGGATTTAGAATATGAGGATGTGTGCTCTATAGATGAAGGGTTTGGTGTTTATGAGATTATGAATGATGAAGACCCTATTGAAGAGGGGGATGAAGATTACGAAGAATATGAGGACGAGGCTGATGCTTTTGCTAGTGGCATGAGGAGATTCGATGAACCATCAGCCTCAGTAGAAGAACCCACCAAAGAGATTAATCTGGGCACCGAGGCAAACCCTAGGATTGTCCTCATCAGTAAAAAATTACCGCCTTCCGAAGAAGAGGCACTCATTCAAGTTCTTCAAAAATACAAGGACACATTTGCGTGGAGTTATGAGGATATGCCGGGTCTGGACCCTTTGCTTGTTGAACACCGTCACACACTTAAGCCAGGATCCGTCCTGGTCAAACAGCGGTTAAGACGTTTCCACCCTCACATGGCATTAAAGATTAAAGAAGAGGTCGAAAAGCTTCATAAGGCCAGATTTATTAGAGTCATCCTCTATCCTAATTGGGTGGCTAACATTATCCCGGTTATGAAGAAGGATGGAAGAGTCAGAATTTGCATAGACTTCCGGGACCTTAACCGCGCGTGTCCCAAGGATGATTTCTCCCTCCCTCACATAGATGTGCTGATCGACAATACGGTAGGGTACGAGACCCTTTCTTTCATGAATGGCTTCTCCAGTTATAATCAAATCCGCTTGACTGAGGAGGATCAAGATAAAACCTCATTCACTACACCGTGGTGCACTTATTGTTATGTGGTCATGCCGTTTGGGCTCAAGAATGCCGGAGCCACTTACCAAAGGGCTATGATGGCTATCTTTCATGAAATGATCCATATTTTTATAGAGGTGTATGTTGATGATCTGGTAGTGAAATTGAGAACAAGGATTGAGCATCCCGGGGTTCTGGCCAAGGTCTTGCAAAGAGCACGGGAGTATCAATTAAAGATGAACCCCAAGAAGTGCGTGTTCGGCATTTCATCAGGGAAGTTGCTTGGATTCATCGTCAGTAAGAGGGGTATTGAGATTGATCCCAATAAGGCAAGAGCAATAAGAGATATGCCTCCTCACAGGAATTTGAAGGAAGTTCGAGGATTGATCGGGAGATTGCAGTTTATTCGCCAGTTTGTCTCCCAGCATTCACAAAGGTGTAGGCCGTTTTACGACCTTACTAAACCAGGAGTCAAATTTAATTGGGATGACAAGTGTCATGCAGCCTTTGACGGACTAAAAGATTATTTGGCCAATCCCCCTGTCCTGAGGCTGCCAATTCCAGGTAAACCACTTGTTCTTTATGTTTCTGTCCTGGATGACTCTGTAGGTGCTGTCCTTGCGCAAGTTGATGAAGAAGGAAAGGAGAGGGCAGCCTACTACTTGTCCAAGCTCCTTAACCCATGTGAGCAGAGATACTCAGCCATGGAGAAGACTTGTGCTGCTTTAGTCTGGGTAGTGCAGAAGTTGAAGCATTATTTCTTAGCTCACGAGGTTCATCTTATTGCTCGCATGAATCCAATCAAGTTCCTCCTTGAAAAATCTATCCTCATTAACCGATTAGCACGATGGCAAAGCTTTCTTTCTCAGTTTGATATCATCTACATTCAGCAAAAAATAATTAAAGGCCATGTCATAGCAGAACATCTTGCTCATCACCCTCTCCCTAGATTCGACCCTGTTCGCTCAGAGTTTCCAGATGAGGAACTAATGTCCGTCAATCAGTCCGATTCGATGTGGACGTTACATTTTGATGGAGCTCGAAATTCACAAGGAAAGGGGATCGGCATTGTTCTCCTATCACCTGAGGGTATCACTATTCTGCTTGCCTCTCAGCTCGCATTTCCAGTTACAAATAACATAGCTGAAGATGAGGCTCTTCTGGCCGGACTGCAGGCCGCTCACCAATTCGGTGTTACCCCATTACGGATTGTAGGTGATAGTCAGCTTATTCTTCGCCAAGTGCTTACCAAATGCCACACGCTCAATCCTAAACTTAAACCCTACCAAGAACTGGCTTCCGCTTATGCTAAGCTTTTCACCAAACTAATCTCGTCCATGTTCCTCGAGATCAGAACATTCTAGCTGATGCTCTTGCTTCCCTTGCTTCCTCCTCCGAATGGGACTTCCACTCAATTATTGTTCATAAGCGTCTCACTCCTGCTATTAAAGATCCAGCGTTCTTAGTATTAAGGAGGAGGTGCTCAAGAAGGTTAAGGAAGGTGGAATCATTGAGAACAAGGAGATCATGTTATTAGATCTAGAGGAAGAGCTGGATGATGAAGAGAAGCCGTGGTACTATGAAATTGCTAAATATTGCCAAGATCAGTCTTATCCTGAAGAGGCCACGGCCGAAGAGAAGAAAGTCATTAGAAGAGTTGCTCAGAGGTATACCCTGGTTGGAGGTATGCTTTACAGAAGAGGTCTCACTCGGGTCTTGCTTAGATGCCTCGACGATGATGAATCATGGAAGGTCGTGGAAGAGGCACATTCAGGAGTGTGTGGGGGTCATGTCAATAGCTAGATGCTAGCTAAGAAAATCCTTAGATTAGGCTTCTATTGGCCCACTCTAGAAGAAGATTGTTCTATCTATGTTCGAAGGTGTGTCAAGTGTCAACTACACGCCGATAAAATTCATTCTCCCACTTCTTCACTCCATCCTATGTCCTCCCCATAGCCTTTCTCCATGTGTGCTTTCGATATCATTGGATCTCTTGGTGATTCAAACCTCCTCACAAAATCAAAATCATTTATACTCACGGTCACAGAGTACTTCACCAAGTGGGTGGAAGCGGAAGCGTACGCAGAGATCAAAGCGTCAACCGTCTACAAGTTTATCATGAAGAATATCATTGTAAGGTTCGGCATCCCGAGTACCATCGTCACCGACAATGGACCACAATTCATCTCTCACGAGCTTCAGGACCTCTGCAATAGGTATAACATTGCATTACATCATTCATCTCCTTATTATCCACAGGGCAATGGTCAAGCAGAGGCAACAAACAAAACTCTAATCAAAATAATCAAGAAAACGTGTGAGGCTAATAAATTCGTGGATTGGCCAGAAAACATGGTGGAAGCTCTTTGGGCCTACCGCACTTCCATTCGTACTCCCACTGGGCAAACCCCTTTTGCCCTCACTTATGGAATGGGGGCGATAGTCCCTTATGAGATTCTTATCCCCTCTCTCAGACTATAATTGGATAAGGAGTTCTCTATTGATGAACGCCATGAATCTCTCCTTGTCCAGTTGGAGCTTTTAGATGAGAAGCATATGGCCGCCGCTGAGCATGCGCGCGTTTATCAAAATAGACTTTCACATTTTTATCAAAAGAAAGTAATTGAGAGAAAATTTAAAATTGGAGAGATGATAATCAAAAGAGTTTTCGTAAAACCAGGGTGGACATCGTTCAAAACTCCAATTGATGGAGGCATCATCCACAACTCCCTTTGGCTAGGGTCTTCTTCACACTCCGGCGTCGTTTGAGTTCGGGCCTCTCTCTATAAAGGCCCAATTATCATTTTTGTGCTATCTATTTGAGTCATTTGATGTAATTTTCATTTTATTTGAGTCATGTCCCTAGGTCTTGCATTTATTTTCCTAAGTTTGAGTGTCATTAGATTGTTTAGTTAGCTATTGGGCCCAATTCTTCGGGCTTGGCCCAAGAGCCCCCCCTACCCCCTCAGTTATTTGTCATTGAGTCTTTTGTCAGGGTCTTATTGTAAAATGTGGGTTGCCTATATATAGGGCCCCATTTCCTTCCTTTTGGACTAATGAATGAATCAATGCAAAATTTCCAATTGAGAGTTCAATTTAGTTCTAGTGGAGTGATTCCAATAGTGGGTGAGAGACCCTAGGGGAGAGATTCCCCACCCCCACCCCACCTTCTCTCTCTTCCTCTTTCTCTCTCCCTAGTTCGCCCCCTTCTCTCTCTCCTCCACTTCCCAACCACCTCCACCCTCCCACCTACCCCATTAAGACCTCTCCACTTCCTACCACCCTCTTTACTCACCCCCCTAGTTCCAAGAGAGAACCCCCAATCCCCACCCCACCCTCCAACCACCAACCACCCCCACCTCTTTCCAACACTTCTTTCCTTCTTCCCCATGCAACCTTCCACCTCCCAAGACCCATTTCAAATTTGAAACCCTTCCCTCCACTTGCTTTGGCCACCCCTCTCCCTTCCCTTAGGCTAGGTTCGCCCCCTTCCTCCCCTCCCCCTCCACCATCCACTTCTCCCTCCACCCTTCTCTCACCCTCCCCATTGGCTGAACCAGCACTAACCCCTGCACCCTCCCCCTTCACCAGCCCCTCCACCACCCCTAGACACTCTCCACCACTCCCTCACAATCCCCATCCACCCCCATCCACCTCCCCTTCACCATATGCATCCTTCTCCTTCTTATTTCTTAGTCATTGGAAGCTACATCTAGGTTGCAGCTTGCAGTCCAGATGTTGCAGGTGAACCAGCAGCTTGCAGCAGCCACCACGACCACCTCCTGGCGAATCTGAAGGCCCAAAAGGTATCCACAGAAGCGTCTACCAGTCTTCTTCGCAACGGCGGTGGTTTCATCCCCATCCGAGCTCCGTGCTGCCCGGGAGATCTGTTCTTCCACAACTGCGCAGAGCTGCCCCTGCTGAGCACCTGAACCGGAGTAGAAGCCTTACCACGACGAACCTCGGGAGAATCAGACCAAGAGTTCTTCTGCAAAGTTGTTCCTCATCCTGTCTACTTTTAGAATCAAGAAGTGGAACTTCGATCGACGTCTGTGGGCCAGAGTTATCAATTTTCTCCCTCGGGTATGAGGTTCTGCTTCCCAAAGTCTGCACCGACCTTTCATCATTGTTCAGAGTTCCCTGGTCTTCTCCGGCATCGTTCGGCATCCCCGCTAGTTTTTCTGCGAAGAGGACTCGTCCACGGTTCCAACAACTCTGACGGTACTTGATTCTGAGTTCGGGAGCTATCGGGGCATCTTCTTCTTCCTGCTGTTGGAAACCAGAAGTTGTCAGTCCGAGAATCTGCCTCCCTGTTCGAGCCTCCACCCAGACCAGCATCGGTGCCAGAAGAAATCAACAAAATTGGGACGACTTCCCTGGTCTCCTACAAAGATTTTCCAGGTGGTCTCGTCCCCAACAAAATTCGGTAGCAGTCGCAGCAGTCAATTCTTCAATCATCTGTCAGCACTCACAGAACGTGGACAGAATCGGTGACCTCCCATCTTCGGTGTTCCTTTCTCAAGTTCCCCTCCCCGCTTGGCCGGCTGAAGGCCCCTCCTTGTGTGGAGGTAGTTTTAGTTGTAATATCCATTAACCCCCACCCCAAGGTCCCCCCTCCTGCGAGAGGTGTAGTATTGTAATCATTTGGGCAGGTCAAGCTACCCCGACGCGGCGTGTGGGGATCCACCCGCCTCCCCGCTCGCCCTCGTCTCCGAGCGGGACCGGTTTCTTCAAACCAGTCGAGTAAGTGCTCCAAAACCTTGCTCTCATTTGTGCTTGTCTTTCAATATTAGTTCTTAGTTCCACTGGCCGTGAGAGTGAGAGCTCGATCCTCAAGCCCCGTTGCCTTGAGTGATCACCGTGGGGAAGAGTGTAACCGGTGCCTTTAGCACTTTATCGGTCCCATTGAATTGGGCTTCCACATCCTTTTGGAATCAAATCTTGCCTTGCTGGCCCTCTACCAGCAAGGGCCCAACCCTCACATCCTCTACTTTGCATCGCCAAGTCACCCCGGGCTTGGGTGAGCGACGATAGAGCGGTGGCCCACATCGGCCCGTTTGAATGCGATTGTGCTTGCTTGCTTAAGTCCAACGGTGTTTCACATCAATTGGTATCAGAGCAAGTCATTGACTTGTCTCTATCAAGTCTAAGTCCTAGGGCCTTTGCATTGTGTGTCCAATTTCATTTTCCCCTTATCTTGCATGTCCACCCATAGTGGTGCTAGTTACCGACCCGATCCATCATCTTCGGTTCCACCCATGGATCCCAATCCTCAACTCAACCAAGGAGCTCCTAGGGAGGAACCCCAAGGCCAAATGAATAGAGTAGATGCTGCCCTTGCTAACATTCTAGCCCAACTTGAGTCCCTTTCCACTCGACTTACTCGGCTAGAAGAGCATGAGTTCCACCCAAGGGTGCATGAACCAAGAGTCCACCCTCCACATGATGAACCTCATAGGGAAGATATCCACCCAAGAGATCATGAACCAAGAGTCCACCCTCCACATGATGAACCCCATAGGGAAGATATCCACCCAAGGGATCATGGACCAAGAGTCCACCCTCCACATGTTGAATCTCAGAGAGAAGATATCCACCCAAGGAATCATGAACCAAGAGTCCACCTTTCACATGGTGAACCTCATAGGGGAGATATCCATCCAAGGAATTATGAGCCAAGAGTCCACCCTCCATATGTTGAATTTCATAGAAATGAGTTCCACCCAAGGAACAATGACCCACGGGTCCACCCCCCACATGTTGAGCCTCATAGGGATGTGTTCCACCCAAGGAACAATGGACCAAGAGCCCACCATCCATATGTTGAGATTAATAGGGAGGACTTTGATTTTGACCCCTACCATGACTATGAGAGGCCTCGCCACCATCACATTCATGAAAGGCGTCCACGGGACGATCCGGATGACCCTCTCCTAAGGATGATCAAGGTAGAAGCCCCAAACTTTGATGGTTCCCATGAACCAAGTATCTACTTAGAATGGGAGACCGCCATGAACCAATACTTTGAATGGTACCCCATGTCCGACCAAAGGAGAGTAAGATTGGCCAAAATGCATCTCACCAAATTGGCCAAAACTTATTGGCTAAACCAAGAGGGATTAAGAAGGATTAGGCGGCAAGAACCTATTGACACTTGGGAAGGCATGAAAAACCAACTTAGGAATAAATACCTACCCCAATCCTACCACCAAATGCTCTTAGATGAATGGCAAAGCCTTACCCAAGAAGGGAAGACCGTGGTTGAATACATTGAAAAATTCGACTCCTATCTTTTGAAGTGTGGAGTCCATGAAGACCCGGCCGTTACCTTGTCCCATTTTAGGAATGGGCTCCAAAGCCACATCAAGAGAGAGCTCTTCATGAGAGATGTTCACAACCTTGAGCTAGCCTACCAAATAGCTAGGGATGTTGAGAGATTTTCTAGGATCCCTCGGTTTGCTACTCCCCGACCGGTCGATCCTAAAAATATGGGACCACGACCCATTCCGGTCACCCCCATGAAAGCCCCTAGCCCAAGTGGGAATGCCCCATTAAGGCCTTACAACCCTCCTCCTACCATCACTCCAAACAAGCCCACCCCTAGTCACCCTCCTCCACGGAGGGAAGACATTCCCAAAGGCCCAAATGTAGGAACCACCCCGGGTAGCGGGCATCAACAATGCTATAGATGTAAAGGGTTTGGTCACTTTGCGGGGCAATGTCCATCCAAAGGATTGTCTAGTTTGCTTATTGAGGAGGAAGCTCCCCCACCCCAAGGGAAACTTGAGGGTGTTGTTGAGGACCATGAAGCCTCCCTAGATTGGGAAGAAGAGTATGAGGCCCAATACCTTGAATCGGGACTAGATCACACCACTCCACCTACCAACTCCCATCTAGGAGTGATTAGATGCACCCTCACCAAATCCCACGAAGAGGATTGGCGTCGAACCTCAATCTTTCACACCTTTGTCAAGATAGGGAGCCATGTAAGAAAGGTGATCTTGGATAGTGGGAGTTGTGTCAATGCCGTATCCCCCGATACCGTTAAGCTCCTTGGGCTTGCTATCACCCCCCATCCAAATCCATACCGAGTCTCATGGATCAACAACAACTCCATCCCGGTCAACACCCAATGTCCTTGTGCCCCTCACCTTCTCTTCATATCATGGACAAATTTGGTGTGACGTCATCCCCATGGAAGTAGGAAGCATCCTACTAGGAAGACCTTGGCTTTATGATGTAGATGCCACCATCTTGGGTAGGACCAACACATGTACTTTTGAACATGAGGGTAGGACTATCTGTCTCAACCCCTCCCCACCACGTCCCATGCCCAAGAGGGACACTCTCCCTCAAGGACACCACCCCATTACCACACAAGTCTTGGGGAACTCTACCCCTCCAACCCCATCCCTCACCCAAACTCCCAAACAAAGTGGGACCTCGGGGTTGACCAAGGGTCTTCATCTCATCACTAGGAAAGAGCTTGAAAGGGAGATAGATCAAGGAGTACCACTATGTGCGGTGATCATTTGCCTAGGAGAGCCCACTCCCAGCAACCCACATCCTATAGAAATCTGGCATCTCCTAGAAGAATTTCATGATGTGTTCCCGGCCGAGCTCCCGGACCAACTCCCTCCCATGCGTGATGTGCAACACGCAATTGATTTAGTTCCGGGAGCCACCCTCCCAAACCTTCCTCATTATCGCCTCAATCCCACGGAGCATGCCGAACTTCGTAGGCAAATTGAGGAACTCATTAGGAAGGGCTTCATCCGAATAAGCAAAAGTCCATGTGCCGTCCCGGCCCTTCTAACTCCCAAGAAGGATGGGTCTTGGCGGATGTGTGTGGATAGCCGGGCTATTAATAAAATCACCGTCAAGTATAGGTTCCCCATCCCCAGGCTGGATGACATGCTTGATATGCTAGCCGGAGCCACTATTTTCTCCAAAATTGACCTTAAGAGTGGCTATCACCAAGTTAGGATAAGACCCGGGGATGAGTGGAAGACGGCTTTCAAGACCAAGGATGGTCTCTTTGAATGGTTAGTCATGCCTTTTGGGCTTTCAAATGTCCCAAGTACTTTCATGCGTCTTATGACGGAGGTCCTTAGGCCTTTCATTGGGATCTTTCTAGTGATCTACTTTGATGACATACTCATCTATAGTCAATCCTAAGAGGTCCACCTTGACCACCTTAGGCAAGTTTGCACCGTCCTCCGACAAGAGAGCCTATTTGCCAACTTAGGGAAGTGCCACTTCATGACCACATCCATCACCTTCCTAGGATTTGTGGTGTCTACCAAGGGTGTCTCCATGGACCCCGACAAGGTCCAAGCTATTCTTGATTGGCCGGAACCCCACACCCTTCATGAGGTCCGGAGTTTCCATGGATTGGCAACATTCTATAGGAGGTTTATTCGTGGATTTAGCACTATCACTGGCCCTATCACCGATTGTCTCAAGAAGGGGACTTTTGTGTGGACCAAATCAGCCTCTAAAGCCTTCCAAGAACTCAAGGAGAAGTTGACCCAAGCCCCGGTCCTATGCCTACCCGATTTCTCTAAAGTCTTTGAAGTCACATGTGATGCATCTGGGATAGGAATAGGAGGGATTCTTAGCCAAGAGGGACACCCGGTAGCCTTCTTCAGTGAGAAGCTATGTGATGCTAGGACAAGATACTCCACTTATGACAAGGAGTTCTATGCCGTGGTTCAGTCCCTCCGACATTGGAGGCACTACTTGTTGCCCAAAGAATTTGTCATCTTTTCCAACCATGAGGCCCTCAAATACCTCAACTCTCAACAAAAGCTAAATGCCCGACATGCCCGATGGGTTGAGTTCATCCAATCCTACACTTTTGTCATCAAACACAAAGCCGGGAGTGAGAATCGAGCGGCGGATGCCCTTAGTAGGAAAGTTTCCTTGTTATTCACTATCCAAGTGGAAGTGACCGGATTTGATAGGCTCAAGGATGAGTACCCTAGCTGCCCCGACTTTGGGCACATCTATACCACCTTGACCACCCATTCTAGCAAGGAACATAAGGGATTTGTCTTAGAGGATGGGTTCCTTTTCAAGGGACCAAAGCTTTGCATCCCACGGACCTCACTTCGTGACTTCTTGATTTGGGAATTACATGCGGGAGGGCTAGCTGGTCATTTTGGAGTCCACAAAACCATTGGTCTAGTTGAGGGACAGTTTTATTGGCCAAGTCTCAAGAGAGATGTAGGCAAGATAGTGGGTCAATGCCGAACATGTGCTTCGGCCAAACAGGTGAAACAAAACACTGGCCTATATACCCCACTCCCCATCCCCGACCGTCCATTGCAAGACTCGAGCATGGACTTTGTGCTAGGATTACCCAAGACTCAAAGAAAGCATGACTCCATCTATGTGGTAGTTGATAGATTTTCCAAGATGGCCCACTTCATCCCATGCTCCAAGACCTCCGATGCCTCCCATGTGGCCCGGTTGTTCTTTGATGAGGTTGTCCGTCTCCACGGGCTACCTAAGACCATAGTCTCCGATAAGGATGTCAAACTCACTAGCTACTTTTGAAAAACTCTTTGGCACATGATGGGTACCCTTCTCAAATTCTCCACGGCCTATCACCCCCAAACGGACGGCCAAACCGAAGTTGTCAATCGAAGTCTAGGGAACCTCCTTAGGTGCCTTGTTGAGGATCGTCCAGGAAATTGGGATCTCATTCTACCACAAGCTGAGTTTGCATATAACAACTCCATCAATAAGTCCATAGGGATGAGTCCCTTTGAAGTCGTGCATGGGTACAAGCCAAGAAAACCCACGGATCTCATTCCCCTTCCCCAGCATGCTAGAGTGTCTATTTTAGCTGAATCATTTGCCCAGCATATTAGAAATTTGCATGAAGAAATTCGCGAACACATAAGCAAAAAGAATGAGGCTTATAAGAGGCAGGCCGACTCTCATCGGCGTCACCAAGAATTCCATGAGGGTGACTTTGTGATGGTAAGGACGGAGAGGCTCTCCCCGGGAGCCATCTCCAAATTGAGGCCACGTGGGGCTGGTCCCTTCCAAGTCCTGAGGCGCATTGGTGCAAATGCCTATGAGTTAGATCTCCCCGAGGAATATGGGGTAAGTCCCACATTCAATGTCACCGACCTAGTGCCATATAAGGGACCCACGGTGGTACCCAGTGAGGAGATTGAGCCTATTCCTTCCCTTGAGAGAGCACCCACCTGTGAGGAGAGACCACCAGCCAAGAGAGCCCAGCGTGAACGCATAGAACAAATATTGGATGAACAAGTCACTACCACTCGGAGCAAGGTATATGAGCGCTATCTCGTCAGGTGGAAGGATCGGCCTCCTTCGGAAGATTCTTGGGTGAGTCGGGAGGATCTCCAGCAGTTTGATCTGGACCTCCTCGAGCAGTACCACAGCCGGATGGACCCCTACTCGACAGAGTCGAGCTCTTCACAGCCTAGGGGATTTGATGGAGGCATCATCCACAACTCCCTTTGGCTAGGGTCTTCTTCACACTCCGGCGTCGTTTGAGTTCGGGCCTCTCTCTATAAAGGCCCAATTATCCTTTTTGTGCTATCTATTTGAGTCATTTGATGTAATTTTTATTTTATTTGAGTCATGTCCCTAGGTCTTGCATTTATTTTCATAAGTTTGAGTGTCATTAGATTGTTTAGTTAGCTATTGGGCCCAATTCTTCGGGCTTGGCCCAAGAGCCCCCCTACCCCCTCAGTTATATGTCATTGAGTCTTTTGTCTGGGTCTTATTGTAAAATGTTGGTTGCATATATATAGGGCCCCATTTCCTTCCTTTTGGACTAATGAATGAATCAATGCAAAATTTCCAATTGAGAGTTCAATTTAGTTCTAGTGGAGTGATTCCAATAGTGGGTGAGAGACCCTAGGGGAGAGATTCCCCACCCCCACCCCACCTTCTCTCTCTTCCTCTTTCTCTCTCCCTAGTTCACCCCCTTCTCTCTCTCCTCCACTTCCCAACCACCTCCACCCTCCCACCTACCCCATTAAGACCTCTCCACTTCCCACCACCCTCTTTACTCACCCCCCCTAGTTCCAAGAGAGAACCCCCAATCCCCACCCCACCCTCCAACCACCAACCACCCCCACCTCTTTCCAACACTTCTTTCCTTCTTCCCCATGCAACCTTCCACCTCCCAAGACCCATTTCAAATTTGAAACCCTTCCCTCCACTTGCTTTGGCCGCCCCTCTCCCTTCCCTTAGGCTAGGTTCGCCCCCTTCCTCCCCTCCCCCTCCACCATCCACTTCTCCCTCCACCCTCCTCTCACCCTCCCCTTTGGCTGAACCAGCACTAACCCCTACACCCTCCCCCTTCACCAGCCCCTCCACCACCCCTAGACACTCTCCACCACTCCCTCACAATCCCCATCCACCCCCATCCACCTCCCCTTCACCATATGCATCCTTCTCCTTCTTATTTCTTAGTCATTGGAAGCTACATCTAGGTTGTAGCTTGCAGTCCAGATGTTGCAGGTGAACCAGCAGCTTGCAGCAGCCACCACGACCCTTCCTGGCGAATCTGAAGGCCCAAGAGGTATCCACAGAAGCGTCTACCAGTCTTCTTCATAACGGCGGTGGTTTCATCCCCATCTGAGCTTCGTGCTGCCCGGGAGATCCGTTCTTCCACAACTGCGCAAAGCTGCCCCTGCTGAGCACTTGAACCGGAGTAGAAGCCTTACCACGACGAACCTCGGGAGAATCAGACCAAGAGTTATTCTGCAAAGTTGTTCCTCGTCCTGTCTACTTTCAGAACCAAGAAGAGGAACTTCGATCGACATCCGTGGGCCAGAGTTATCAATTTTCTCCCTCGGGTATGAGGCTCTGCTTCCCACAGTCTGCACCAACCTTTCGTCATTGTTCATAGTCCCTGGTCTTCTCCGGCATCGTTCGGCATTCCCGCCAATTTTGCTGCAAAGAGGACTCGTCCACGGTTCCAAAAACTCCGGCGGTACTTGATTCTGAGATCGGGAGCTATCGAGGCATCTTCTTCTTCCTGCTGTTGGAAACCAGAAGCTGTCAGTCCGAGAATCTGCCTCCCTGTTCGAGCCTCCACCCAGAGCAGCATCGGTGCCAGAAGAAATCAACAAAATTGGGACGACTTCCCTGGTCTCCTATGAAGATTTTCCAGGTGGTCTCGTCCCCAACAAAATTCGGTAGCAGTCGCAGCAGTCAATTCTTCAATCATCTGTCAGCACTCACAGAACGTGGACAGAATCGGCGACCTCCCATCTTCGGTGTTCCTTTCTCAAGTTCCCCTCCCCGCTTGGCCGGCTGAAGGCCCCTCCCTGTGTGGAGGTAGTTTTAGTTGTAATATCCATTAACCCCCACCCCAAGGTCCCCCCTCCTGCGAGAGGTGTAGTATTGTAATCATTTGGGCAGGTCAAGCTACCCCTACGCGGCGTGTGGGGATCCACCCGCCTCCCCGCTCGCCCTCGTCTCCGAGCGGGACCGGTTTCTTCACACCGGTCGAGTAAGTGCTCCAAAACCTTGCTCTCATTTGTGCTTGTCTTTCAATATTAGTTCTTAGTTCCGCTGGCCGTGAGAGTGAGAGCTCGATCCTCAAGCCCCGTTGCCTTGAGTGATCACCGTGGGGAAGAGTGTAACGGTGCCTTTGGCACTTTGTCGGTCCCATTGAATTGGGCTTCCACATCCTTTGGGAATCAAATCTTGGCCTTGCTGGCCCTCTACCAGCAAGGGCCCAACCCTCACATCCTCTACTTGGCATCGCCAAGTCACCCCGGGCTTGGGTGAGCGACGATAGAGCGGTGGCCCACATCGGCCCGTTTGAATGCGATTGTGCTTGCTTGCTTAAGTCCAACGGTGTTTCACATCACCAACCAAACTGGGAAGGGCCATATATAATAAAAGAAGTTTATCTTGGCAACGCTTATAAATCGGTTAATGCCGAAGGGGAAGAATTGGCTCACCCTTGGAACGGTCTATATTTGAAGAAATATTACCCTTGAGTCTTTGAAAAAAAAGAAATAAAAAAAGAAAAAAGTGGGAAAAAAGAAAAAAAGAAGAAAGAAGAAAAATGAAACTTGTAGGCTAGCATGGTGCATAGGTCGCGAGAGCCGAAAAATTAAAATCCCTAATTCATTCTTCAGTCTTGGAGGTTTAACTTGGGGTCAATACCTGCACACACTACACGTTTTACTCTTAAACTCAAGCAGCTCAAAATTCGAGGAAGGTCAAAGCCAAACTAAGAGTGTAAAAACTCCACCTATTCTCTTCTCTTCGGTTCACAAGACAGAGTACGAGTCAAGGAATGCTAACCAAACCTACTCGCCGCCCTAGTAGGTGGAAGTCAGGGCCCAAAAGGGAACCAAACATGCTATAAAGCCCAAGTACAATTAGGTCTTATTTTGAAAAAGAAAAGAAAAGAAAAGAGGTGCAAAGTTACAAAAGAAAAGCATGTCAAGAGGGCAAAGTCTCCGCAGAAAAAACTCTGGTCGTAAGCATGCAAGAATAAGGGCAAAGAGCAACAAAAATTTCCTAAGCCAAAGACCGAACCCCAACAGGCATTAGGGCAGGGGAGGGAAGCTTCCCAGTGCTCCGAAACCTCTCGTGAGCTTCCTCACCTTATTCTTCATTTCCCCCTTTATGGTATGTTTTAAGCTCAAAGGATGGCAAAGACCAACTAAGAAGGATGAGCCGCGAGAGGATATGAGTAAAAACACAAGTCATTAGGCACGTTGACCTTTTGTTAAATCATTTAAGAATGGTTAATGCATTTAGATGATGATTGTGTAAGGTTTTTAAGACCTCTTATACTATGCTAAGCTTCATCAAAAAAATATTTTTTAATTAACGCCTGTCTAGAGCGGCGTCATTTTAATGAATAACGTCCGTTTTCAAGTTGTCATTTTAAAATTCAAAATTCTAAACAATGGTTTTTTATAATTAACGCCTGTCTATAGGGGCATCATTTTAATAATCAGCGGCAGTCACTCTATCGTCATTTTTTTAAAAAAAAAGAGAAAAAAGAAAAAAAGAAAAAAAAGAAAAGAAAGAAAAGAAAAAAAGAAGAAGATAAATTTCATGAAGAAGTCCACTGCTCTTCCTTTTGCCATATCATATGCTTGGTTGCATTCTTGTGTGGGCATCTTTTATTTTAAGTTTGCATTGCTTGTTTGCATGTTGCATTCCTCCTATATATTTGATTATTCGCCTTAATTAATTAAAAGGCTTGGCCCCTTGACCCGTCATCCAGGTCAAAATAATGACAACCCTTTGCATATTGAGCAAGGGGCCAAGCCGAACAGATAAATTAATCTGTTTGTTTAAGTGTGAACCACAGGCACAAGGCAAGGGAGAAAGGAAAGGAAGGAAAAAGCAACACAAGTACACAAGTGCTCAAGTCGACAAACTCAGGTAACAAAAGAATCTCTCATATATATCTATAAATAGTTGAGTACAAGATATGCAGGTGGAGGAGTACAAGTCTCTCTCTAGCTCTCGCCTCCACCCTCCTCTCTCCTACTCTCTACCTCACCGTCGTCCTGACGACGGGCCGGTGGAGGGGGCATGGACCCCCGGGAAGCCGCTGGAGCTCGAGCCTGCTTCTCTGCCTCGTTCCTCTGGCATGTCGAGGAACTGGATAAGTAAGTCGTGCTGGCGAACGTGATGGAGTGTCTTGCAACCCGTGCTCGCTCTCTGCCCCTCTAAAGGCGCTCCTCTGTCACTCGGAGCCACTCCTGTACGACGCCCAGCTGCGTCCTCAGGTCCGCAAGCTCGCGCTCGCGTGCTTTCCGCTCTTCCCTCTCTCGGGTTCGCTCCCTCCGCTCCATCTCTAAGAGGAGCCTCATCTCTATCACCTCGCGCGGCAACTCTCCATGCTGCCTCTACTCCTGCACCAGCTCGGCAACCCGCTGATCGTGGATGGCAACCTCAGTGTACGCCAGCGCTATCTGCCTCCTCGCTTCTGCTAGCTCTGTGACCTGCATGCATCATATCATATTAACATCGTTAAATTTGTGAAAGTAAATAATGCACATGAATATTGTTTTTACGAACTAACCAGTGCAGCCAGGTCACGCTGTCCTGCCTCGACGCAGGTAATCGTGGCTCGAAGCTCCTCAGTCTGTAGAAACACAAGTTTTTATGAACGCACATAATGATATAATCAAATGCATTAATGAGTTTGGTTTTTGAGCTTACCTGTGCTGCAAGGTCGCGCTCCGATGCCTCTGCGCGAGCAACCGCTCCCGCGAGCTACTCCTCTAGTGCAGTCACCTCTGTACTCGGCCCCCTTGAGTTGGAAGCCCCTCCTACACCTCCTGCTACCGCTCCCTGCTGGGCACGCTGTATTCATTAAGATTTTCAGCGGCTAATCATCAATAATTCAGGAATCATTTTGCATATAGATAATTGCACTCACCAGGGTCCCCAAGTCTGCCCGCGTGGCTGCGAGCTGGGCCTCCAAGCTGTGGAGATGGACCTGCATGTCCATCGCTGCCACGTCACGTGCATCCTGCATTCATTACATATTAGTTGCATAATAGACAGATACCATTTACAAAAATACAAAAAAATGCATTCATACATACCCCTCTAACCCTCATCTGGGGTTGGCCGGTGTAGACCTCCCAGTAGTGCCTGAGGTACTCTGAACTGTCCGCCGCCTGTGAGGTAACCCGAGTCCCGCCTCGCTGCCAGTCAGCGTACTGGTCCGGGAACCGGATCCTCCAGTCGATCGCCACCCTCGGGTCTTCTTCCCGATCTTGCGAGGCTCTCCAACCTCGACCCACTCCTGGTGTAGGCCAAGGGTCATCATCGCCAGTCTAAACCGTAGCGGCTCGATCTCGTTCAGGTAGTGAAGCCAAAGCTCATGCCCAAAATGAGGCCGGCCCACTACGACCCAAGGCTGACCCTCCTCGGTCATACCCTGGTAGGGCCTCCAAACCACCTGCATTCACATCATGTCATCATATATCATTCATATGCATATCATTTCATCATATTTCATAAGAAAATTACATCATATTTAACATACGTACCAGTGAGGCAGGGTAGTCACGGAACTCCCGCCGAGAACACGCAACTCGTAGGCATGTGGCGCTCCAATCACGAGTGGCAACCAACGCCGTGCTAGTGGGAACACCCCCTCATCTCCGGGTCGGGGGTCGACACAGTCCATCAGCATGTATAAGTGGCTCCACACCTGCATCCATCAATTGCATTAGTAAACATTCATGTGCATAATCACAATCATAAGCATTTAAATAACTAAAAAGATATGCATACCTGAAGAAAAGGTGAAAAGCCACTGACAGTAGTCTCTCGACATGTCCCCGTGGACAGATCGGCCATCAGGTGCGCTAACAGGGCGGCTCCCCACGCGTATCTGCCAACTCCCTCTAAGTCCTCGAGGATACCCAAAAATCTACAGTTGATGATATCTCCCGTCGTGCTCAGCAACAGCCTCCCGAGCATCAAGAATAGAAACCTCCTCAGGTCTCGGTCCACTAGCTCCCTCTGAGTCGGGTCCTGGCAATAGGCAGCCCGGGCTCTCCCTATCAACCTCTATGAAAACTGCTCCAGGGACTCCCTCGGTCTCTGCCTAGAATCCTGTAACCCCATAGCTATGGTCAGATCTGTGCGGTAGATGGTCCTACACTCTCTAGGGGTCTCTGCTATCGTCTCTAGCCCTAACAGTCTCCGGGCTAACTCACGATAATCGGGAAGGGTCACTCCACTGACTGCCTCCCCATATACTTTCAACCCGGTGATCCAGGCGATGTCCTCCAAACTCGGTACCATATGTCCCTAGGGCATTAGAAATGCTCGGCTGGTCCTGTCCCATCTCTTTCTCAGGACCTGAATCAAGGGTAGGTCGGGGCGGACGGGCTCAATACTAAGGAAATGTCCAAACCCCATGGCATCTATCCTATCCTTCTGAAAATCTGGTAATCCATAATAAACTGCCCGACTTGGACCCATGAAATCTGAGTCGCATCAGTCCCTGCCAAACGAGAAGAAGATAAATACATTCATATTTGCTAGTAGAAATCGTTTGCTGTTAATTTGCTTCACTGTTTGAATTGACGATCACCCTGTGGCCGTCAGTTGTTGAATTGACGCCCCGATGGGGGGCACTATTTCTGAGGGGTTTTGATTTTCCTAATTTTCTCAGTGATAAAAAATAAAAATTGATGACCACCCTGTGGCCGTCAGTTTACGAATTGACGCCTCTGTGGGGGGCGCTATTTCATGATGTGTTTTTGAACCGACAGTAAATGAAATAAAACAATGGATGTATTAAAAATAAAAAAATGGTAGAAAATGGTGAATAAATATGCTGATTTAAAAATGACGACATGGCTCAGGGCGTGTTTCATGAATTATCTATTTTCAGAAAAAAAAAAAATAACAAAAATGAATTGACGACCTGTGGCAGGTCGTCGTTTGAATTGACGACACCCCCAGGGGCGTCATTTGTCTGGTTTTTTTGGTTCATCACCCCTTCCACCGAGGGCTATGGAAATTGAAAGAAAAATGGAAAGATAGAAAAATGAAAGGCTAGGGTTGGGCTAACCTACCTTGCTTCATTCTGGTGCCATTAGGCCTCCTCGTAGCGGCTGGCGAGGATGGGGAGCTGCTGCTGCTACGGCTGGCACTTCTTCCTCTTCCTCTTCGTCTTCTTCCTCGTCGTCATCGTCTTCCTCGTCATCCTCTTCACCATCTTCACCGTCTTCTTCTTCGCCATCTTCATCATTTTTGTTGTCCTTTCCTCCGTCGTCCATTTCTCCTCCTTCTTCTTCAGTCGCCTCTTCTCCTTCCCCACCGTGCTCTGTCGGTGTAGCATCTCCGGCCGTCGCGGAGGAACTTCCTCCCCGACAAGTTGATCGTCACCCAGGTCGACGGCATCGGGGTCTATGACCCGTTGTCGTTTGCCGAGGCCAGCCATAGGGTTAGGGCTAGAATGAGAGAATGAAAATGGAGGAGAGAGATGAGATGGGAATGGAGGAAGAGATTGAAGAAGGAGGGCTACGGGTTAGGGTTCGTAGCAGAGAAAGAATGGAAGATGAAGAAGGCTGTAAACGAAGAAAGGAGAAGAAAAAATAGGAAAGTAGGGCGGTTACGTTCAAAAAGAATTGACGCCATGAGGAGCGTCATCCTTTGGATGATTGACGGCAGTATGCAGGGTGCTATTTCAAGATCTGACGACATCATGAGCGTCGTCATTTTACATTGCATGGGAAATTGAACTATCGTTAGAGCATTAATGTGAGAATTTGATTGATTTGATGGAAGTAATCGATACCACATGGAGGCGTCATTTGCATAAGGCACGACTTCCATCAGGGCGCCATTTGATGAAATTAAGAGAATTTTCGGAAAGAATTTGAAGGAATTAACGCCCATTTGGGGGGCGTCATTTAATCAATGCCTGCTTGCGAAGGCGTCAACCATAGTTTTTAATTATTTTCCAGAATATTGATTAATTTGATTGACGACGTGGTTGAAGGCGCTAGTTGATGAATTGACGGCTTGATGCCTATCGCGGCTCAGAACAGAAAGACAGAATTGAACTTAATTTGGAAGAATTGATCATATAAAATGCTTTTTTTGGCTCAATTAAGGAAAAATCCTTTATTTCATGAAAAGAAAGCATCATTACATCAATGAGCCACTTTGGGTCTCAATCCCCTAAGAGCTATTACATAAGTTTTCCATTGCTCTTTGTCTTCTTCAATCCTCTCCATGGGTTGATGTAGCTTGCTGATCTTCCATAGAGCTTGGATAGTCTTGATCTCTTCCTCATCTTCATTGGAGCCAAAGTCCCTCCTCTTGATGGGTAAAAGGTGAGATGCCTCTTCAAAGTGATGACGTGGGAGTCCAATTTGTGGTAGGCATCGGTGAGCGTTGTAGAGGATGAGCTCGGTGGCGCCCACTAGCCGAAGTTCCACTCCCGATGAGAGCCGTGTGCGGATGTTTTGTGTCTTGAGGAACCTCGGTGAACATGTGAAGAGGTTCTTAGGCATCACCTTTAGGTGCTCTCTCCATTCCACTCTCTTCTTCACTTTTGGAACCCGGTTCACCACTCTCTCACATAATCCTAGTGAGCCCGTCATATAGTCGAGTGGGCTTTTAGAGAAAATCCTAGAGGCTTGTTGGGCTTCCTCACAAGGGTCAAATTTTAGGTGAAGATCTACCCAACTAGAAAACAAGAGCATATATCCATATAGAGGCCTCCCCATAGCCACCGAGGTGAGCCCACTATAGAGATAGGCTAGCACCGCCGGTCCTATTCTCTCTCCCTCCCAAATGCTAGCAATAGCACTCAATTGAGCTTCTTCTAGAAAATCTTCTAAAGAAGGGAATAATAGTGCTCCCGCCAATCATATCACAAAGGCCTTTGTTACCTTCTCTAGTTCATCCCCTTTGGCTTGATCCATTCTCTTGTAGACCCACGCCGCAAGCTTCATGAGGTTGATTCCTTTGGTAGCTTTGATTTGGTTCACCATGTGGGAGCTTGGGATTAAGCTTGATAACATCTCATGAGCACCTATGCTTCTTGGCATGTAGGCCATCTTCTCCTCATCTCCTTGCTTCATCTTCTTCAAGCCTAGGAGCATCTCCACTTCTTCCAATAAGATGGTAGCTTCAAAGGTAGAGAATAGGAAGGTATGAGTGGAAGGGTGCCAAATTTCTATGAGGGCTCCTATGGCAGCCCAATCTAGGTGTACATCATCATAGTGCTTTGCATGGGTTATTAGACCTAGGAGGTGCCATTTAGAGAGATAAGCCCTCATGTCTAAGGAGAGCTTAGAGAGAAGAAGGGGTAGCTATTTATTTTTGGTGTATCTTCTTGCACCCGATATGTTTGGATAATCCTAAAAAAAATAAATAGAAAAGAAGAGATGAAGAGAGTATGATCAAAATTTTAGAGAAGAAAGGGGAAGTATAGAAGGTCAATTCAAATCTTCATACTTACTTGATTCATGGCGATCATCCCATTACTATGACCTGTAAGTTTAGAAATTCTGGGAAATGCCGCTTTAGACTTCTTTAAAGGCCGTTGCATCATTTTCTCCATCCTTTTTCCATTGAGGAAGAAACCCATGTTCTCTGTTCTCTGTTATTGAATGTTTCGACTGCTAACTTTCGGTTTGATGGGTTTAGCAGAGGAAGGCCGCCCCTTTTATAATATTTCAAAGCCTTGGTTGCAGTCAAACAATAACGCAGTTTGAGTTCGAGAGGGAATAGGCCTCGGGGTTTTGTTTCCGAATAGCAAAGGGAACCCCAAAACATGCAGTTAATTGATGACGAAGTCGTTGGCGTCATTTTATTGAATAACGACTTGTTTAGTGTCATCATTTATTTAACGCCCTCACATGCAGGCGTCATTTACAGTCCGATTCCAAATTAAACATTGATAAGAATTAACGACATTGTGGCTATCGTCATTTCTCTTTCTAGCGCCCCTGTGCGGAGTCATCTTTTCTTGAAATTTAAGATTTGAATTATTTTATGGCAATTTGATGAATTTACACTTATGTCTTGATGCATTGATGAAGAACTTTGATTGGGCTAATGATCTTTGATTGAGCTAATGATCTTTGTCAAGCTAATGATCTTTGAGCGCAGAAAAGGACATGTTTTACGGATCTCGAGGCACTCGGGTTTGGTAACATCATTTACCTGTATCATCTCCCTGTATGCATTTATATTATATGTTACCTACTCTATTATAGCATATCAAGGACCTTGTGGTTCTTATGAATCTAGAATTTGAGTTTCCCTTCATCAAAAACCGTGATAATTCTAGGGGAGTTTTGATCACACGGATAGGCCGTTGGGTCATTTGAGGTTTGGGACGACGGTTCCGCTTTCTGGGTTGATGCGTGGATAAACGGGTTTCGGCTTAGTGTCAGCTTAGAGATCTGGATTCCTGACCAAGTCTGGATGGTTTAACAATATTATCCTTGATTATTTTCTATTTTTAGTTTGTTTTAACATTTTCTTTTAGCCCAGCATGCATCATGTAGGACTTTGAGCTTAATGATGAAAATCCTCATATTAAGCCAGTAATGAGGGCCGCTTGCTCTTGATTTGAGTTGACACGAGATATTCCATTCAAAATCGAGTACTGTGTTCTCCTTGAAGCAACTCAGCCTGGTTCCTTGAAAGCATTCATTAGTTGGATTCCTATCTCACTTCACTTTACTTTTCTACAAACTCACCTTGGTTGTAGCACGTCCACATTGGCTGGTAACCGCTCTCCAATGGTGTCTTTCCTGTTGTGCCCACGTGCACATTTTGTTCATTAGTTTAGTTTCTTTCATCCAGTCGATTGCTACTTTCTCGTGATCATCCGAGGTTGTTTCATTCAGAATCATGAAAAGATTTCCAACACTTAGTGTCGGAGGCGTGTCACATCACACCTTGGCATCTACTTTTCAGTCCGTTCCCACTTCATTTTTGCTCATTGCACTTTCGCCTCATTCTGTCTCACTCCCTTGCAAAGCAGACGCCAAGGCGGGGCAGCTGTAGACACGTCAAAATCGACACTATGTTGAGTAAATCTCATGTCACCACGTAATGCCCCAAAGTGGACTTCAATATTGGCCTAATATGAAGTTTTTCTAATTCATTTAGAATTTTCCTATCATATTTATAATTAGTGCCTGGAGGCAGAGCGTCATTTAATTAATGGCTCTGTGGGTGTCGTCATTTCAACAATTGGTGATTGCGCACGCAGGCGTCATTTCTTGGTATTTCCTAGTTTTTACGAATCCCAATCAAATTAAAACTCAACGAATTGACGTCAGCTTCTAAGGCGTTTATTAATTAACGACATTCAACAAGGCGTCATTTCCCATTTTTAAATATGGAAAGTCGTTTATTTCTAAAAATTGATCCAAGAATCAACGACTGCGTGCGCGATCGTCATTTCAAAATAGCGCCCACCCTGGTGTCGTCATTTCAGCCTCCGTCTCCGTTTCGTCTGCTACCTTCCGTGAAACATCCTTCTTCATTTTAACACCATGTTTGATTGGGGAAGGGAGATCCTTGCTGGAGGATTGCTACCATCCTATTAGAATGAGGATCCTTGGCTTATAAATACCCATGGTGTTCATACGCGTGCGAGAGGTTAAAAGAGATTAACAATACGCATACAACAACAGAGAGAAAACACACAGAGAGTTTACACAGAGAGAAGAGAGTTTTTTTTTGATAATAGTTTCTTGCAGATTCTTCCCGACGGTGGTCTTCTTCCACGGGCGCTCCTTCCTGCTGCGGCTGGAGCTCTCTTTTCCTCTTCCTTTACTGCTGCCAACAGCAGTAGAACGCTCTTTTTCCTTTTAGTTTAATTGCTATACATCTCCTATGTGCATATTCTTCTAGCTATCTTTGCTTGAACGACAGCATATCATATTTACTTTGCACTCATAAGCATAGCATATACCACCCTTTTCACTCCTCTTAGGGGTTTTTAAACAAACACACAAGGTGTGTTCATGCTTACATTGCATAGTTCTATTTTCTTAGAGCATTGATACTACACTTTGGCTAATCCATCTTGTTCTGCTTGTTTTTGCTTGTCTTGCAAGGGTAATCAACATAAGAACCCCCTTCATCGGCCGGTCGGTAGAAGGAGGAAGGAAGAACTCACAATCACACCTGCTTTCACAAGGTACATGCGATCACTCCTTTTATTTTTGAAGTAACCCCTCTGGCGATCACTCTCCTTTAGAGCATCACATGCTCCTTTCTCTCTCTTTCTCTTTATTTCCCACATATCATCATCATGCTTAGCTAGCTTTCTTCTTTCTTTTTTTTAAATGTCTATGTGACACGTTCACAAATACAAAAACTTAAAAAGAAAATTGATCTGAATAGTTCAAATTCTTCATGTGAAAATTGTTTAAAACTGAAACAGTCCTATGATACATGTTTGTCTGATGTCCAAATGTTTAAGAAACAAATTGGACTATTTAAAAATGAAAATCAAGAACTTGCAAATGAGATTTCTGAATTAGAAGAAAAACTTACCTTGACTAATGATGATCAGGTTCATATCACTAATCTAGTTCAGAATGAAAAATTGTTGAAAGAACTTGATTGTGTTAACTCTGAACTGAAAGCACTAAAATTTGAGAATGACTGCCTTAGGAAACAATGTGAAAAACTCAAAGCTGAAACAACATGCTCTATTAAATTTGCTGCAATGATTGCCCATTTTTGAAAGAAATAAATGAAAGTCTTCACTCAGATTTTGAATGGTACAAGGACTTAGTTGCCTCAATAAGAGAAGAAAATAAAGAACTATTTAACAAGATTTTGGAAACTGAACAGAGAGAGGAAGGACTAATTGAATAGCTAAGCTCCATGTCTAATGATGAAAATCCTGCTGAACAGATCAAAGAATTAAGGTCTGAAAATGAAAAATTGAAATTGATGCAAAAAGGGAATGAAGAATTGAAGCAGTTGAACATTGCTATGTCGGAGAGGCTTCTTGTCCTAGAAAAAGGAAAATGTGTTGTTAATGAAAATCAAGTTGAAAATGAGCTAAAATTGAAACAAGAAGTTGAAACTCTTAAAAATCTGAATGATGCAATGCATCAACAAATTCTATCTTGTGAGGAAGATTTAGCTAACTATGAACTTCAGATCTCTTCCCTTCAATCTGAAATAAATGATTTGAATAACACTTTGTCAAGATTTGTTAAGGGGAAAGAGAATTTGGATAAACTTCTTGGAAGTAAAATGAACTTTCAAAAAGAAGGGTTGGGCTATAACCCTGCAAATAAAAAGAGTTTTGGGAATAAAATTCAAACATCCTTTGTTTCCAGTTCTGCTTCTCACAGTTCTCTGAACCCACCTATTTTTCAGTTTACTGCTCAGAAAACTCTGAAACTAACTGAAAAATAAAAGAACAAAAAGGTTCCAGCCACCTCACTGCATGATGTCCATAAATCATCCACACACACACATGCACATAAGAAAATCATGGCATGTCATTACTGTCACAAGGCTGGTCATCAAATGCATGGATGTAGAGTAATGGAACTAGATGATTTGAATGCTAGAAAAATGCATGCTAGGGAATCTCATGATAAAAATCATGCATTTCAGAAAAAGAGGGTTCAATATTTTTGTTGTGGCAAGATGGGCCACATTACAGCCCATTGCTGGCATGCCCAGAGAAAAGTTCATTCTAAACATGTTAGATTCCCAGCAAAATAGAATGCCTTCGGTAAAGATAAATTTACTTTCAAAGGAAAATCTTCTATGTGCTTCATCTGTTGGAAGCCGGGCCATCTAGCTAGTGAATGCTGGTCTGTTATTGAAAGATGAAATCATTCTTCTTGTTTCAATTGTTGGAAGCTTGGCCATACATCAAGGACTATTGGCATGTCCAGGGAAGGAATGTTAATTCTAGATATGCTGGATTTCCTGCTAAAGAGAATGTGTTTGGTGGAAATAAAAGAAAAAATTTCCATGATAAAAATAGAAACATTCATGAACATGCACATAGATTCCATGTTAATGTGTAGAAAAAGAATTCAAAATCTAATTTATCATGTCATTACTGTGGACGGTTTGGACATTCTATGAATGATTGCTTGGTGATGAAACTTGATGATCACACTGCTAGGAGAATGTGGAAAGCACCAATCCGAACTACTGCTAGCCCTTCAGGACCCAAGGAGACTTGGGTACCTAAAAATGGAAAATGAAGAACTGTTCTGCAGGTGTGCCTTGGAACTGAGGAATAAAAAGGGGTTAATAAGACAAGACACCCCAATTCTGCACTTTACAGGTTTGGCTATTTAACTTTTCAATAACTTTCTTCAAATAGATATATATATATATCTTGCTTGATTTGTTAGTTAAAATCAGTTGCATACATGCTCTTTCCCATACATATCTGTTCTGATAACTGTCATCCAAAAATTGGAGATGTACATAGGACTGCATTCTGCACTCTTATATATGTTCTTTGTGTGTTAAGTAAATTGCTCTTGTTATGTGTTTTTGATACTGGCTAAATTAAACCCATTGGTATATCAAATGATGTCAGGAGAAGGGCAGATTTTTTGTCTATCTGGAAACCCACACTATGCGTGAGGTTGTCTTAAGACCTAAGTTCTTGCCTACTACCAAGGGTTGATTATGAAGCCTATCATGACACATGATTTGAATTTGATTTATATGAACATACTTTCATGCCTACATATACTGATCTTCATGAAAATGCATAAATCCGAAATAAATTCCTCTCCATGTGGAACTATCACATTTATAGCACATAATTTGAATTCATGCTGACATCTAAATGTGCACAGCTTTCCCTGAATTGAATGTTGAAGTTTGCATTCTTGTTATCATATTTGATGGTTCAATGCATTTAGTTAGGAGGAGTCAATGCATATGCACACATATGTTAATTGCATATCACTTGTGTCAACATGACTGATTGATACAAACGCACATACACAGGGGGACTTCCTGTATTTCATAATTCACACATGTGCATTTATTATCATGCATCTCAGAAGTGATTGCATATCATTCATGTTATGTTGAAACTGCAAAAATCTTGCTTGACAGACAGTGCACTTTCATAGGAGGAATTCTTGTATTTTTGTTCATATGCACAATAAAGTCTGATCAATGTTTGCATTCATGCATGCCTCTTTTTGATTCAAATAGATCTCTCTCTGGATAGATCATGCATACATTCAGGGGGGCTAGTGTCTCATGACATATTTGCTTTTAGTCAGGGGGAGCTAGTGGCAAACTTGCATCATTTAAATGCATTTCATTGTTGTCCATGCATTCTCTTTGAATTCACTGCCCTCTGTATTGAGTCTCAAATCCTTGAAATTCTAGTTCCTTCAATTCTAAAAATTCAGATAATTATCTTCAATTGATTAGCATACTCATTGTATATTCTTTGCTACATATTTCCTTGAAAATCCCTATCATAATCTTATTTCTTCTTGGTGCGCTATGAACGAATATCTTTGAACTTTCAGTGCTATTTCATTGAAATCTGATGTTCTCTAATAAATCTTGGCCATCTTGACTACATGCATGAACTTCAAGAGTAATTCATATATTGCATGTCCTTGATGTTGTTTCGATTGAACATTGGCTGATCTTAAACTTCCTTGAACTGAGAATTTAGAAGATTTCAATTTGTGTATCTTGACCATAAATCTGAAAACCAATTCTTTAAGGAATCTTCTATTATTCATGTTTATGAAAGTTTGAAGGATCAAATTGGTTTAAGTCTAATGTATTCATTAAGTTTGGATGTGGATGACTTGAAAATATATGAATCATTCTTTTAATAAAACTTAACCGACTGCTTCATTTTTTTTTGCAAAACCTTCTGAAATCTGAAAACTTATAAAATCATGACTATCTTTAGTTGAGATACATGAAGTGAGTATTATCTTTAAAATCTGAGTTTTCTGAAATGTCTAAGGGTCTAAAGCTGTCAGAGCAATGACTTTGGTCACTGAGAAACCATGTTCAAAGGACTGTGTCATGAAGTGCCATAGTTAACTCTGCTGAAAAATGATTGAAAATTAGGCAGAGCAATGGCTTGCACACTAAAAAATACATCTCACTCATCAAAGAAATGAGTTGAGGTATGTCATGAGGTGTCAAGTTAACTCTGTTCATTATAAAGCATGACTGTTAGTCACACTAAGTGCTTAGGGATATTGACGTCTAATCAACGTATATCCTCTAGTGACAAGGTGTGTACTGAACTAGATTGCTCTTAAGATTTGAAAGCATAAAATTTTCTGCTTGAACAAATAAAATATCTAAAAATTGTTGCAAAGGACAAATTGCTATAACCCTAGACAATCAAATGGTTTCACGGTTGTTTAACCTCTATACTACTTCCTGTAATTCCTGAACGAGTCATTGAAAATTAGATGAGTACGATGGAAGGAGGTTAATCAAGAATGTTATATGAGGGATTGGTTTTGATTTCAGATATAAGTAATGAATTGTATTGACAAACTTTGTATACATCATGTTTAAACCATACTGGTTGATTAAGACTCATTCATAACTTCTTATAATAGAATAGTCTGAAATTTTTACTTGGATTTATGAAATTGGTATCTTATTGAATATCTTCAGGTCTTATCTATTCATTGGAAGCTCAGTCAAAATTTTTTGTGCTCAGATCCTGCTCACTGCCTTTGATTATACGTTGTTCAGAGTTTGCTCTCAGTTCTTGATGCTTTATGGACAAGACCTGAACTTATCTTTAAATCCTGTGATTTTGTTGATACCATCTCTAATCTTTGCAATTGGTATCAAACTGAAATCTGTATGTCTGATGATGATTTTCCACTCCACTTCCTCAAATGGGAAGATTGTCAAATGCATTCTGGCTTTGATTTCTGCATGCTCTCTTTGTTATTCTTGCCAAAAAAAAATTTAACTCTGTATGGTAGATTCACTCTTGTCAGTCCTTTGTCATAACCCTATCCTCACCTCAATTCATCTCATACATTAAGGGGGAGTAGGATACATAATTTGCATTGTCTGGCAGTTTCGATTCCTTTAGTAAGAGGGAGAATAGCTTCTGACTCAACCACATCATGCTTGCTTTCTATTTCTCTCTACTATTTTTATCAAACTATTATTTCCTTTTTGATGAAGTCAAAGGGGGAGAATAGTTTGATATGAGTCAGCATGTTGTTTTATGTTGTTTTATGACTCATAGTGTTGTCATCATCAAAAAGGGGGAGATTATTGTACCCCTGTGGTTTTGATGATGCCAAATACTATGACTCATCTAAGCATGATGTCATATGTGTTGATGTTGCATTTATATGGTTTGATGATGTCATGATATCATTATGATTTAATGATGCCAAACACTGTTGATGTTGCATTGGTGCACTGCTTTCGATGTTAGCCAACCTAATGCAATTGCTTGTTCCCATTGCTTATATTACATGTGCTTCATTTGTAAGAGTCTATGACTGTATGTTCAAAAGAACAGGTTAAAAGCTAGTAAAAATCAAAAGTCAACACTCAGTCAACAAAAAAGTCAACATGGCCAATGAAGTCAATGCACAGTCAATGAGAATTGTCAATAGTCTTGTTTGGCCAGTCAAAGTCCCAGACAGTGCAAGCTGACACTAAGGTCGATGTAGCTAAGAGCTAAGGTCGATGCAGCTTCTGTGGTTGATGAACTAAGGTCGATGCATATAGAGAGCTAAGGTCGATGAAGCTTCTGTGGTCGATGCTACCTTAGTCAGAAATGAACATAAGGTCGATGTTACTTCAATTGTCAGGAAGCTAAGGTCGATGCATATCGCCTTCAGCCAAGAAACTAAGGTCGATGCTTCTTTGTTCTCACACGCAACAAGGTCGGTGCACCTTTAGTCCTTCAGCGAAAGAAAGGTTGATGCACATTTTTCCAACAAAGAACATGGTCGGTGCAGCTTCCACAGGTAAAGAAGAAAGGTCGGTGCACATCCAGTTTGCATGGGACTAAGGTCGAGGCACATCTTGGTAACGCAGAACAAAGGTCGATGCACCTTGGTGATTTCAAGATGAAGGTCGATGCACATCAGCTGCTTTTGAAGGAAGGTCTGTGCTAATAGATGGTTACAAGGTCGATGCACATCCAGCCTGCATAGGAACAAAGTCGATGCTAATTTCTAAGGTCAGTGCACTTTCAGCCATTCAGTGAGCAAAGGTCGATGCACATCGACCAAGCACAGTATCTGAGGTCGGTGCACATTTGAGCAACTTCAAGAGGAAGGTCGATGCACATCGGTCAACTATGAAGAGAGGTCGGTGCACATTTCATCTATGGCAGATAAGGTCGGTGCATGTTTTGTTTCATGTCATATAAGGTCTGTGCACATTTTGCCTTATAACACATAAGGTCGATGCACATTTTGCTTATGGCTTGTAAGGTCAGTGCACATCTAAATACCATACTTATAAGGTCTAAGTAATCTAGGAACATGTTGATCCATACTGCTCTTGCATAAAGGACTAGATCAAAGCAGTAGAAGCACAAGTTGAAGGAGACACAGACTTCAAACCTCTAAGGCAGCCAGGCAGGCATTTTAGAGAACACTTGGACAATAGCAACTCAAAACATGTCACGTCCTGAATCGATAGCAGCGGAACGTGTCGTTTGCTCGGAACGTGGTAGTTAAACAATCGTGAACAATCATAGCATGAAACATAAGACCAAATACTTTGGAGTAATAAAAAAATTTTATTTCAAATATAAGTCTCTTATAAATTTTGAATTCCAAATTAAAAGACTCAACTACATCACTATGAATGAAAAGGAAATGGCACACTAACGGACTTAGACAAGATAAACTAAATAAGAGACACCATGCTAGACTCAAGAAAGTTAAAGGACTTGGGTTCACTAAACTCCAGAGCTCTCTTGCACACTTGTCCCTCCCGTGTAAGTCTCAGTCTCGCTAGCCACCTGATTACCTGAAAATATTGGAACAAACTGGGTGAGCAAACGCTTAGTAGGAATTATATCTCAAGAACAAGCTAGCTTAAAGTAATTACATGTTACATGAATGCAAGACTATTGTACATGAATGATCACAAAACAAAATGAAGATATATCAATTAAATCAAGATATGGAATTTCAAGCGAGAATTGACCAAGCAAGGGGTCAAGGAGAATATCCAGCACGTGTTTATAGAATAATGTTACGAGATATTTAGAGTTCTCGCAAGTACCACGACAAGTCATGCACACAAGTAATAGCAAGTAATGTCACGAGAGAGAGAAAGAGTGGAATGCCATATCTAGACTGACAAGTACTTCGGTGCAATGCCACACCGTGATCAATATAGCTCCCATGGGCACAAGTACTTTCGAGTGCTCCTCCCAGGACCATATCGTGCCCTAAATGCGCGGGCATTGGTTATATTTTCGACATCCACTTTAGTGATAGCCATAGATTTCCAAGAACAAGCTCAGGTAGGATATCAAGGTAGATTTATGGATCTTTCCCATTGGATTCGATGGAGAAATATTCACATAGAGAGAGACATGACAAAACCACGTGAATCATGACATATCGATAAACTGGGTGGAATTGGCACCAAGGTACGTAGCCATGATAACTTGAATAGCTGACTAATAAGATAGTCACCATCCAATGGACATGAAGCAAGCTAAAGAATTGGCACCTAACAGTAGGATACCCAATTCAATATATCACCTCGCGGATTGATCATTCATTCCACCGGCTAAGAGAATTCTCTCATGGGCCAAGAATAGCACCATGAAAGGGCCGGGTTACTACGTTTCTCCAGAGTGACGTGGCATTAAAATAGGTACAAGGTGTTTAAGGTACAACCAGCTCTGTCGGCCATGAGGGAATCCAAGGCTACGAGGAGACTTACGGAGGTCCCAATGTGTAACACCCCGAAAATTTTTGGATTTTCCAAAAGGCCCAAATGAATTAATAAATGAATACTGGGCTAATTAAGTCATTATTAAAGCCCAAATAAACTAATCAATTAACCTAGCCTGTTTAATTGAAGCCCAAAGGATTTATGGACCAAGTCCATGAAGTTTGGCCCATATTCTAGAAGGTTAATTAGCTTATTCACAGATTAATAAGGGTAAATACTCCATATTTAGATAGTTGAGTGGATAATAGGATAATAGAGTTTGAATTAAATTCAAATTCGGCACCCAGGATCTGTAGCGGTCTATCGTGCAACCGCTACATACCATTAAGCGGCTCATTAATCGACCGCTAATTCTTGTGAGTTCCGTGAGTGGAAGAAAGAGCAAAAGATTAGATTTTTGATGTCCTATCTCGTAGAGATCGAGATAGGTGGACTAGTAAACATCTTAAGACTCTCATAAGTCGATCTAAGGTTTCATAAGGACTCTAGGATTGTTCTAATCCTCAAACCCTAGTAAAACCCTATAAATAGAACTTAGTTTTGACCTGCGCGACCCTTACATTTGGCTCGCGTGGAATCAAGGTAAGACGGCGTTATTTCAGGTAGGTTCTTTAGAAGTTTTTATTCCTAATACATACGACTAACATCCCTCAAAATTTCATGATAGGAGATCAAGTACACAAGGAGATAGAAGCCTGCAAAGTTGCTGGTTCCATATTAGCGACCTAGGAAACTGTACAAAAGTCCGGTGAAGATCAAGAATTAGGGAACCAAATCGAGGTATTTAGCTTTAGTGCCTTTAGAACTTTTTGTTTCTCTTAGTATCTTCTTCTTGCCCTCCAAATTTCATGTCCATAGGTTAAGAGAGTAAGGAGTTAGAGCAACGTGAAGTTGTTGATTTGTCACAAGAAGTGCAGGGAACTAAGGGTAGCGTCCAGCCTTAAATTTGAAGTTAAAAGTCCAGGACAAAGGTAGGTCATCTCATGAACGGCTAAAATATCATTCTAGGATTAAAAGCCCTCTTATTGCACTTGATTTCATGCCTTATAGATCGTGAATTTCATGTTTTACTTGAATCTATGCATATAGTGTAATATTCATGCATATTCCTTAGCCCTAATAAACTAAATAAATTCTCTTGTTCTAATACATGGATCCCATGCATGTTATCTCCGTTCTATCATGCTATAAAATTATAATATGTTGATTTCCAGACATGATGTGTTGTAGTTAGCATCTAGTTGCACATATCTAGTTTCCTGTCAGACGTGCTCTAGCGGCCAAAACTTAGACCGCCAATCCCAATTTAGCGGCCCTACGATAAACCGCTAGACACTCTGTAACTTATTTTCTATGAAACCTCTGGCGGACCAAAAATAGACCATTTTTATCTCTCTGGCGGCCTTACGATAAACCGCCAACTCGCTGTAACGGCTCTATGATAGACCGCCAGTGTTCTGTTTCTGTCAACCGACCTAGTTTTAAGAGCAGCCCATTTAGCTTATAAATAAGCCTAGTTAAATTTATACCAACCTGTTTTAATGTATTTCATTTCTCTGATTTCATGTTCTTTATGGTTGTTAGGATTATTTTAAGCATATGATAGTTTCATGCCAAAAACTATATAATCTTATATTAAATTATGGCTTAAATGCTTATATGGATGAGATTGAACGTTGGTTTATCACTGTACACATTCTATTCTTGTCTCAGAGTCATTTCTGTAAGTTCATGACATATATCTCGGTATATGACCATTAGTTACACTCTTTGCACTATAGGCACACAATCTTGGACTTGATAACCTCTCCTTTGGATATTCCTTCCAATGGACTAGGAAATCTTGTTTCAAGGCCTCTGTAAGTCTCCGCGAGTCTGGGATTCCCACTAGGACGTCGAGTTGGTTGTACCATTAAAGCCCAAATTGTCTAGAAAGCACTACCAATGTTTTCTGAATAAGTAACGGTTCAATACTCGACCGCTAAGGCCCATTAATGGTCCAGTATCTGACCGCCACGTTCTCTGAGTCCAATTGATTTCTTTCTGGATTCAGTCCACTTTAGCGGCCCAATTTTAGACCGCTAAATTTCTAAGTACTGTTGACTCGAGGTTTGACCCAAGGGTTAATATTCCTATGATGCTAGATTGATTAATGATAGTCTAGGACATGTAAACTTATTCAAAGACGTCTAAGATAAATTATGAAAGATAAAGAACGTATCGTTATGCTGTCGATTTCTTTCCATGGCATAACCTAGTTATTTAAGGTAATTATTGAAATTCCTTATTTTCTTTTAGAAGCATTCATATTTTTGAAAATCTATCATTGAAATTGTACATCTTGGCCACCTTATTTACATGCGTGGAAGTAGCTTGATTTATACTTGAAGATGTGGTTCGAGCATTGATTGTGTTCAAGGGCTCTATGCTAGTCCCTTCGGCTGATTGTCGGAAACATACTATTATAAACCATGGGGTATGATGCTACTGGCGTCGCATTGCGCTGGGAGTACTTTCTTTATAAATAAGTGAAATATCCACGGTAATCACAGAAATATTCACGGCTTGTGAAGTGAAAATATCTACAAAAATTCACGAAGTACTTGTTACTAAGTGAAGAGTACATTCTTGCTTGACTTGTTAGTACATTCTTGTTCATGAAAGGCCATAATTACATTCTTGCTTGATCATGCTTGCTCAATCATATCTTAACTTGATCATGTCTTGTTACTTTGATTTATTTACATGACTTATCGCATTCGCATGATTTTACCTTATTCTTTAGAGCTAAAATACTAATCACTTAAATATTGCCTTCATGTTGATGCGAATATACCTACTGGGCAAGTGTGCTCATTACCTACTTTCCACTTTTTTTAGGAGATGCAAGTAGTTCGAATTTGGATTCGAGTTATTCAAGTGATGGGTCCGAGAGCGAATGAAAGTCACATGAGATTGAGAGAAGACTTAGGAAGTCAATAATGTCTAGATCGAGTTCATGTAATTTTCCTTTTTATTGAGTCAAATAGATTTAAGAGAGTTAAATAGTTGATGTACTTGAATTATTCTTTTTTATTAATAAAAGTGAAGGTTTGAGTAATTTATTGTTCAATTACTTTATATGATTGTTATTGCGCTCTGATCATTCTTGCTTGCAAGAGGCTTATCATGCTGACTGTTCACGTTTCCCGAGAATGTCTTCTGCTGTATTAAAAGCTCGAGATGTGACAGTACAGTTGGTATCAGAGCCTAAGTCCAAGGACTTAAGGAGAAAAGGCATGTCATAGGTTATGTCCAAGGTTAGGACCCTTACCTATGAACTAAGGAAGAAATTTCCCCACCCATGTGAGAATTGGGTAGAGCCCGGAATAAGATAGTAAATTAGCTCTACATTAATCCCTTTCAAAATTCTATGGGAATTAATAACTTGTTATTTCTCTCAGGTACCTTATTGTTATAATGGCTCATCGCATAGACTGGGATGGTATGCAGCAGACTGTTGCGGGCCTCACCCAAGCACTGCAAACGATAGCCCAAGCAGGCACATGAGCAAGAGCTGGGGACTTGCATCGGAATTTCTGAGACTTAAATCCTCCACGTTTCAATGGTTCTTCGAACCCAGACGAGGCCGAGACTGGATCGATGAAATGAATCGAATATTTGATGTCATACAGTGTGCAGACCAGGAAAAAGTGTCTTGCTATCTTTCAACTCAACAAAGATGCACGTACATGGTGGAAGTCGGTTCCGGCACCTCCAGCTGACGCACCACACACGTGGGAAGGTTTTCTTACCTTATTCCGTGCCAAGTACTTTTCAGAACATGTTAAGGAGAGAAAGGCTTTGGAGTTCACTTCTCTACGTTAGGGAATGATGACGGTTGCCGATTATGAATTACAATTTTCCAGGCTAGCACCCTATGCAACTCATTTAGTTAGTACCGATTTATTGAAGGCAATCGGTTTATGGACGGGTTAAGACCCGGTTTCATTCAGCAGCTCGGGACTCAAAATATCCGTACCTATGCGGAGATGGTCCAACGGGTGTATCTATGTGAAAGGACCTTGGAGAGGGTCGAAAAATTAAAAGACAAAGGTGAAGAGTCAAGCCGACAGTCGGATCGGCGTAGTAAGAAGGAGAAATTTAGCATCATGGAGCTCTACAAACCCCGTGATAGCAAGAAGAGATCCAGGAATGGGAGCGGTGGTAGTTCCCATAAAAATAAGAAAGTCAAAGAAGAAGACAAGCAGGTCGCCACGGCCTGTACTTTTTGTGAGAAGTTCGGTCATTCGGCCGAAGAATGCTGGAAGTGCCTTGGTGCTTGTTTAAGATATGGCAACCGGGAGCATCGAATGCCAGACTGCCCTCTCATGAAGGGCCAATCATCCAGTGGCGGACGTAAGAGACAGGCTCGCCTCAATGATGTTCTAGAAAATGATGAAGTGCCCAAGAATGATGGGCTAATGGAAGGTACTATCCAAATCTATTCCCATCCTGCATTTGTACTATTCGATACTAGTGCTTCTCATTCCTTTATATCTACCACCTTCGCAAAGACCTTGCTAGTTTCATCAGTTCCTTTACCTTCGGACTTTGCTATTACTACACCTTTAGGTCTTGGAACTAAACTCACAAACTATTACCCCGATAGTGAAGTAAGGGTAGAAGGTCACAATCTTCTGCAAACCTCGTATGCCTTGACATGAAAGGCTACGATGCTATTTTAGGGGTGGATTGGCTTGTAGACCAAGATACTTCCATAAATTTCTGGAATAGGATAATATCCTTTCGCAAACCAGGCCTTCCAAGATTTTCCTTCCTTAGTATCAAGTATAAGAAACATCCTACTATCATTTCTTCTCTTCACGCTTGCAAACTTATTTCACAAGGATGTGAAGCTTTTCTTGCTTCCGTAATTGTTACCGAGTCTAAGGAGATCATCTTAGCAGACATCCCCATTGTAAATAAGTTTCCTGATGTATTCCCATCAGATCTACCCAGTTTACCACTTGAAAGGGAAGTAAACTTCTCCATTGAACTCATTCTCAGAGCAGCACCTGTTTCAATAGCTCCCTATAGGATGTCCCCCACAGAACTTAAGGAATTAAAGAGGCAACTTCAGGAATTATTAGACAAGGGGTTCATACGACCAAGCACATCCTCTTGGGGTGCACCAGTTCTTTTTGTCAAGAAGAAGGATGGATCGCTCAGGCTCTGTATCGACTATCAGTGGCTGAATCAACTCACAATTAAGAACAAGTATCCGTTGCCGTGTATTGATGAGCTCTTTGATCAGCTTTCAGGAGCAGAATATTTTTCCAAAATAGATCTCAGATCAGGATACCACCAGCTCAGAATTAAGGACGAAGACATATGTAAAACTACTTTTCGAAGCCGTTATGGTCATTATGAGTTTGTAGTAATGCCGTTCGGATTAACCAATGCCCCAACAACATTTATGCAACTCATGAATAAATTTTTCCAGCCTTATCTGGACCAGTTTGTAGTCGTCTTTATTGATGACATTCTTATTTACTCCAAGACAAAGGAAGAGCATGAAGAACATTTGAAAATAGCCTTGCAGACTCTAAGAGAACACAAACTCTATGCCAAACTTAGTAAATGTGAGTTCTAGCTTAAGGAAGTCTCATTTCTTGGCCATATCATTTCAAAGGAAAGTATCGATGTGGATCCTTCTAAAGTGGAAGCTGTCAAGAACTGGAGCCGACCAACAACTATGTCAGAAGTAAGAAGTTTTCTAGGTCTAGCTGGGTATTACAGGAGGTTTATTAAGGATTTTTCTAAGATTGCCGTTCCTTTGACAAGACTTATAAGACAAGAAAATCCTTTTGTATGGTCAAAAGACTGTGAAAAGAGTTTCCTAACTCTAAAGGAACATCTCACGACAGCCCCTATATTATCATTGCCCGTTGAGGGTGATGGATTTGAAGTCTATACAGATGCATCTGGCATTAGCCTAGGGTGCGCTCTTATGTAAAATGGAAGGTGATCTGTTATTCTTCAAGACAGTTGAAGCGTCACGAAGAAAATTACCCTGTGCATGATTTAGAATTGGCGGCTATTATATTTGCCTTAAAAATTTGGCGTCACTACTTTTATGGAGAGAAATTTATGGTCTATTCTGACTATAAAAGCTTGAAATGTTTATTCTTCCAAAAGGAGTTGAATATGAGACAAAGGAGATGGTTGGAATACCTTAAAGACTTTGATTTTGCTATCGAATATCATCTTGGTAAGACTAATGCAGTAGCCGATGCACTTAGCAGAAAACTAATGGGAAAGCTATCAAGTCTTATGATTAGTATGACTAATCTCATTCCTCAATTTGCTTAGTTGAATTTAGATGTTGACATAAAAAAGAAGATTATTTTATAGCTAATATCCGAGCTCAACCTACATTAATAGAAGATCTGGTCAAGCTACAAGACAATGATCATGTATTACTGGAAATTAAAGCCAATATTGAGCAAAGGCCGGATTTCTCTATTACCGATAATAGAAGGTTGCTATTTAAAGGCCGAAGTTGTATACCAGATCATGTTGATACTAAGAGACTGATCCTGGAAGAAGCTCATAATTCCAAGTACAACATTCATCTTGGTAGTACAAAATTGTATCAAGATCTTAAAAGGAGCTTCTGGTGGCCTAACATGAAAGAGAAGTGGCAGATTTTATGTCCCGCTGTCTCACTTGTCAACAAGTAAGGGCAGAGCATTTAAGACCTGCAGGTAAATTACACCCCTTGAATATTCCCGAATGGAAATGAGAAAGTATAGGGATGGATTTCATCATGGGTTTACCTAAGACAAGAGGTGGACACGATGGTATATGGGTAATCATAGACCGATTGACTAAGTCTACACATTTTCTGCCAATAAAAAGTCGATGGTCTGTGGATATTCTAGTAGCATTATACATAAAGGAAATTGTTAAATTATATGGTGTCCCTGTCACTATTATATCAGATAGAGATCCTCGATTCACATCACAGTATTGGAAGGGTCTACAACATTCATTAGGGACCCGACTAAACTTTAGCACAGCATTTCATCCACAAACTGATGGCCAGACTGAAAGGACAAACAGGTAGTTGAGGATATGCTCAGGGCTTGTGCTATTGATTTTGGAGGTAGTTGGCATGACCACTTGCCCCTAGTAGAATTTGCATACAACAATAACCACCAAGCTAGTATACAGATGGCACCATTTGAAGCTCTGTATGGAAGAAGCTGTCGATCACCGATATGCTGGAATGAAGTAGGAGAGAGACAGTTTCTAGGTCCCGATATTATCAGAGATACTACAGAAAAGATAAAGCTGATTCGGGAAAGGCTTCAGATGGTACAAGACCGGCAGAAATCTTATGCTGATAATCGAAGGCGCGACTTGGAGTTCCAAGTGGGAGACCATGTGTACCTTAAGGTTTCTCCGGGTCGTGGTATTCAAAGATTTGGCATTATAGGCAAGCTTACTCCAAGATTTATTGGCCCATTCGAAATTCTGGAAAGGGTTGGTGAAGTGGCTTATCGACTGGCTTTGCCTCCACAACTAGCAGGAGTTCATGATGTATTTCATATCTCGATGTTAAAGAAATATGTTTACGATCCTTTCCATGTCATCACTTACGACAATCTGGAGATTAAGAAGGATTTGACATATGAACAAAAACCAATTAGAATCGTTGAACAAGAGGTTCATCAACAACGAAATAAAACTATTCCAATGGTCAAAGTCCAATGGACCAAGTTATGTCCACATGAAGCAACATGGGAAATCGAAGAAGCGATGCGCAGAAGATTTCTGGAATTATTCAACTGTAAGTACACTCTCCATATAATCCATGTATTGAATTTGGGGACCAAATTCTCTTAAGTGGGGGAGGGTGTAATGCCCCGAAAATTTTTGGATTTTCCAAAAGGCCCAAATGAATTAATAAATGAATACTAGGCTAATTAAGTCATTATTAAAACCCAAATAAACTAATCAATTAACCTAGCATGTTTAATTGAAGCCCAAAGAATTTATGGACCAAGTCCAAGAAGTTTGGCCCATATTCTAGAAGGTTAATTAGCTTGTTCACGGATTAATAAGGGTAAATACTCCATATTTAGATAATTGAGTGGATAATAGGATAATAGAGTTTGAATTAAATTCAAATTCGGCGCCCAGGATCTGTAGCGGTCTATCGTGCAACCGCTACATACCATTAAGCGGCTCAAAAATCGACTGCTAATTCCTGTCAATTCCGTGAGTGGAAGAAAGAGCAAAAAGATTAGATTTTTGATGTCTTATCTCGTGGAGATTGAGATGGGTGGACTAGTAAACATCTTAAGGACTCTCAGAAGTCGATCTAAGGTTTAATAAGGACTCTAAGATTGTTCTAATCTTCAAACCCTAGTAAAACCCTAAAAATAGAACCTAGTTTTGACATGCACGACCCTTACATTTGGCTCGCGTGGACTCAAGGTAAGATGGCGTTATTTCAGGTAGGTTCTTTAGAAGTTTTTATTCCTAATACATAGGACTAACATCCCACAAAATTTCATGATAGGAGATCAAGTACACAAGGACATAGAAGCCTGCAAAGTTGCTAGTTCCATATTAGCGACCGAGGAAACTGTGCAAAAGTCCAGTGAAGATCAAGGAATTAGAGAACCAAATTGAGGTATTTAGCTTTAGTACCTTTAGAACCTTTTGTTCCCCTTAGTATCTTCTTATTACCCTCCAAATTTCATGTCCATAGTGTTGATTATTATGTGTTCCTTTCTTGCAAGATGGATATGATCTTAACTATGATGGAAATATGAACAACAGTGAAATCACTCAACCTATGAACATGTGCAACATGAACCTAGGCAATCAGCATGAAATCTAGCATGGGCATGCTATCCCTGTCAAGAATAGATGAAGCAAATAAAGAAAAATACACACCGGGGCGTGGAGCAAGGAAATAAAAGGAAACACACTGTATAGGTGGAACAAGAAAAATAAAGAAGAGATATGAAGAAAGAGAGAGCTACTGCCCAAACTAAGAAAAGATGTGATCGCCACTAAGGTAGTAAACAAGCCAAAGACCTGAAAAATACCTTAGAAATAGGTGGATGAAACACCCGTCCACGGGAGAGGAAAAGAACTGCAGCTCTGTGAAGCGTAACGGCCGAATGATGATGCGCCACAGAAGTGTGACGGTCCTACGATAAGCCGCTACGTGACTCTAACGCCCCTGTAATAGATCGTCAGAGATCTATAGAATAGGAACTTTGGAATCTTTGATCTCCACGCCTTCCAGTCGGCCAGAAAGCTTGGGCCTCGTACTGTGGACTCTGTAAACCTGCAAAAGAGTGTAGAACACAAAGAAAACAACCCAGATTAGCCCTTGAGCAAGAGTAGTTTCAATAAACCAAAAGAACTCAAAAGCATGCAAAAGGAGAGGGAAATACCGGGGAGGCTGGTTTTTTTTAACCCCTCTGGGGCGTTTTAAAAGATGGGAGATATGTTTATATGAGTGCAGCAAGTGCAAGAACGTGATAGAACAAGAGGGGATATGCTATGATGCTTGGAAGAGGGAAAAAGAGACTAAGAAGACACTTTGACTAAACTAGACCCTTGAAACCAATACTTCCTAGACTTTGGAAGAAGATGGACGTGGGAAGCAGATCTCCTTGGTTGGTTCTAGCTCCAGGATGTGGCAGCACTTCGACGTGAACTCCAGATGTCTCCTCTTCAAGTCATGAAGTTAAGGGTTCTATTTATAGACCCTCAAACTCTCTGGTCGAGTAAGAGATAATCCAACTAGAAAGTAGGACGTTTCTTAGCAAACTCTTGAAGATAATACTCCCAAGAGTCCATAGAAACAAACAGAAGGTTCTGAGGATCAGATTTGAGGGAGAAATCATCAGATCAAACTCTTAATTCGGCCACAGAGTAGCAGAGAAAGAGCAGTTCTGCTAGAACTCTCTGTTTGATGTAACGGCTGAACGATAAACCTGCCACAGTGATGTAATGCACCAGGAATGGACCGTCACACAACCTTATCCACTGAAAGATAAGATCAACGGGCGAAGTTTTCAAACATAAGGACTCTGGAGGACATAACGGCAAGGAGTAGGTGCGTCAGAGTGATAGTAACGGTCGCACGATAAACTGTCATGCTTAACGGATTAAATAGAAGATAAGCTTTGAAAGAAGCCATGGACTTTTAGGACTCTGAGATGAGGTAACTGTCTAAGACAGGTGCGTTACAACACTGAGACGCGCCAGGAGTGATGCTTCAGAGACAAAGGAGTGATAAAAATGAAGGTTTGCTAAGCTTCGTCCAGCGGGAAAAAGATAAGGAACCAGACTCAACCAAGGAGACATGACTCTTGAAATGAACCTCAAATTGACCAAGATGGCTCAATAAAGGTGAACAACTCATAGCATCATTTAAAAAAAATAAGGAGATGATCTAACTTATTGGTCATAAAACGGGTGTCAATAGATGCCCCTCGTTAGCGTCCTCTTTGCAGGGGAGCGAGCGGAGGTGAAGCAAAAGTAAAATGGAACATGGAGATGAAGCAGAAATGAAGCGGAGCGGACTGAAAAGCGGGCGTTAAGGCAAACGACACCCGTCCTCAACCAACGAGCAATAAGAATTTTCCAGAAAACTTTAAAATAGCCACAAGGAAATAGCTAACCAAATGATGCATGTCTGGAGGAACTATCAGCTAAGGAAAGGAAAAGACGGCCAGCGGCCAGAGCAACGGAAAGGAAAGAGACGATTAACTAAACTCCAGACAAGAATCTTCAGCTAACCAGATCGAGTGATAGACCAAAGGAAACCTTCTAATTCAGAGTGGAATAATTCTCCTCATTCGAGATCATGGACATAGTTATCCACCATCACCGAGACACCTTGGACAGATGGAGGTTCGTGAATGCTCAAAGATGCGTATGATGCATGCTGGGCTAAAGGAAAAGAAATCATTAAAACGAATGCCAATAAAGATAAAATAAGAAGATACTCGAGAATAGTATTGCTAGATCGGAGAAACCAGGGTCAGGACACCATCTGCAACCACGGCGTGCAAGACAGAACCATCGTCCCCAAGCTTTTCCAACCTAACAGCCTATCCAACGATTAAACATGTGCACTTAGATCATAATCATTTTTGTTTAAGGGGAACATCACATCCCAGAACACATGAATGACCAGCCGGTTCTCGAGATAACATATCATAGATAACATATAGTAATGCATTAAGGGATATAGGATCGAGATACTGTACCTGACTTACCTGTGCGGCGAATGGCAAAGCATGATGGCTTTCATGATTTCATCCATAGAAAGGAGTTAGCCAACAACAATATGAATAAAGCACATTCATTCATGAGCATGAATCGCATTGACAAGAAAAGGAATTGAAAGCATAATGTTCACTCAAGCATGAAATTTTGATAAATTGGGCATTAACATCCATCAAATTTCTGACGGTCTACTAAAGGGGCGCCACACTTATGTAACGGTCCAAATATGACCTGTCACGCAGCGTCGGTTCATGTTTTTCAAAAATCAACGACTCAATTACCTGATGGTCTAAGAAGCATGTGTTAGAATTCTGTGACGGTCTTTCGATAGACCGTTACATTTCCTGGGCGTTCAAAAAAACAAACCGATCAGTCTGTCCCTCTCTCATTCGTTTAAACAACCCAAACGCAAAACACGTCAACCCCACCAAGCCAAAAACCCACCGGCGACCATGTCCAGCGACGAGCTTCCCCGGCCACCAATGGCAAGAGAGAAAGGGAAGAAGAAGCTGGCGATCAAGCGATGCCGGGATCGAATGGCCCGGAAAAATACTCTCCCGACGGCGGGCGAGCAACCGGTGACGGCGGCGGAGCAAACGGTGGAGGAAGATCCTCCCACGGCCGGGGAAGAGGGTGGAGATGCTGTGGAGGAGGCCGTAGGTGGTGAAGAGGGAGCCACGGTGCCGGAGAAGAAGAAACGAGGCTGAGACCGCGAGGTAGGCGTCCGCCCCAAAACCCTTAAAAATTCAAATTTTTTAAATTTTCGTGTTTGCATGTGTAATTGAGGGGGAGAAAATGGGTCTGGGGACCCATTACAATTGTTTGTAGGCCATTATGGCCATTTCCACGGGCTGGGGGGAACGAAGAAAATAACGCCCTATCGGGGAGGACGTGACGGTCGTTTCAACGACCGTCACAAAACCTGACGCGCCATACGTGGTGCGTCAGAGGACTGTGACGCGCCAGAACCTGGCCGTTAGAGAAACCAGAGCCAGAACTTGATTTTTTTTTAGTTTTGCTTATTCAAATTTTTTTGTTGGTGTTTTATTCATATTAAATGTAATGAATTTAAACTAATGAAATGACTAACTTATGTTCTATATGTGTGCAGGGGAAAAGAAGAACCAGGATATCTTGCCTTCAGATCAGGGCGGTGTACCAGGCATTGCCGGAATACCAGAGAGAGATGCTGGCTGCTATGGGCTTCGGGGAAGTCCTCAGCATAGAGGTGACGAGGATGGACATGCCATTGCTGTACGCATTGCACGAGCGATGGGATCCGATCAGCCGGGCGTTCATCTTCCCATGGGGTCATATGATCCCAACACTGGAAGATATGGCGAGGACCATGGGGCTGAAGGTCCATGGAGCAGCAGTGACAGGCTGGACATACGGCGACTACCGGGTGCTAGCCTAGGAGCTGTTGGGGCTGGACTTGGTGAGGCCGGGGCACCCATCGTCCCAGTTGTCATGATTGAGACTCCAGGAGAGCCTGGGTCTGTAAGGAGCAGCTATCGCAGTAGGTGAGGTTCCAGAGCAGCACCTGGATAGAGTGATCGAGCAGGTCCGCCCGAGAGTAGCAGCGGAGGCGGGACCAGAGGGAGATAGAGTTCTACGACACTTCCTAATCCTGCTGTTCGGGAAGCTGTTGTTCCCGACCAGAGCGGACGTGATCAGTTGCAGGCTCCTACCCTTACTGGAGGATCTTGGCAGAGTGGGCAGATATGCATGGGGAGCGGCGGTTCTCGCTTTCTTGTTCGAGTCTCTGAGCACGACCGACCGACGGATAATGCTGGGCGGCTTCTCACCTTTCCTACAGGTAAATGCTAAACTCTAAAGTGCTTCTGCATGCTTTTGACTGCTATATGCTGATATTTGACTTCTAATATGCAGATCTGGAGTTTCCTTTACCTTCCAGGGATCAGGCGAGGTACTCAGATGCATCCTGGGTGGATCCCCATCGCGAGGCGGTGGATCATCGCGAGGGATATGGGATCGGTTAGCAGACTGACCCGAGCCATCCATGACGATATAGATTCATTCCCGTACGCATCGATAAGCTCCTAAACTTAAACTCTTTTAAATGCTCCTAAATGTTGCTTTAAATGCTGCTAAATGCTGTTAAATGCTTCTAAATGCTTCTAAATGCATACATGGACTCAATTGCCTTCTCAGGTGCGCTGGACACCGTACAGGGATGAGGGACACGAGGGACAACCATGGGTCAAGGCTTCCCTGGCGTACAACGGGTGAGACATATGGCTGCATTGCATCAACGTCATCGAGCCCCTGCACTACCGCCTGATCTTGAGGATGCGGGGAGTTCACCAGTCGGAGGTAACATTCCCTCGCAGGAATGACGAGCGCCCTAGAAAATCTTCAAAGGGGATCAGCAGGGATATCGACTAGTGCGCCCGAAAGGTGAAGTACGCGCATGATTGGAACAAGAAAGGCCGACCCGTGAAAGAGCGAGCCGACAGCGAAGAGGCCTACCTCAAGGCCTACTCCCAGTGATACGGCGACCAGGTGTTCAGAGACACCCGACGACCGGTATGAACTTCTAAACTCAAACTCTTGCCTATTTAATTTGATTGATTTCCTATATGCATTGACACTTGTTTTCTAAATACAGCTAGACCCACGGGGACGGATTACCGAGCTCGAGGGGCTCCTCCACGCCACGATCCTGCAGCGGGATGAGTACCAGACAGCTTTAGAGCTCCTGGTGAGTTTTCTAAACCTTAGACTTAAATGCTTATGCTTATGCTTATGATTATGCAAACTGACTGACTTTGACTTCCAAATGCAGCGTGCCGAGGGAGCGCAGAGAACGGGACCAGATGCTCCATCCTCCTCTTCACAGCCTGCGGGAGGCAGAGCTGAGCGAGATGCAGATTTCGCTCGAGTGGTTGCTCAGGCTGAGGATGTCGAGGCTGCCCTCGCGGAGCGAGTAAGAAATCAACCAATCTCTCTTAGACTTTAAATGCTTATGATTATGCAAAATGCCTTGATTGACTGACTATGATGCAGGTGAGAGAGCTGACCGTGGCTTTAGCCAAGGCGGAGCGAGGACGGTCGGAGACAGAGACACTCTGAGCGGAGTTGGCACAGGCACGGGCCGAGGCAGATAGACTTCACACTGGGACAGCGGACCTAGAGCGTTATCGGACCGAGGCCAGGGAGTCACGGCATCAGATCTTCGAGCTGAAGATCGAGCTACGGATGATGGAGAGGACCGTGTGGATGATAGGCTGTGGACCAGAGAGGAGCGCCTCCCAGAGTGGAGCACGGAGTGGCGTTCGGAGCGTCGCCCTGAGCGGATCCGTTGCGGATTTTCTTGCCAGTTCCTCCGGCCAGCGGAGGAATGAGGAGGCGGAGTAGAGACGGCAGCGGGGAGAGGAGAGCAGCGTCATGGAGCCACCAGCGAAGCGGCACGAGGGTACCGGTGATAGCGACGGCCCGGGAGACAGACCGGCCGAGTGACTTGTACCTTTTCTTCTTTACACTTGTACATGACTATGTGAATGGAATGATAGATGGAATAAAGATTCTTTTTTATTGTGTTTTGTTTTTGGATGTGTGAATGAATGCATGGATGTGTAGATGAACAGGTTGAGCAGAGACGGAGTGAGAGACTGGCATGTTTGACCAAAGAGGGATAGAAAGAGGGAATTAAAAACCTGCAGCAGGGAGTGTAACGGTCTAATCTTGGAGCGTCAGGGTTACGTAATGGTCCAAGATTAAGCCATCAAAAATGACAGAGCGAAAGCGGTGTAGGAACAAACGTGACGGTCCAATGTTGGAGCGTCAGAAAGCTGTGGCGGTCCTACGATGAACCGTCAGAGGAAAACTGTGTAATCCGAGATGGATTCTACCGTGAGAGCCCGAACTCGAAGCAAAGAGGCCTTAATCCACACTAGAACCCTCCTAGGCCTAGGATAAGGCTTTCTAACCCAAGTCCTATCATTCTAGCACCAAGATCAAACCTTTATAACTAGGAACAAGCCCAGAAATCATAGCTCACATCAATTCTTTGCTACAAGGCTTGGAACTTCATCAAAATAGCAAAGGACATCATGAAGAGGAGCTTTGGAGCGATGGGCATGGAGGAGAGGGTCTACACGGGGCCCAAAGCAGCTAAAAAGGAGCATGGGGAGCTGCAAAGATTGACCTCCATCCCCAAGCATCTAAGCTCAAGTGTACAAAGAGAGGTAAGTGGCAATTTTAATTCAATACCATAAATTTCTGCACTTTCCTTCTCATGATCCTTTCTCTTTTCTTCCTCTCTTTTGTTGCTTTTCCTTAGCTACTCCCCGGTCCAAGGTGCTATTCCGCCCTGAAGTGGGTGGCTCCAATGATAAAAGAACACCCTTTAGAAGTGACATCAATCCTTAGAGCATGGCATCTCCAACCTTTATTAGTTTTGGCCAAGAATTTCCATAAATTATCTTTGGATTGGGCAAGCATCTCAGCCCTCATAGAGCTTTAGCACCCACAAACGCACACATTCCTCTTCCCTTCCTTTGAAGCAACAGTCCTATTAGAGGAGGTAGAAACTTACCTAGCCTTTCTTAAGACAAAAGTGGGAGATGAAGATCTAGTGTGTCATACGGTGGAAGCAATAGACCCCTCCTTGATTCTAAGTGATTTCATCCACAATCCAAAGGATGTTAGGACAATGATCAGCCCACGCCATATTCACTTAATACCCATGGCCCAATGGATAGTCTCTCATTGCAAGAACAAGTGGGAGAGATATGAAGCCATAGCTAAAGCCGTATCGGTTTGCTTGTGCGGGGTCTTCCTTTTCACCACCACCGACCACCTCCTAGATATCCAAAACCTTAGCATCGTCAGCGGGTTGTGGTGGGGCTTATCTATTTCTCAAGCGGTCCTTTCATATCTTTATGAAGGGCTTAGCTCAGCTTGCTTAGGAGGACCTCTATTCGGCTCAATGATACTCTTTGAGTGTTGGATGGGAGTGAGAATCAAATTTCAACCCAAGGGAGATATTCCTTCAGTTAGCCGGATCTTTGGGAGCCACCCTTTATTCTTCATTGGAGGTGCCTTTGGATTCTCTTCACAGGGTGAGTGCCGGACGGCGGATAAGAAGACACGGGATGATTGGTGTCTCTTCCTCAACACTTTGCCAATAGAGAAGTTCACAATGCGTCCAAGAGTTCTCCGGAGCACCTTGCTCAAAGTACCACGGCGACCAGGCCTAGATCTACAGCTAGTGGGGGACACTACCATGGCGATCTACAACCCGCACCGGTGCCATCTTCAAATCGGGCTACCCCGGACCATAGTTCCTGCACTATCACATTTCCTTCCCCTTCAAGCTAGGAAGATGGGGACCGAGGAAGACAAAAGAGCAATCCGGAACGCTCTGATCATGTGGGAGATCAGCAAAGTGCGCCCGTGGCAAGAAGAACTGGAAGAAGACGACGAGGAACGCCGCGCCTATGTGAAGGAACTACGCAAGATCCGGCCTCATGCGGATAGAAAACTGAATGTAGTTTGAGCTTTCTTGAGATGTAATGAAATTGAAGTTTACCAACCAATTTTATGTATCATTGAGTTCAATTGAATGACATGGAAGTACCTCAGTTGATGGAATATGAATTTGTTACTTGATTGGGTCCAAACATTCTAGAAAATAGAGTTTCTGGGAAATGTAACGGTCCTATGTAGGGCCGCCACAACACCCTAACGGTCTTACGATGAGCCGTCAGGAGGGTGAGCTCAAAAAACTGAGTTTTCTTTTTCTCGGGAGAGTGTAACGGTCCAATAGCAGGCCGTCATAAGAATGTTACGGTTCAATATAGACGCGTCAGGGAGATCTTTCTAAGAACAAATGAGGTTTGAACTTCGGGAGGAGGTGACGGCCTAACGAGGGACCGTTAGAAGGGTGTGACGGTCCAAGAATAGACCATTAAAGTGCCAGAACTTGTTGATTTGTGGGCTTGAATCTGGGCTTGAACCTGCATTCTGCACACACTTAGACAAAAAGAACAAGTTAGATATGTTCTTAGACTCAACCCCTTGCCTGAAGCAAGTTAGAAAGCTGACCGTTCTTGATGTTTGGTCAAGGGGTGGAGCCTTATTAAATAGGCAGAAAACATACTATGAAAATAATGCAATGCATGTGATGCACATGATGGTATTTTTGGAGTTTTCAAATATTCAGATTTTTGTGAGATTTTGAAAATATCCGATGTTTTTGAATTTTGAAATATGATGATTTTTGGATTTTGGAATATATAATTTTTTTGGATTTTGAGATATATGATTTTTTTTAGATTTTAAAATATGTGACTTTTTTGAATTTTGAAATATATGCTTTTTTGGATTTTGAGATATATGATTTTTTTGGACTTTGAGAACCAGTGCTCCCCTAGAAACTTGGGTCCTCCCTATTCCATTGAGAGTTTCTGAGGTTGGCATGCGATAGAGGTGACAACCCCTGTCCAGGGCCCAACTTGCGTGACTGTGCTTCTATAGAGGCCATACCCAGGGTATTTGTCTTAGTCCTAAAAAGAAAATAGAACATGGGGATAGGCTTAGGCCAAGTATAGAAGTTTTCAGGGCTTGAGTTCCTCTCTAGGACAACCCATTCAGAGATTCGATCTGTTGTGCTAGAGCTTTTACGTCCGTCATCGAACCTTTGTCCACTCTAGGCACGCGTATGATCGGGCTCATGCGTCCCGCGGGAAAATTGTACTGCCACTCTTGCCATGCCTAACTTTTTTATTTTCCTTGGAGCTGTGGAATTAAGATCGATGGACTTTCAAGATAATCTTTTGCTTCTTGTCATGATGACTGCTCCTTTGCTTTGCTCTTTTCTTTCTTGTGGCATCAGGTCATAACGGACTGTCCCTATTTGAGACCTCATCTCGTTAGGGTGCCTAGTTTGGTTGTCGCCCCCTTATTCACCTCTTGCCCATGGATTCGGCCGAAGAGAGAAACAGATAGGGACTTTGACTTTCCCCTAAGCATGGCCAGGGAGAAACGGTGTCTACAAAATTGAAAAACCCGACCAGGGGCGCCGTGTGGTGTGTGATTGCCGTGCTTGGGGTCCTCCTTCAGGGTGAAAGGGAAAGGACACCTTGCTACCAGGGTGGCACTGGTTAGACTCTTAAGGAAAGAAACACTTAAGATACAACCTATTCCAAGCGTGAGCGAGCTCCTCACCTTCTGCGTTTACTAAACGGTAAGCATTCCCTGGATAAGCCTCTTTGACAACAAACGGCCCTTCTCAGTTAGGTTGTAATTTAGACCTAGGACCTGCAGACCGAATGAACTTGCGTTTCAAAACCATATCACCTTTTTGAAATTTATGCTCAATTACCTTCTTTTGAAAATAACGCGAAACTCTCTTTTGATAAACGGATACGTGATCTGCCGCATTCATCCTCTTTTCATCTAAGAGCTCCAGCTGGACGAGCAACGCCTATCGACGTTCATCGAGATTAAGTTCTTTATCGAGTTGTACCCTTAGGGAAGGGATCAGGATCTCATATGGGAGCACCGCCTCTATCCCGTAAGTGAGAGCATAGGGGGTTTGCCCCGTAGGAGTACGGACGGAGGTGCGGTAAGCCCATAGAGCTTCCACTAATCTTTCTGGCCAATCAGAGAATTTGTGAGATTCGCATGTTTTCTTTATGATTTTGAGAAGGGTTTTATTAGTGACTTCGGCTTGACCGTTACCTTACGGGTAATATGGAGATGAATGATACAATGCAATATTGAACTTCTTACATAGGTCCTTGAGCTCTTGAGTGATGAACTGAGGTCCGTTGTCGGTGACGATGCCACTTGGCACTCCGAATCGCGAGATGATATTCTTCATGATGAAGCGGCACACCGTGATAGTTTTAATCTCCGCATACGCTTCGGCTTCAGCCCACTTGGTGAAGTACTCAGTGGCGGTAAGGATGAAGGATTTTTGCTTGGTCCGAGAGTTGGGATCACCGAGCGGGCCGACAACGTCGAAAGCCCACATGGAGAACGGCCAAGGAGCAGAAAGAGGATGAAGAGATGAAGCTGGAGCATGAATCTTATCAGCGTGGAGTTGGCATTTAAGACACCTCCGGACATAGAGGGAGCAATCTTCCTCTAGAGTGGGCCAATAATAACCCTGCCTAAGAATCTTCTTTGCTAGAGCCTGGCCATTGACATGACCTCCACACTCACTAGAATGGGCTGCTTCAGCCACCTTCCAAGCTTCATCATCATCTAAACATCTCATGAGCATCCCATTAGTAGCGTGCATGTATAGTTCTCCTGCAACGATAGTATACCTTGAGGCGACTCTTCTTATAGCTTTGCGTTGCTCGACATTTGCCCCTTCGGGGAACGATCCGTCTTTACAATACAACTCGATTTCATGATACCAGGGTAACTCTTCTTCCTCCAAGATCTATTCTAGTTCCGTCAAAGATACTTCCTTTAGCTCTTCCTTATCAGCCTTTGCCTCTACAGTTTTCCTAAGGTTGGCATACCAAGGCTCCTGAAGAGAGGGTGCGTCCAGTCTCTAAACGACGATAGTCTTAGTGCTCCGATCGAGAGGGAAAGATAGAGAGGAAGCAAGTGATACTAGGGCATCAGGGAGAATGTTCTGGGATCGAGGAGTATGAATGTAGATCAACTTACGGAATTTCCTAGCTAGGAGCGTGACCAAGTCTTGATATGGCTTGAGCTTAAGGTCACGGGTGCGGTAAGTGGACAGCACCTACCGTAGGACGAGCTGAGAGTCCCCTATGATATTCAAGTAGCGCGCGCCTAAGTGGTAGGCGTGCTTTAATCTGGCTAGGAGGGCCTCATACTCGGAGATGTTGTTGGTAGTAGGATATCGGAGTTGGTAAGCAAGCAGAATCGTCACTCCTTCTGGAGTGAGGAGAACAACGCCTATCCCTCGGCCTTGAGAATTGAGTGCACCGTCGAAGTGCAGAGACCAGAAGGGATGATGAGTAAGGATAGAGAGATGCTCATCAGGGAAATCATCCTGAATAGAGTCAGTGTGAGGAATGGGGAGATGGGCGAGATGCTCAGCGATGGCATATCATTTGACTACCTTCTGAACGACGAAGGTGATATCGAATTGAGAGAGGAAGCTCTGCCAGCGAGCTAACCTACTAGAAAGGATAGGCTTTTCTAAGAGATAGCGGATTGGGTCCATTCTAGAGATCACCCTAACTGGGTGGGCTAGAAAGTAGTGTTTAAGCTTCTGAGCTACCCACACTAAGGCGGCACAAGTCTTCTCCATGGCGGTGTATTTGGACTCGACCGGGTTAAACAACCTGGAGAGGTAATAAGCTGCCCGCTCTTTGCCTTCATCGTCTACTTGTGCTAAAACCGCCCCTATGGAGTCCTCAATGACCGAGATGTATAGGATAAGGGGTTTCCCAGGGACAGGAGGTTGCAGAACTGGGGGATTAGAGAGATATTCTTTAGGTCCTCATAGGCCTTTTGGCAATCTTCGTTCCATTCAAACTTGACCCCCGCCTTTAGCAATTCATAAAATAGGCAGCACCTCTGAGAATGTTGGGATATGAATCTTCTGATGAATTGTAATCTACCAATCAGTCCTCGAAGTTTCGTAATATTCTTAGGTGGAGACATGTACATGACGGCCTTTGCTTTATTAGGATCAATCTGGATCCCCCGTCGCTAACTATAAAGCCTAGCAACTTCCCTGAAGAGACTCCGAAAACACACTTCTTCGGATTCATTTTTAGCTTGTACTCCCTAGCTCTCTGCAGCACCTTAGCCAGAATAGTGGGGTGTTCTTCTTTTGTTCTCGACTTCACCAGGATGTCATCCACGTAAGCTTCCATATAGATATGCATCATGTCGTGGAATATAGCCATCATCACCCTTTGATAGGTGGCACCTGCGTTCTTCAGACCGAACGGCATAACCATGTAACAATACGTGCCCCAGGGCGTGGTGAAGGAGGTTTTCTCTTGATCTTCGGGAGCGAGACGGATTTGATTATAACCTGAATAACCATCCATGAATGATGAATCTTCGTACCCGGTGGTGTTATTCACCAAGACATCTATGTGAGGCAGCGGGAAATCATCTTTGGGACACGCTTTGTTAAGATCCCTGAAATCAATGCAAATACGCCCTTTTCCATCCTTCTTGATGATAGGGACTATGTTCGCCACCCACTGGGGATATAAGACGACTCTAATGAACCTGGCCTTGTACAATTTGTCGACCTCTTCTTTAATCCTTAAGGCCATGTGGGGGTGAAGTCTTCTTGACCTTTGTTTCACGGGTGTTACCCCAGGTTTAAGTACGAGTCGATGTTCCACTAAGGAGGGGTCAAGACCTGGCATGTCCTCATAAGACCAGGCAAAAGAATCACTATACTCCCTCAGAACTTCGATTAGATCTTCTTCTACTTACGGAGGGAGATTAGCGGCAATCATAATGGGCCTTGGGTCTTCTTCAGTTCCCAAATTTATTTCCTTCGTAGGTTCATCCACCGCCAATGATGGCTCATCGAATCTCTTTAATCCTTGGGCGTACAGATCGACGGTGTCATCTACGTTGCTATCCTCATCATTGATCGGGTCCTTTTCATTCAGGACTTCATAAACACCTAGTCCATCGTCGCTGCACATCCCGTCTTGCTCCTCATCATCTTCTATCACAATTGCCGTGGCGATAAACTCCGGGCACTTTAGAAGAGCATGACATCGCTGAGGTAGATCTAGCAAGAACCTATCAGGAACGGATTTGGAATGACGCGCAAGCGAGCGCGGCTAAGGCTCGGAAGGATTGGACGACCTAGAACAAGACGCTACTTCTCTAGACCTAACAGACTCTACTTCCCTAGACTCGATGGACCCTACGTCTAACCTAGGAGAACGGAAATCTTGTGGAAAGGAAGGAGCAGGGGACTCATGCCCCTGGGAGGATGATAGAGATAAGATAGCGTAATCTTCCACCAAAATCTCCGTTTCAAATTTGACGTTTTTTTTGGAGATCAGTGGAGATCACGTGGCAAGATGGAGGGGAAGAAGGAGGAAGAGGACATACGGAAGGACATATGGAAGGGCAGAAGATGTAGAGGAACGGGTCGGAGGAAGAGAAGGAAGGAGTAGAGAGATCAAATGGTGGGCAATGCCCACAAGGAGGATCAATGATTAGGAATTCCGTTGGCAGGTCGTACCAAAACGGAGATATTGGGGGTAGCGGATCAATCATAATAGGAGGACGGGGAATGAAGTCCAACATCTAGAATAGTGCACGCAAGTGGGAAGGAGACAAAGTGATGGCAATGGGAGAGCTCCCCCTTTGCTGTGAACGGTTTGCTGGTTTCGGCTTCCACTGAACCAGCCGTACCTCCTGATTCTTCTAACAATTGTCTGGTTGCTTGAACATCCTGGCAAATGCTTGGCTGAAATCGATCATGTCATCAACGGGCCCCTTTGGCAGTAGAGGCGGACTGGCAACCGTACAAGCTGTATCTTTCTTTTCTGACTGTGCTGATGGCGGATTCAGTGTACCCGACTGGAGAGGCCCTTTTATAAAATGCTGGCGGTAATCCCAGGTAAGTGGCCCTGAGTCACCCATCATTAACAGTGCGGACTCTCGATAACCGAGACCCCGCCTACTCATCTTTCTTCCTTTGGGCACCGGCTTGGTCCGCCCTTGTAACTATGCACCGAGGCCTCTACCCGGTTGATAACTCAACTTTAATATAATATCCCAACCTTTGGAATCTCGGATCTGGGGCTTTGCTTTTATGTTGACGGGTGTAGTGACGGGCTTGCGTGGCGCATAGGCCCATGGAAAGTCCAGATCCAATACATAAATAATTGGCCGAGTGCTGGGCCATAGTGTGGGCAAAATCTTCTCTGATATAGATTTAATAGTGTGGACCGTAGATAAGCTTTTGACCTTAACCACCCTTCCTTGAAAAGGGAACTTGAGACATTGATGTGCGGTGGATGGTACGGCGCTAAGAGTATCGATCCACGGACGACCCAAGATAGCCTTAAACATAGGGTCGATGTCCAGCACATAGAATTCAATGAGCATGGTGAGAGGCCCAAGCTCAGCCAGAATGGTGACAACCCCGTGACATGCTCTTCGTGAATTGTCATAGGTAGCTATAGTTGTGGGGGTCAGCCGTAGAAGTTCTTCAGATAAGTTGTAGGCCCTGAGAGTGCTGAGTGAGCACACATTGATAGATGCCCATGTATCAACTAATGCCGCATCAATGCTGACTTTGTTCAAGATTATAGTGATGCAAAGTGGCATTTGCCGAGCTTCTGGTGGTGCAAGCTCGGTTTCAGAGAATGTAATTGCTACCCCTTTGGAAATAGTCTCCAGTGCTGTAGGTAAACTGTCGGCTGTCACGTCTTCACTAACCATCACCTTCTGAAGAAAGTCTCTTAGTGCATCTTAGTGAAGGGTAGATCTTTTAATGAGTTCCAGCACAGATATTTTGACGGGCACCCTATCCAGATGATGTAGCAGATCATATTGGGTACCCGGCAGTGGCTCGGCTTCTTCCTGATCGGCGGCCGGTTGTGAAGATTGGGGATTGGAAGTAGGAGCATAATTGTGATGAAACAAACGCCCGCTCCGCAGGGCACAATTATAGGTTGACGCGGCCTCGGATGACGATATAATTCACCCGGTGGGGTAGATGAGTGGTGTAGGAGAAAGTAGGGGAGTGGTGATGATGGGATTGGAAGGGATGGAGGTAATAGGTTGCGGGGGTAGGATGACGGGTGAAGGGTTAGTGGGAGGCGCGATGATGATGGGCGTTGGCGGGGGTGGAGGTATGAAGGTTAACGGAGGTGTAATGAGCGGAGGGTTAGATGGAGGCGTGGCGATGGTGGCGGGGGTGACTGGAAGAACAAGTGGTTTCACGGATGGAGAAGGGGTTTGGTGTGTGGGTGTGAGGATGGGGGAAGTGAAAGGATTGAGGTAATTGTGGTGGAGGGCCATGACTTGTGGTGTGGAGCCATCATCATCAAAGGACCACCCGGCATCGGGAGTTGGGGGTTGAACTACTTTAACCTGAGCCGGTGCCGGCGGCTGAGGCTGTGGAGCGGGAAGATGGTTCGGCATTGGGTTTTGATGGATCCCCAAGTCTTGAACTGGCTGTTGTTGCTATTGCGGCTGCTGCGGCTGCGGTGCCTGTTGTTACTGCACTTGCTGTCTCGGCGCCTACCTTCTCTTTTCCTTAATTTTTGTAATGGCCCTGTTCTTCTCGGCCCAATCAATCCTCAGCCCTTCATGGAGGTCATAGACCAAGTCCCTGAACTGGAAACACCCTTCAATAGTATGTCCCGGCTGCCTGTGGAACATGCAGTACTTTGTATGATCAACGACTGGGTTCCAATTAGGCCGTTTCGGAGGGAGTTGTATAGCATTAATGGACATAAGAGCTGAGAAGATATCCGTGAGGGTTTCTGGTGGAGGTGGGTACTGGGCTCTCTTCGGAGCCGGGCGCTTGTTGTTGTTGTCGTAGCCGTTGGGTGGAGGGACATTATGGTATTGCAGAGGCTGTGGAGGTTGTTGCGGAGTGGCAAAGGTGTTTTGCGGAGCGGCAAAGGTGTTTTTTGGAGAGTTTTGTGGGGTGGAGTAGGCTGGTGGAGGGTTTTGTGGAGCGTATTGGGTGTTGTGGGAGTTCTGGGGGAAGCGAATTTTGGTTATTTGGGTTGGCGGAGGGAAAGTTAACGGCTTGCACTTGCTCATTTCTTTGGACTCCCTCGGTAACGGGCCCCTAAGGTTTCTTATGGTATTTGGGCTTTTGGTTTTCAAAAAGTGAATGGATGGGAGAGTCCTTGAATTGGGTTTGAATAAACCGCGCCCAGCCATATAATTGGTGCATGTTTACTATGCCGTTCTTGGTGAGAATGTTACGGAAGGTCGGAGTTGCATTGGAGATGAGTAGTTTGACCTTCTCTTCCTCCGGAATGTGGCTTGGTACCCTGGCGGCCATCTGCCTCCATCTGTCGGCATAAGTGGCAAACTCCTCATCGGGCTTCATTTTCTCGGCCACCAAATCTGTGAAGGAATATTCTGGGCCGACCCTATCTTGAAACCTTTGGATGAACTTGTCTTTCACTATCTTGAAACTCTCGGCGTCCTCTAGTGGCAGAGAGTAGAACCATTTAAGCGCGACCCCATCTAGTGATCGGTGAAACAGATATGCCATAAGGCGATCATCATACTGAAACTGGGCCGATTCATATAGAAAGTCCCTTACATGGATAAAGGGATTACCATTCCCGTCATACTTGTGATAATTGGGGAGCTCGGATTGCGGAGGGAATCGGATATTTTGAAAGCTCGGGACTGGAACGTCTGCCAAGGACTGTGGGCCAACCGCTTCTGGAGGAAGTTAAGTTGTTGTTGCATGGCGGCCCATTTATCAAGTAATTCCTGCTCCCTGGACGGAGTAGGGATAGTGAAAAATGAAATCTGAGGAGCAGAGGGATAAGCAGATGGAGGAGGCGGCCCATAGGAAGGATATTGTGCCGAAGGATGACCCACGTTGGTGTGGACTTGGGCTGCCCCTTGCTGAGGGCGCATAAAATCGAATGGGCCGACAAGGACCTGCGGCACTGATGGGCCGGACATGCGATAATCTGCTATAGAAGAAGGAGGGACAATGGTCTTTCCCTTATCCAAAAATTGATGGGCCAAACCAGAAGACTGGCCCATCTCCAGACTAGAGAATCTGAGGGTCCTGGGTTTGACCGGAGTGAGGTCGATGGGCTGAACAGCGGGCCCATCAACTCTAGACTAAATAATGGAAGCATTAGACTGACCTTGCACAATCGTGGAAGGTGGGGTGTTGGACCCTTGAATGGCCTGATAAACGGCCTGAAGTTGGGCCGGATCCAATTGGGCCATCATTTGAAGAATAGAATTGGCGGAAGGAGGAGGAAGAGATTGAGTGGATTGGGGACCTCCATAGGGATGGGGGACGAAGGAGGGATGGGCCCCTCTCCGGAATGGAAGAAGATAACCCTAGAGGGATCCTCTAGAAGCCCTTGAGGAAGAGACTCCTCTTGGGAACGAGGGAGATCAAAAGAGACCATGGTGGACTCAAAGAGAGGATTAAAGTAGAACTTGGAGAAGGAATTGCCCCTAGGTGATGACGCTTCTAGAGATCGGATGCAACTCCACATGCAACGAAAGACCTTAACAAAATGAAAACAACACACAACAAACACACAATGAGTGACTAAACTTAGATGGTTTCAACAAAAGATGTAAGTGAAAAAGAGATAACAACACTTATGGTCAACCAAGTTATTTAGATGACGCAACAAGATTTTTATGGTTTTCTCCTTTAGAACCTTAGGGCCACTTTGACAACCGGTTAAACCGGAGTAGGTTGAGTTACACGACGCTGGGTGAGATACGCTCGTTTGACGGGGAGCGTACATTACCCGGCCTCGGTTGGGTTACCACCCTAACCGGTCGATTAACTCACTCCACCCCTCACCATCGTCTAAGCTGCCCGACCCCGGTTAATGCCTCTCCTCCATGGTACTTTCCCTTTTCACCCCCGACCCTTCTTCCCTTCTCTGGTTTTTGTTCATCCCACCCAGTGGCGGAGGCAGCGAGAAGGCATTCCCGTGGGTGGTTTCGTGGTCAATCGTCGGCGCCGACTAAGGCCTGTGTTCTTCTCTCCCTGAGCATTTGACACCCCCGACTTCTTATCTCTGGTTTCCAATCTTCCCAGGCAGCAAAAACCGGAAGGCAGCGAGAGGGGCAACGCAAGATTGCCAGTCCACTCCACCGCCGGCGCCCACCACGGTTAAGGCTTGTCTTCTTCTTTTCGGCACGGGACTTACCCTTTTCACCCCCGATCCTTCTTGTGTCTGCTTTCCATTCTTCCCAGCCAGCGGCACCGGAGGGTTTGAGGTATGTACATCGTTGCAGTAAGGCCGCAGATCTTGCGATGGCCAAATGATCATCGACCAGTTTCCTCTCTGGTCATTCTGCTGTTTTGTGTTGTTATTTCTCTATCACAAGACTACACGATCGGAGGGGAAGGGCATGCTCACAGTAAGGCGACAGATCCAGCACGCAAACGATCCCTCATAACCTTTTGTCTGATCATTCTACTGTGTGCAGTTCTTCTTTCCCCGGCCTGGGACCGTCCGGTTGTCAGGCATAGGGTTTCTTTCCTCCTCCCTACCGTTCTGTGTTTGACTGCACGCAGCCTTGGGTTCCTTGCATCTGTGTGGTCTTCTCACTGTCAGGCATCGGGAGTGAGCATTGAATCCTCACCTACCACGCAGAGACGTGGGTAACAGCAAAAGCCCCTTTCCCTACGCCCGAGAGTCACAGGTCCCTTCCCTGTAGCATGCATTGCTCTTTCTTGTCTTTTACCAGGACAGGCTTCAAACAACAGAGGCTTCGTCTGTAATATTCAATTCGACCGAGGGGGGCTTCATCTCATCTATAAGTTGGGTGCTCTGCTTCCTTCTTTGCATCTCCCTGCGTCCACTGCACAACAGCAACCACGGCAACCATTTCCTCTTCCTCCTCTAATTCTCCTGTCATCACCCGGTTCACCCTTTAACTTAAGTCCATTTGCACTGTATGCTGCTTTGTTGGCTTGGTTTCTTGCTAGTAGTTTTCTTATCTTTATTTCAATAGAAATGTTGGATCCCAAGCTTGACTTACTCTACATTGTTTCTGCTGACACTCATACTGCTGAAGGGGGAGGAAGCGTAGGCGCCCAAATATGTCCGCAGCAGGTACATTTGCCATTTTACTTCACATTTGTATATACACCATCCATGGCATTTTATCCAAGTTTTCATAAGTTAGGCCCTCTTGTATGTAGCCACTTTAATATGTTAATCCATGGATCATCTACATATATGCTCGAAATTTTTTTTTGTCTGTAGAATGGTAATAGATGGGATTTTATTATTAGGGAATGACTGTATTTTTTTGAGAAGGAGAATTGTGAATCAAAATGGTATTAACACTGTCACAGGGATTAGTATGTTAGAAATGTTTTTTTGTGAATGTACATACATTGTATTTCCATGGTTTGTAGAGTTAGCATGAACTATGTACTGCAATTTGTGTGTAATGGATTGAATTAGCACTGTTTGCTTCTATCATTGTGCGCATGGATTTGCTTTGTTTTATCAAGGAATGGGTCGATGCTTGATGTATGATGAGAAGTTAATTTTCTCAAGTTATCTAAAGTGAACATTTTAGTGTCGTTTGAAGATTCATACCATGTGATTCATGCTTACTTCTTTAACTCTGGAATCAACTCCTTTTTGTTCTTGGTTCAAAGATGGCAAAGAAAGGGCTAGTAGGTGACAGATTTTAGAAAATACATGTGCTGCCCCTCATTTTATAATTAGTTAGCCACCCCTTTGGCCCGAGTTGTTAGGATCACATGCCCTAGTAGGTGACACATTTCAGAAAATTCCATGCCATGTTGGGAAATTAATTTCCTAGATTTTCCATCACCCAAGTTGGCCAGGTTTTATGAGTTTTGAAAGTCCACTGTTTCAAGAGTGAGGCCACACATGTATTAACCCAAGGCTCTCACACCACATGTACCTACATGCCCAATAATATATGACTTGCTAATCATATGTTAGGGAATCATGATTTGCTAGGTCAGATGGTGCAAATTCCTTCATGAAGAAGCCCTGCCAGGCTAACCTCTTCATCTAGCCATCGAACTCAATGATTCAGTGGACCCTCTATCACATCTCTGTTCCTCAATATGGCAAATGTGTTGAGCAAAATAGCTTATTAGGAACAACATAATAGGATCACAAGTATATACTCCGGCAGATCTTAAGTTCAGTCTCACCTACACAAATGACATGATTTTCATCCTCAAATGAGACAGAAGTGATTTTCAGTAGAAAATTTATGCTCTGGTACAAGGGTTTACGTCAAGGTCTGAGATAAATAACAGCAAATGTGAGGTGATCTCATAAATCTTTTATCATGTATCCACTTCTATATAGACAAACTATCACTTCTGTGGAGGTCCAATATATCATCTATCCACTTTAATCCTGCTTTTTCTGTTGTTCAGATATTAGACTTTGATAGAAGAATATCATTTATCCACCTTGATATTATCCTCATATTTAGCTTGTATTTGATTTCAAATGTCAAAAAGGATGTTCATCGGCGAGAGGGGGGAGGGGAAAGAGTCGCGCACCAAATTGGACAGACTTTCAAGATGCAAAATTACTAGAACTGCTGACAGAACAATATGATAAGAATAATATATCAGATGGGACCTTCAAGCCTCAAGCATGGAATGAGTGCGTGCCAAAGTTTAATGCAGCCACAGGTTTAGATTATACTAGGCACCAGCTATACAATCGTTGGAAAAACTTGCGAAAAGTTTATGGGTTGTATGAACAATTGACGAGAAAAAGTGGGTGGGGCTGGGACCATGATGCCCACATACCTGTGCCGAGATATGAAGGGGCATGGGAGGAGCTGTTGGAGGTAATAAATATTTTCGTGGTTAATTGTGAAATCTATTTAGGATGTCACCTTTATACATTATTCACTCATTACTTTATTATTTTCTCATCTCAGAGATGTCCTGAATATAGGACCATAAAGGGCAAACCCTTCATGTTCCTAAAAGAAATGGAGTATTTGTGTTCAGGTAACATCGCCCGGGGGGTAGACTGTGAAGGGAGTGTTATCCGTCAGGCCGTACCAGCCCAATCTCACCCTTCTGTTCAGGATTACTTAAATGCACTAACCGGGGGAGTAGGTATTGAAGGCTTGCATTTCAGTAGTGATGGCTCTCTTGATCCCAGTGCACCTGGTTACCAAGCACCGGCTCGTACAAATAATGCAACCCATACATCAATGAATCTGCCGACGCAGCCAACGAATGCTGAAGGTACATCCAATTCAAAGAGGCGGCTTTCTGGCGGTGGCTCACAGTCACGTTCCAAGAGGATTGGGGATGAATCCGTGATGGCTTTTGCTACTACTAGTCGTGAGTGGGCGGGTATGATGAAGATGCTATGTCGGGAACAACCATGTGATGCATCTGGAATGCCTAGTGGATCGAGTGTTGAAACAGTCCCCACAGTTCAGGAGTGCATTGCAGCCTTAAAGGGTCTCCCAGGGCTCAACCGTGCAACCGTCGTCAAAGCATTCGACCTCTTCAGTGAACCTAAACATAGGTCTCTGTTCATGTTACTTACTGAGGAAGATAAAGTGGACTGGGTTCATCTTCATACAATGTAGGAAACGGCATTGGGTAGTGGTGTTTTATAACGGCATTGGGTAGTGGGTCCTCTAGTTATAGGTGTCAGCAATAGTTGTTGTTAGTGATGTCTTGTTTATGGAGCTCCTTTGTACCAGTATGTCTACTTTTGATGGATTTTTCTTTAAGATGTTCACTTGTGTTTGGACTTATCTTGTCCGCACTTTTGTAACTTATCCTGTTTCTGATTTCAGTAGCATGTTTACATGTTTAATAGGTTGTATGTCATTAAACATGAATTCCGTCGCTTTCTATATCTCAAATGCAGGTCAGTAAACTCTGGTGGGATGGGAAAGTATTGTTGCTATGTTGTTTGGATTGGACGTCAACCGGGCATATACCTCACATGGCCAGAATGTTATGCTCAAGTACATGGGTATCCGGGGGCTCGGTACAAGGGTTTTCAGTCTATGGAGGAGGCCCAACATTCATATTATGCATATTTTCGAGGGCCCTCCAATAATTCTACGACAGTCCATCGACCGCAAGTCGCAACTCTGCCACTAGCACCAACTACTAATCCAAAACCAACAGTCAACAAGTTTATGGATTTATCCTCTACGTCTGTATCATTATTGGACTTATGTTGTTACTTGTACTACTATTGTTTCTAATACTTGTAGGTGTCTTTTTCATTCTTATCGTGCATCACTAGTTTCAGTGGTGATAGTATTTCGTTATGTATGCGCTCAAGTATGTGGCTGTTCGTATTTTCACAAGGGTTTTCATGTTTTTCACTTTGACAATTACATCAATGAAAAATGTATCCACGTAGCATGATATTGTACTTGTATGTTGTAGAATTTAATGAGGTACTTATGGAATTCATTCAAGTGCACGATCAAATACACAATGACATTGCGGAGGCTATCTTCGAACAGATTGAAACAGAAAATGCACATGTTGTTCCTAGGCGACGGATGCACACGTCCTCATACAATGGTCATGCAATGATTCATGATATCTTAAATGGACATGAAAGAAGGTGCTACAATATGTTTAGGTTACACCCCACTATGTTTTTTAAACTGAAAGACATGCTAGTGAGTAGGGGTTTGTTGAGTGACTCACGTCGTGTTACTGCTAATGAACAACTTGCAATGTTTTTGTATACTGTTGGCCACGGTGTTTCAACCGGTGCATTATGTGAGACATTTCAGCACTCCTCCCAAACAATCAGCTACTATGTGAATCGTCTCGCACTTGCATTGGCATCATTGAAGGACGATTTCATCCAACTCCCAACACAAACAAATGAATGCCACCCCTACATACGTGACAAGGACATGTTCTACCCATTTTTTAAGGTGAGTTGTATGTGATGATGGCTTTTTCTGATAACGCACCTTTAATAGACATTTAACAATGCGTTTCAACTGTAGGATTCATTGGGTGCGATCGATGGGACCCATATTCCTGCAAACGTGCCGGTTTGTGACCAAGGTCACTTCCGCAACCGCAAACAATGTATTACACAAAATGTAATGGATGTGGTATCCTTTGACATGCTATTTCAGTATGTTTGCGTTGGGATGGAAGGTTCAGCTGCCGACATGAAGGTCCTAAGATGGAGCATAGACGAAGGAGGCTTCACTGTACCTCAGGGTAAATATTATCTAGTGGATGCTGGGTATGCGAACACCCGATCATTTTTGGCTCCCTATCGAGGCCATCGATACCACATATCCGAATTTCATGGTAGACGGGGGGTGCCATTTGCAAACAAGAAGGAGAAGTTTAATCATCGCCATGCTCAACTCCAGAATGTCGTGGAACGTACCTTTGGTGTGTTAAAGATGCGATTTCAAACGTTGCGCGAGGGAAATTGTTATCCTTGGTTCATACAACGGAAATTTGTACTTGCATGATGCGTAATCCAAAATTTTATACGCCGGGAGCAAGGGTATGACTGGTACTTCAATAGGGTGGCAGATGTTGATGTGACAATTGAAGAAGCTGGTGATGTTAAGGTCCCACTTGACATACCTCTTAGCCAACACGATGTTGCAGCTGGGGAGCATCTTAGAACCCACATTGCTGATGCAATTTGGGCCGGTAATATATAGGAGTACTTGTTTTTTTGTTGCATGCATGAATGTATTTGTAAACTTATTCTTGGGCTTTGTTTATTGTATGTTTCGAAAACTAACCTTCATTTTCATAATTATGCTTTATTTGTAAACTTTCTCACAATTATGCTTTGTTATTGTATGTTATTCAGTCTGCTCGTCTTAAACCAACACATGTTCATCTGAACATATTACAGCTACTTGAATATGGTTACAATTAGGCTTGTTACCTGTCATATTTGAAATATCTGCTTCTCATTGCCTAGTTTGTATATTGACCCGGCACAGCGGTTTTATGTAATATCTGGCTATGTAAATGCAGGCCGGTCATACCTTGTTCAAGACAGTTGTTTCAGCCATAATGGTAGGGGGATGGGCAATGATGCAATCCATGATATCTGATAATCACCACACTAGAGTGAATGCATGTGCCATTGCAACATGGTGAATACCATTATACAACTGTGGACGTTCCTAGGAGCATATATGTTGTATGGGTATGAACTATGAGGGCTAGCATATGACATCATTCCTGTCAATGGTATGATTGTATCAGCCCGGTCTGAGCCCAATATTGCACAACAGGCAATCCTTCATTGCCATTATTTACATGACTTATTCAATCTCTCTCCCGTAACATGCCTCGCTGTTGAATATAATGTGATCTCTAGTGTACATATATAAATGTGTTGCTGCTGGCCTTTCTTATGTGTACATACCTTACAAAATGGATATCTCTGGCTTGGATCATTGGACTTTGTATATCAATCTGAGTTGCTGCAGTGATACATGGTGCAGTCAGTTTCAGTGCATGGTGCAGGTAGGTGCAAGTCATTGTTCCGGAAGAAAGGGTAACTTGGGTATAGCAAATATTATTCCAATCTCTAATCCCAGCCGGTTTGACGTTGCCAAGAAAAACTCATCCTACTTGGCTTTTACCTAGCAACATTAAGTGGCAGTTCTCAAAGTACGGTAAGGTAATTCGGCCCCGGCCCGAGATATCACTACACTAATTGGGTTTAACCGGTTGTCAAGGTGGCCCATGGTACCCTACCTGTACTTACCTCTGACCGGTAGGTTAATCCATGTATTATATTAACAGCTTTGCTCTGCAACATATATAAGATTTGGATGTGTATTTGCAGGCCCTTCATACTTTCTACACGGCAGTTGCTTCAGCCATAGTGGTATGAGGAATGGGCAATGATGCAAAACCTGTTGTCTGATAATTACCGCAGGATAGTGAATGCATATGTGCCATTGCAACATGGGGAATATCATTATACAACTGTGGAGGTTCCTAGGAGCATATATGTTGTATGGGTATGAACTATGAGGGCTGGCATATGACATCATTCCTGTCAATGGTTTGGTCATTCAGGCTAATCTCAGCCCAATAACTCATAAAAACTGGAGCTCCCTTGTCATTAATTACATGCCTACACTGTATAATACAGTGTGCATATATGAAAGTATGCACAATGATGATGAATGCATGGACATGCCATCAGAGAATATACTGACTTTGTGTGCATGGAGCAAAAGATGCATCGACTTGCTACTGAAGAATGTACAGACTTCGTTTGCATGGAGCAAAAGATGCATCGACTTGCTACTGAAGAATGTACAGACTTTGTTTGCATGGAGCAAAAGATGCATCGACTTGCTACTGAAGAATGTACAGACTTTGTTTGCATGGAGCAAAAGATGCATCGACTTGCTACTAAAGAGTGTACAGACTTTGTTGTGAAAGATGCACAAATGCACGGACTTAATCGCATGTAGCAACAGGAGTTGCATCGACTCAACTCTCGCATGGTTGACACTTGCTCTGACTTAGTTACGTGCAACAACTAAGGATGCATCGACTAGGTTACATGCAGCTACAAGGGTTGCTCCGACTTCATGAATGCATTAAGAGCCCTTTGTACCGAGTTCAGCCTTGCACACGCCAAGTGTGTACTGACTCTTTTCTACACAAAATGAAATTCTGCACTGTCTTGCTGTCCCTAGAGTTTGAGCTGAATGCATAATGAACAGACTCTGATGAAATGATGCACGAACTTAAACACTCAAATCAACAAAAGTTGTACAGACTTAGCAATGAACTATGCACTGACTTTGTATGCATAATGAACACGCATCGACTTTCAATGCGTAAACAAGGTATGCACATACTCAATTTCTACTCTCACATCATTCATAGTGGTTGCTGTCAACAAAACTACACAACATCATTAAGGCACAGGGGCACAACAACATGTCAGTGAACAGGCTAGCTAAAGACACATTTTACTCTGCTTCGAGCCAAAGTAGAGGCCCTGGTTGTGCAGACATGTTCATATTATATGTGTTTTAATTATTCTATTTCTCTTCAAAGCTGTAAAAACATGTGAGCACATATGTGTAGAGGTAAGTGCAGGTAGGGTACCATGGGCCACCTTGACAACCGGTTAAAGCCAATTAGTGTAGTGAGTTATACCCTTATTTAGATGTAAACATTGGTTTATGCATTTTTGTGAATGCAGGTTTAAGTGACATCAAATATGGTAGAAGGAACAGCACTAGTAGTGATGGCTTTACTGCTCGAGAATATTTGCAAGCTAAGTAGCTGTTTGAAATGTCATGGACATATATTTGATGTCTGTTGTTGTTTCTTCACTGTAGCCACAGGAGTTAAAATTTTGTGATTACATCGCAAATGTAGCTTGTGTCTGAAGGCAAATTTGAGGATTATGACATTATAAATCCTCTCTCCCGCAGTACTTACTACAATGCATCGGTGTTGATTGTAATGTCATCTCTGTGTACATGTATGAACCCAGTTGGATGACTGATCATCGGCCTGTGTATATATGTTGCTGCTATCCATTTTATATGTACAAACATGGACTTATGTAGTCGCAAATGTATCTTGCGTCTGAAGGCATATTTCTGAGGATTATGACATTAGAAAGTATGAAGGGCCTACAAATACACATCCAAATCTTATATATGTTGCAGAACAAAATTGTTAATATAAACATGGATTAACCTACTGGTCAGAGGTAAGTGTAGGTAGGGTACCATGGGCCACCTTGACAACCGGTTAAACCCAATTAGTGTAGGGAGATATATCCTTATTTAGATGTAAACGTTGGTTTATGCATTTTTGTGAATGCATGTTTAAGTGACATGAAATATGGTAGAAGGAACAGCACTAGTAGTGATGGCTTTACTGCTCTAGAATATTTGCAAGCTAAGTAGCTGTTTGAAATGGCATGGGCATATATTTGATGTCTGGTGTTGTTTCTTCACTACAGAAACATGAGAGTTTTGATAGCTTGCGTCTGAAGGCATATTTCTGAGGATTATGACATTAGAAAGTATGAAGGGCTTGCAAATACACATCCAAATCTTATATATGTTGCAGAGCAAATCTGTTAATATAATACATGGATTAACCTACCGGTCAGAGGTAAGTGCAGGTAGGGTACCATGGGCCACCTTGACAACCGGTTAAACCCAATTAGTGTAGTGAGATATATCCTTATTTAGATGTAAACATTGGTTTATGCATTTTTGTGAATGCAGGTTTAAGTGACATGAAATATGGTAGAAGGAACAGCACTAGTAGTGATGGCTTTACTGCTCGATAATATTTGCAAGCTAAGTAGCTGTTTGAAATGGCATGGGCATATATTTGATGTCTGGTGTTGTTTCTTCACTACAGGAACAGGAGAGTTTTGATAGCTTGCGTCTGAAGGCATATTTCTGAGGATTATGACATTAGAAAGTATGAAGGGCCTGCAAATACACATCCAAATCTTATATATGTTGCAGAGCAAAGCTGTTAATATAATACATGGATTAACCTACCGGTCAGAGGTAAGTGCAGGTAGGGTACCATGGGCCACCTTGACAACCGGTTAAACCCAATTAGTGTAGTGAGATATATCCTTATTTAGATGTAAACATTGGTTTATGCATTTTTGTGAATGCAGGTTTAAGTGACATGAAATATGGTAGAAGGAACAGCACTAGTAGTGATGGCTTTACTGCTCGAGAATATTTGCAAGCTAAGTAGCTGTTTGAAATGGCATGGGCATATATTTGATGTCTGGTGTTGTTTCTTCAACAGGAACAGGAGAGTTTTGATAGCTTGCGTCTGAAGGCATATTTCTGAGGATTATGACATTAGAAAGTATGAAGGGCCTACAAATACGCATCCAAATCTTATATATGTTGTAGAGCAAAGCTGTTAATATAATACATGGATTAACCTACCGGTCAGAGGTAAGTGCAGGTAGGGTACCATGGGCCACCTTGACAACCGGTTAAACCCAATTAGTGTAGTGAGATATATCCTTATTTAGATGTAAACATTGGTTTATGCATTTTTGTGAATGCAGGTTTAAGTGACATGAAATATGGTAGAAGGAACAGCACTAGTAGTGATGGCTTTACTGCTCGAGAATATTTGCAAGTTAAGTAGCTGTTTGAAATGCCATGGGCATATATTTGATGTCTGGTGTTGTTTCTTCACTACAGGAACATGAGAGTTTTGATAGCTTGCGTTTGAAGGCATATTTCTGAGGATTATGACATTAGAAAGTATGAAGGGCTTGCAAATAGACATCCAAATCTTATATATGTTGCAGAGCAAAGCTGTTAATATAATACACGGATTAACCTACCGACAGAGGTAAGTGCAGGTAGGGTACCATGGGCCACCTTGACAACCGGTTAAACCCAATTAGTGTAGTGAGATATATCCTTATTTAGATGTAAACATTGGTTTATGCATTTTTGTGAATGCAGGTTTAAGTGACATGAAATATGGTAGAAGGAACAACACTAGTAGTGATGGCTTTACTGCTCGATAATATTTGCAAGCTAAGTAGCTGTTTGAAACGCCATGGACATATATTTGATGTATGGTGTTGTTTCTTCACTGCAGGAACATGAGTTAAAGTTTTGATAGATTGCGTCTGAAGTTTCCTCTCTGAGGATTATGACATTATAAAGCCTCTCTCCCGCAGTACTTACTACAATGCATCGATGTTGATTGTAATGTCATCTCTGTGTACATATATAAACCCAGTTGGATGACCGATCATCGGTATGTGTATATGTGTTGCTGCTATCCATTTTATATGTACAAACATGGACGTATGTAATTTTTTTACAAAGAAATGCATGTTTCTGGTTTGAGTCACAGGGCTTTGTATATCAATTGGATTTGAGTCACAGGACTGTGTATATCAATGGGGGTCACTGGGGTAAATGTGCATTGACCCCCGTGCGCACCCTCAATTTTCATCGCAATGATTCTGTATTGCATGTGGTGTGCAAATGGGCAATGCATGATAAAATCGTTGTGTTTGTTCACGTGTGCAACCTTCCAAATGGAAGGGTAAGTTGGGTATACAAAAAGTAGAGGCCCTGCCCTAACCCCAGCCGGTTGTCAAAGTGCAGATGGCGGTATCCTACTTGGCTTTAACCCAGCCTTAGTTGTTGCTTTCTATCAAAGTAAGGTTTAGGTAAACCCAGGTTATGCTACCCACAGTTATCCTAACCCACTTAATCTAACCGGTTGTCAAAGTGGCCCTCAGTGACTTGATTTAAAATAGTGCTCTCAACAATAGGTTCATAATAAGAAGAGGATGTGTGACTTGGTTGACTCTAAATGTAATCACTCCTTCACTTATGCAATCCTAGACACGGTGTGGGAAGAGGTACAATCGGCCCGGCGTCCGTGTGAGAATCCACGGCTCGCGGGGACTTATGGAGGTCCCTGATGTGATCTCCTGGTCGGCCCCAAGGAATATGGAGACGAGAGGTTCACACACCAAGGTAGGAAAATGCAATCTAAAGTATGGATATATGAATGAACCTATGTGCACCGGAGTGCATGCAAATTCTAGCCTAAAATTTAACAATCAAATATGAACACAATGATATAAATATGTAAATCAACCAAGGAGGAGACCAAGTAGCACCCAAGCATGAAAATCACAGCAGAAACTGTGAAAATAAACTACACCTCGGGATGCGTACCTGTGCTGGAGTGTGTGATGGTCTAGAATACCCGCGCCAAAAGAGTGTGACGGTCTAAGAATAGACCGTTAATAGAATGTAACGCGTGGACGTAGGACCGTCAGAAGAGCAAGAGAACTAGAAAATAACAGAAAATAAATAGAAATTCGGGAAAAACTAGGACAAACAAACGACAGCAGGTTTAATAGAGATTGAAAGCACGATTGGCACTAGATGTCTCACCGTGATCGCCAAAAATTCTGTTGATTATTATGTGTTCCTTTCTTGCAAGATGGATATGATTATAACTATGATGGAAATATGAACAACAACGAAATCACTCAACCTATGAACATGTGCAACATGAACCTAGGCAATCAGCATGAAATCTAGCATGGGCGTGCTATCCCTATCAAAGAATAATGAAGCAAATAAAGAAAAACACACGCCAGGGCGTGAGCAAGGAAAGAAAAGGAAACACACTGTATAGGTGGAACAAGTAAAATAAAGAAGAGATATGAAGAAAGAGAGAGCTACTGCCCAAACTAAGAAAAGATGTGATCGCCACTAAGGTAGTAAACAAGCCAAAGACCTTAAAAATACCTTAGAAATAGGTGGATGAAACACCCGTCCACGGGAGAGGAAAAGAATTGTAGCTCTGTGAAGCGTAACAGCCGAATGATGATGCGCCACAGAAGTGTGACGGTCCTACGATAAGCCGCCACGTGACTCTAACGCCCCTGTAATAGACCGTTAGAGATCTATAGAATAGGAACTTTGGAATCTTTGATCTCCACGCCATCCAGTCGGCCAGAAAGCTTGGGCCTCGTACTGTGGACTCTGTAAACCTACAAAAGAGTGTAGAACACAAAGAAAACAACCCAGATTAGCCCTTGAGCAAGAGTAGTATCAATAAACCAAAAGAACTCAAAAGCATGCAAAAGGAGAGGGAAATACCGGGGAGGTTGGTTTTTTTAACCCCTCTGGGGCGTTTTAAAAGATGGGAGAGATGTTTATATGAGTGCAGCAAGTGCAAGAACGTGATAGAAGAAGAGGGGATATGCTATGATGCTTGGAAGAGGGAAAAAGAGACTAAGAAGGCACTTTGACTAAACTAGACCCTTGAAACCAATACTCCCTAGACTTTGGAAGAAGATGGACGTGGGAAGCAGATCTCCTTGGTTGGTTCTAGCTCCAGGATGTGGCAGCACTTCGACGTGAACTCCAGATGTCTCCTCTTCAAGCCATGAAGTTAAGGGTTCTATTTATAGACCCTCAAACTCTCTAGTCGAGTAAGAGATAATCCAACTAGAAAGTAGGACGTTTCTTAGCAAACTCTTGAAGATAATACTCCCAAGAGTCCATAGAAACAAACAGAAGGTTCTGAGGATCAGATTTGAGGGAGAAATCATCAGATCAAACTCTTAATTCGGCCACAGAGTAGCAGAGAAAGAGCAGTTCTGCTAGAACTCTCTGTTTGATGTAACGGCTGAACGATAAACCACCACAGTGATGTAATGCACCAAGAATGGACCGTCACACAACCTTATCCACTGAAAGATAAGATCAACGGGCGAAGTTTTCAAACATAAGGACTCTGGAGGACATAACGGCAAGGAGTAGGTGCGTCAGAGTGATAGTAACAGTCGCACGATAAACCGTCACGCTTAACGGATTAAATAGAAGATAAGCTTTGAAAGAAGCCATGGACTTTTAGGACTCTGAGATGAGGTAACTGTCTAAGACAAGTGCGTTACAACACTGAGACGCGCCAGGAGTGATGCGTCAGAGACAAAGGAGTGATAAAAATGAAGGTTTGCCAAGCTTCATCCAGCGGGAAAAAGATAAGAACCAGACTCAACCAAGGAGACATGACTCATGAAATGAACCTCAAATTGACCAAGATGGCTCAATAAAGGTGAACAACTCGGAGCATCATTTAAAATAAACAAGGAGATGACCCAACTTATTGGTCATAAAACGGGTGTCAACACATAGGTCAAGAGAGTAAGGAGTTAGAGCAACGTGAAGTTGCTGATTTGTCACAAAAAGTGCAGGGAACTAAGGGTAGCATCCAGCCTTAAATTTGAAGTTAAAAGTCTAGGACAAAGGTAGGTCATCTCATGAACGGCTAAAATATCATTCTAGGATTAAAAGTCCTCTTATTGCACTTGATGTCATGCCTTATAGATCGTGAATTTCATGTTTTACTTGAATCTATGCATATAGTGTAATGTTCATGCATATTCCTTAGCCCTAATAAACTAAATAAATACTCTTGTTCTAATACATGGATCCCATGCATATTATCTCCGTTCTATCATGCTATAAAATTATAATATGTTGATTTCCAGACATGATGTCTTGTAGTTAGCATCTAGTTGCACATATCTAGTTTTCTGTCAGACGTGCTCTAGCGGCCAAAACTTAGACCGCCAAACCCAGTTCAGCGGCCCTACGATGAACCGCTAGACACTCTGTAACTTATTTTCTATGAAACCTTTGGCGGACCAGAAATAGACCGTTTTATCTCTCTGGCGGCCTTACGATAAACCGCCAACTCGCTATAACGGCTCTATGATAGACCGCCAGTGTTCTATTTCTGTCAACCGACCTAGTTTTAATAGCAGCCCATTTAGCTTATAAATAAGCCTAGTTAAATTTATACCAACCTATTTTAATGTATTTCATTACTCTGATTTCATGTTCTTTATGGTTCTTAGGATTATTTTAAGTATATGATAGTTTCATGCCAAAAACTATATAATCTTGTATTAAATTATGGTTTAAATGCTTATATGGACGAGATTGAACGTTGGTTTATCACTGTACACATTCTATTCTTGTCTCAGAGTCATTTCTGTAAGTTCATGACATATATCCCGGTATATGACCATTAGTTACACTCTTTGCACTATAGGCACACAATCTTGGACTTGATAACCTCTCATTTGGATATTCCTTCCAATGGACTAGGAAATCTTATTTCAAGGCCTCCGTAAGTCTCCGCGAGCCTGTGATTCTCACTAGGACGCCGAGTTGGTTGTACCATTAAAGCCCAAATTATCTAGAAAGCACTACTGATATTTTCGGAATAAGTAATGGTTCAATACTCGACCGCTAAGGCCCATTAACGGTCCAGTATCTGACCGCCACGTTCTCTGAGTCCAATTGATTTCTTTCTGGATTCAGTCCACTCTAGCGGCCCAATTTTAGACCGCTAAATTTCCTACGTACTGTTGACCCGAGGTTTGACCCTAGTGTTAATATTCCTATGATCCTAGATTGATTAATGATAGTCTAGGACTTGTAAACTTATTCAAAGACGTCTAAGATAAATTATGGAAGATAAAGAACGTATCGTTATGCTGTCGATTTCTTTCCATGGCATAACCTAGTTATTTAAGGTAATTATTGAAATTCCTTATTTCCTCATAGAAGCGTTCGTATTTTTGGAAATCTATCATTGAAATTGTACATTCTTGGCCACATTATTTACATGCGTGGAAGTAGCTTGATTTATACTTGAAGATGCGGTTCGAGCACTGATTGTGTTCAAGGGCTCTATGCTAGTCCCCTCGGCTGATTGTCAGAAACATACTATTATAAACCATGGGGTATGATGCTACTGACGTCGCATTACGCTGTGAGTACTTTCTTTATAAATAAGTAAAATATCCACGGCAATCATGAAAATATTCATGGCTTGTGAAGTGAAAATATCTACAGAAATTCACGAAGTACTTGTTACTAAGTGAGGAGTACATTCTTGCTTGACTTGCTAGTACATTCTTGTTCATGAAAGGCCATAATTACATTCTTGCTTGATCGTGCTTGCTCAATGATATCTTAACTTGATCATGTCTTGTTACTTTGGTTTATTTACATGGTTTATTGCATTCACATGATTTTACCTTATTCTTTAGAGCTAAAACACTAATCACTTAGATATTGCCATCATGTTGATGCGAAGATACCTATTGGGCAAGTCTGCTCATTACCTACTTTCCAATTTTTTTCAGGAGATGCAAGTAGTTCGGATTCGGATTTGAGTTATTCAAGTGATGGGTCCGAGAGCGAATGAAAGTCACATGAGATTGAGAGAAGACTTAGGAAGTCAATAATGTCCAGATCGAGTTCATGTAATTTTCCTTTTTATTGAGTCAAATAGATTTAAGAGAGTTGAATAGTTGATGTACTTGAATTATTCTTTTTTTTATTAATAAAACTGAAGGTTTGAGTAATTTATTATGCAATTACTTTGTGTGATTTTTATTGCGCTCTGATCATTCTTGCTTGCAAGAGACCTACCATGCCGGCTGTTCACGTTTCTCGAGAATATCTTCTGCTGTATTAAAAGCTCGGGGCATGACACAATGACTAACTCGCGGTCCGAAGGAAGGAATATCCCACGGAGGGCTCATTCGTCACCGAGAATTGAGGGGTATTACGTGAAACACCGTGAAGCGTGGGACTGTGTCTACGGACTGAGACATAGTGCTATAAACCCGCGGTATGGGTCAGGAAAACTCAGAAGAAAATGCGAATCAGGTAAATGGCGCCTTAGGGGGTGCCTTCATTTCATTGAGTAGCGCCTTTCTATGGAGGTGTTATATCTAATTCCATATATATATATGTATATATATATATATATATAAGTTCCTGGAGAATTTTTACACAGAGGGAATGGCGCCCTCTTGAGAAGTCTTCATTTCAGAATATAGCGCCCAGGACTAGGGCGCTATATTGAATAGAGTCGAGGGTTCAGTCGTTATTTCATTCTTATGCAATTTAACATGAATAGTGTTACTTTCTTAATAAATAAAATTTTGCAGAAGTGAATATATGGGCAGGAAGAGAAAAATAGCAGGATTCCAGAACTATGCTCATGCATTAATTTGGTCATCAAGTTACATAGTTATTAAATTTTAAACATGGAGTATTTATTAATTACTTAGGGTTATAGTGACCGTGTGTAGGGTCGCTCATATAAAATAGCGCCCAAGTGATGGTCGCTCTTCACTGAAACTCAGAAAACTCAAAACTGTAACCATGGAATCAATGCTACAAGGCTTATATGCATGCTTCTAGTTAACTTGTTGGGCTTTGTACTTGAGAACACCTACCTTCGTTGATGAATTGGATGACAGAAGAAGATGATAACAAGAGCAACCGCAGCTGCAGTAGCTTGATCAGATGACTATGATGCAGCAGCAGCAACTGCAGCTAAGAGAATAAGAAACATATGCTATGGCAGATAACTGTGGTAACTTCAGCAGCTTCACGCGAAGGAGAAGAGAACGAAGAGCACGGCGGCTTCTTCACAAAATAAACGGCAGTAGCAGTTTAGAGAAAGAAGCGGCAGGCTTCTCTCATAACAACTGCAGCGACATGGCTTCCCCTTCACACACGTAGAGGAAGACAAGATGAAGAGCAGCAGGTCAGTGTCGACGCAGAAAAACCAGAGGCAATAACCTCTGCATGTTTTCGGAGGGATATATTTATAGGGAAAAAAGAACCTAACGGGTTTAGAATCCTAACGGGATTAAAGTTTCTTCGTAAGGAATCCTAATAGGTTTAGTATTTCTCATGCATCAATCCTACTTGAGCTAAACCTTCCCGAACGGCAGCCACTATCCCAGTTAGAACGAAACACTGCAATCGGGTTTTCTATATTTTATCCTCAAGAAAATAGCGCCCATTTAAAGGGGCGTTTTCTTGAAATGGCGCCTTAACAAGGGGGGCTCTTCCTTACATTCCTATCCTTAAAAGCTTTATCCTAATTTTTTATGGCTATGAAATAGCGCCCACTCAAGGGGGCGTTCCTTTATGAAATAGCGCCTGTACCAAGGGCGATGTTTCCTTTTTTTGCTTGGTTTTGGCCCATTTGAGTTCCCTTCACGTGTTCGGGTTAAGGCCCATAAAACTATTTAAGTTTATTATATTTATGACTTATCAAAAAGGCCCTTGTTAAGATATATATATATATATAAATAAACCCATTTGTTATTTACTAAACCACATATACGCGGCTTATATCTATTAATAGTTTTGCATAAATATAAATATATATGTGTGTATATATGTATAAGGCCCATAGGTCTTAAGCTAAGCCCATTTCCTATGGGGTTGTGTTAAGCTTATATTGTAGGTGGGTTATGATATATATCGATTGAGAGTTTGATTAGGGTAGTACTTCTTAAAGGGATTTTACTTCTTATAATTTTCTTTATTTATCAGTCTTATAAACTTTTTCCGTTGTCTCGGGTATCAGAGTCGGGTTCGATCCTATGAAAGTCCTTATATGTGTAGATGTGTATATATATTTCTGGAATAAGATTCCTTCGAAATATTTATTTTGTATTTCCAATTTGCCTCATTTAGATAAAAGGATATACTCAATTTTTATTACTCAATTATTTATTTATATCTATATTGATGACCATAAATATACATTTTTAGAGTCAAAAGGGTCCTAGCAATTTAGTATCTTTAACGTTTCTATCTTATTTAAGGTCCATTGATTTATTTTAGCTATTTCTATTTTTCATTTATCAGAATTATTCTCATTTTCATTCCATGACTAATATTGTATAGTTATTATCATTTATCCTCTATTTAAATTTTCGGGGTGCTACACCCCCCCCCCCCACTTAAAAGAATTTGGTCCCCAAATTCACATCACCTTCTACTCAAAGCGGGGAACTAGCTACTATTTACTATGATAACTTTGCAAGTAAAGGAATCTAAGATATATGGAATGGAAGAACTAATTTCGAGATTAAGGATAAGGGGTACCTTCCACGATTTCTTCCCTTGTGGTCTCTGCTTCCACCGAGGCTTGAGTCTTTCCTCAGTGGTTCCTGGTAGGACATTTAGCTATCCTATGCTCTAAACTCCCGCAACACAGACACACTCCTATCTTTTGCCAGCAGGCCTCCGATTGATGATTTTTCCTTTCACAATACTGGCACCTTTCTTGAGATGGGTCTATAGGAGTTACCCAACCTTTACCCTTCTTACACTTCTTACACTTTTTGCACTTCTTACATCCTTGGGAACTACCACCCTCGTTTGGCCTCTTTTTTGTTGTAGTAACCTTCCCATAATTATTGGCTTGGTCTTTCCCTTCAACTCTCTCTTTTTCTTCCACTGCCTTCTCTAACTCCTGGACTCTTCTAACAAGGTCTGCATAAGCTTGGATATCTACCAATACCATCTCAGGGATAAAGCTCGGCTTAGATGCCTCCATTTTGTTCCCCAAGAATAATTAGGGAGATTAATTATTGACTTAAGAATAATAAAGAGACTTAAATATCTTATCATTCTTTTATAATTTAACCCCAAGCTCTACCCAATTCTCACGGAATCCCTATAGGATGACCGACAAGGATACTCAACCTATCTCTTGGACTTAATGACCTAAGGATTTGAAAGCTGAAGCTCTGATACCACCTCTATCATGCCCCGAACCGATACCAGCAGAACGTGTCTTTTGCTCGGAACGTGACAGTTAAACAGTCGTGAACAATCAGAGCATGAAACATAAGACCAAATAATTTAGAGTAATAACAAAATTTTATTTCAAATATAAGTCTCTTACAAATTTTGAATTCCAAATTAAAAGACTCAACTACATCACTATGAATGAAAAAGAAATGACACACTAATGGACTTAGACAAGATAAACTAAATAAGAGACACCATGCTAGACTCAAGAAAGTTAAAGGACTCAGGTTCACTAAACTCCAGAGCTCTCTTGCACACTTGTCCCTCCCATGTGAGTCTCGGTCTCGCTAGTCACCTGATTACCTAAAAATGTTGGAACAAACTGGGTGAGTGAACACTCAGTAGGAATTATATCTCAAGAACAAGCTAGCTTAAAGTAATTACATGTTACATGAATGCAAGACTATTGTACATGAATGATCACAAAACGAAATGAAGATATATCAATTAAATCAAGATATGGAATTTCTAGCGAGAACTGACCAAGCAAGGGGTCAAGGAGAATATCCAGCACGTGTTTATAGAATAATGTTAATAGATATTTAGAGTTCTAGCAAGTACCACGACGAGCCACGCACGCAAGTAATAGCAAGTAATGTCACGAGAGAGAGAGAGAGAGAGAGAGAGAGAGAGAGAGAGAGAGAGAGAGAGAGAGAGAGAGAGAGAGAGAGTGGAATGCCATATCTAGAATGACAAGTACTTCGGTGCAATGTCACACCGTGATCAATATAGCTCCCATGGGCACAAGTACTTTCGGGTGCTCCTCCCAGATCGGGCCCTAAATGCGCAGGCATTGGTTGTATTTTCGACATCCACTTTAGTGATAGCCATAGATTTCCAAGAATAAGCTCACGTAGGATATCAAGGTAGATTTATAGATCTTTCCCATCGGATTCGAGGGAGAAATATTCACATAGAGATGACAAAATCACGAGAATCATGACATATCGATAAACTGGGTGGAATTGGCACCTAGGTAGGTAGCCATGATAACTTGAATAGCTGACTAACAAGATAGTCACCATCCAATGGACATGAAGCAAGCTGAAGAATTGGCACCTAACAGTAGGATACCCAATTCAATATATCACCTCGCGGAATGATCACTCATTCCACCGGCTAAGAGAATTCTCTCATGAGCCAAGAATAACACCATGAAAGGGCCGGGTTACCACGTTTCTCCATAGTGATGTGGCATTAAAATGGGTACAAGGTGTTTAAGGTACAACCAGCTCAGTCGGCCTTGAGAGAATCCAAGGCTACGAGGAGACTCACGGAGGTCCCAATGACTAACTCGTCGGTCCGAAAGAAGGAATATCCCGCGGAGGGCTCATTCGTCACCGAGAATTGAGGGGTATTATGTGAAACACCGTGAAATGTGGGACTGTGTCTACGGACTGAGACGCAGTGCCATAAACTCGCGATATGGGTCAGGAAAACTCGGAAGAAAACGGGAATCAGGTAAATGGCGCCTTAGGGGGTGCCTTCATTTCATTAAGTAGCGCCTTTCTATGGAGGCGTTGTATCTAATTCCACACACACACACACACACACACACACACACACACACACACACACACACACACACACACACACACACACACACACACACACACACACACACACATATATATATATATATATATATATATATATATATATATATATATATATATAAGTTCCTGGAGAATTTTTACACAGAGGGAATGGCGCCCTCTTGAGAAGTCTTCATTTCAGAATATAGCGCCCAGGACCAGGGTGCTATATTGAATAGAGTCGAGGGTTCAGTCGTTATTTCATTCTTATGCAATTTAACATGAATAGTGTCACTTTCTTAATAAATAAAATTTTACAAAAGTGAATATATGGGCAGGAAGAGAAAAATAGCAGGATTCCAGAACTATGCTCATGCATTAATTTGGTCATCAGGTTACATAGTTATTAAATTTTAAACATGGAGTATTTATTAATTACTTAGGGTTATAGTGACCGTGTGCAGGGTCGCTCATATAAAATAGCGCCCAAGTGATGGTCGCTCTTCATTCAAACTTAGAAAACTCAAAACTGTAACCATGGAATCAATGCTACAAGGCTTATATGCATGCTTCTAGTTAACTTGTTGGGCTTTGTACTTGAGAACACCTACCTTCGTTGATGAATTGGATGACAGAATAAGATGATAACAAGAGCAACCGCAGCGGCAGTAGCTTGATCAGACGACCATGATGCAGCAGCAGCAACTGTAGCTAAAAGAAGAAGAAACGTATGCTATGGCAGATAACCGTGGTAACTTCAGCAGCTTCATGCGAAGGAGAAGAGAACGAAGAGGACGGCGGCTTCTTCACAAAATAAACGGTAGTAGCAGTTTAGTGAAAGAAGCGGCAGACTTCTCTCACAGCAACTGCAGCGACAGGGCTTCCCCTTCACGCACGTAGAGGAAGATAGGATGAAGAGCAGAAGGTCGTCGTCGACGCAAAAAAACCAGAGGCAATAACCTCTGCAAGTTTTCGGAGGGATATATTTATAGGGAAAAAGGAACCAACGGGTTTAGACACCTAATGGGATTAAAGTTTCTTCGTAAGGAATTCTAATAGGTTTAGTATTTCTCATGCATCAATCCTACTTGAGCTAAACCTTCCCGAACGGCAGCCACTATCCTAGTTAGAACGAAACACTGCAATCGGGTTTTCTATATTTTATCCTCAGGAAAATAGCGCCCATTTAAAGGGGCATTTTCTTGAAATGGCGCTATTTCCTTTTTTTGCTTGGTTTTGGCCCATTTGAGTTCCCTTCACGTGTTCGGGTTAAGGCCCATATAACTATTTAAGTTTCTTATATTTATGACTTATCAAAAAGGCCCTTGTTAAGATATATATATATAACTAAACTCATTTGTTATTTACTAAACCACATATACGCGACTTATATCTATTAATAGTTTTGCATAAATATAGATATATATATGTGTATATATGTATAAGGCCCATAGGTCTTAAGCTAAGCCCATTTCCTATGGGGTTGTGTTAAGCTTATATTGTAGGTGGGTCATGATATCGATTGAGAGTTTGATTAGGGTAGTACTTCTTAAAGGGATTTTACTTCTAATAATTTTCTTTATTTATCAGTCTTATAAAAATTTTCCGTTGTCTCGGATATCAGAGTCGGGTTCGATCCTATGAAAGTCCTTATATGTGTAGATGTGTATATATGTTTCTGGAATGAGATTCCTTCGAAATATTTATATTGTATTTCCAATTTGCCTCAATTCGATAAAAGGATATATTCAATTTTTATTACTCAATTATTTATTTATATCTCTATTGATGACCATAATTACACATTTTTAGAGTCAAAAGGGTCCTATCAATTTAGTATCTTTAACGTTTCTATCTTATTTAAGGTCCATTGATTTATTTTAGCTATTTCCATTTATCATTTATCAGAATTATTCTCATTTTCATTCCATCGCTAATATTGTATAGTTATTATCATTTATCCTCTATTTAAATTTTTGGGGTGCTATAAAACACGTGACCTCGAATTGATACTAGGCACGTGATCCCAGATTGACGCGAAATGGCACATGGACCCAAGTGAGCACTTGTTTGGGCACGTGAGCTAAGGCTCAATCATTAGAGGAATGATCTCTCTCCTGCCACATGGCCCAATGATAAATCTATGGAATCAAAACACTTATCCAAAAGGGTTTTATGGAGCCGATGTTCTATTAAAAGGGATCTTCCTCCTCCGGAAAAGTGTGTGGCGTAAGAAAGGAAGAAAAAGGGGTGTGCAGAAGAAAGATTAGCCGTTTGAGAGAAGACAGAAGAGAGCCAGCATAAGAAGAAGAAAAGAGAGCCAGCAGAAGAAGAAGAAAAGAGAGTCGGCAGAAGAAGAAAAAAAGAGAGCCGAGAGTGAAGAGTAGAGAAGAAAGAGAGCAGCCAAAGCTTCAATTGGAAATCTGCCAGTATTTCAACTTGTGGATCAGATCCATAGTCCATCTGATCCTTGGAGCTACAATTTATTTCTATTTTTGTTTTCTCCATTCATTGTGTGGTTTCCGTTTCCCTGGTTTGGGATCGGGGTTCCTTCTGCGGTAGCAAGAGAAGGGAGACGTGGTCTCCGGTTGTGAGTGACTGGGTGTCACTCACGTGTTCCTCCGGAGGATTCAGGAGAAGGGAGATGGTGTCTCCTGTTGCTAGTGACAGGTGTCACTAGTGTTTCCCTCTAGTTTAGAGGAAGGGAGATTCTTCTCCGGTTCTGGACTTGTGGGTAGCAAGCCCAGGTGCCAAGTTTCTGTGGGTTGCAGAGCTTGGATTGAGGGATTTGTCTCCCTCGGGTCTCAAGCTGTTTGGCAGCATCTGTTGCAGACTGAGTCTACTTGTTCTTGCTTTTGCAAGGGAATCTTCACTCGGGTTAGAGTGAGGGGTGGACGTAGGCGGACTATTGTCTGGCCGAACCACCTAAAAAAATTCAGTGTACAAGTGGTTTGTTTGTGCGCTTGTCCATCTCTTCTACCTTCTTCACAGGAAAATTATTTTCGATGTCTAGCACTATATGCTCTTGATCATATATATTTTATCTGCTCCTTATCTGTGGTTTGTTTGCCTTGCTAATCTACAGTAGATGTATGCTTAGGTTCGTTTCATTTCGATCTAGTTAGCCTATATTAGTCTGAGCATGCTGAGTGTTAAACTGAATAGAGATTACACTTTTAATTCTGATTCAGCTTGCTGATTTGTGTGGAGTCCACGTTTACACACCATGTGTTTGATATATGTTTTAAGAGATCAATTTTTGAGTAAGAGGGCTCAGTTGTCTCCTTAGATCACATTGAGTGTAGTTAAAAGTTTAATTCCGCAATTATTTTGAACAAGAATCCATTCACCCCCACTCTGGATTCGTGCCCTGCATTCTAACATGACACAAATCTATAAGAGAAAAAAATGAAATAACAGTTGATAGCCTTGAATTTTGTGCAATTAGAAAGAAATCTTACAGATGTATTCACAAATGGCTTATCCAGAACGGTGATTCTAGAAGCGTCGAGGGGGATGGGATTGAACCCATAAAACAAATCATCTACCACGGTGGCAATCTAACCTCACGAAGGTTCAATGTCTAGAAACAAACTTGATAGGTAATTATGTGGAGCACTAATATAGTCTGCTCTCATCCCTATAGCGCTAGTGCTCATTTAGAAGCAAGATGTTAGGGTGAGTTTATGCTCTTAATGAATCCAAGACCCAAGAGGTAGGGTGTTATCTTGTTCACACCCTTTGAAGGATTCACCGACATGTGTGAAGTCGTAAGGTCGCGACTATGAGATGTGAGCTATCTTCTAAAATACATATGAGATACTTGTAAAATGCCATTAATAGTGCAACCCGCCTTGTTACACCCCGAGCTTTTATTACAGCAGAAGATATTCGGGAACGTGAATAGCCAGCAAGAGAAGCCTCAAGTGACAATAATAATCAGAGCACAAATCATTCACACATAAGATGAATGGAAACAATAATTGATCAAGAATCTGACTTTTATTGATAATAACCATCTAGTACATGATCTTGACTGGTTGACTAACTAGACTCAATAAAGTGAAAATTACATATTTGACTCTGGACTAGACTAACTATGGCTTCTCTCGGACCATCAATCACTCTCGGATTCATCACTTGAGCAGTCTGAATCCAAGCCGCTAGAATTTCCTGAAAAAGATTGGAAAGTATGGTAATGAGCACACTTGCCCAGTCGGTATCTTCGTATCAACATGTAGGCAATGTTAAAGTAATTAATGTTTTAGCTCTAAGAATAAGATAAATCATGCCAATACGATAAAACACGTGAATAATACAAGTAACATAATAGCATGATAAGGTCACGATGAGTGATATATATGAACAAGATTGAGTTGAATATAAAAAAGAATATAACTTGGCCTTTCACGAACAAGAATATGTTTGCTTGTATCAAGAACGCACTTTCACTTTCACTTTCCACTTTTCATAACCATAGAGGTTATGCACTAGAATGTCATGTAACAAGTATGTAGCAATTCAATCAAGAAAGAATCTTGCAGGAATTTTGTGGATTTCACTTATTTATAAAGAAAGTACTCCCAGCGCAATGCGACGCCAGTAGCATCATACCCCATGGTTTACAGTATGTTTCTGACAATCAGCCGAGGGGACTAGCATAGAGCCCTTGAACACAATCAATGCTCGAACTGCATCTTCACGTATAAATCAAGTTACTTCCACGAGTATAACAATAAAGTACGGCCAATAACTTAATTCCAAACAATAAGCTTCATGATGAAGTAACCAAGGAATAGAATGTACCAAAGCTTGATATGACCTCAAAGAATGATTTAAAAGGACATTATGCTACAGAGGTATTTCGGCAGCATAACGATATATTCTTTAACTCTCAAAATTACTTAGGTATCTTTGGAATAATGTGATAAGTTCTAGATAATCAATTAGACCATCAAGGAACATAGGAAAATCAACCCATGAGTCAAACCCCGGGTTAATCAACCTCAGATAGATAGCGGTCATTTACCGGACCGTCTCTTGATTCTGGCGATCAAGTACACGACCGTTAATGAATAGAGTCCGATATTTTGAAAATAGTGTTTCTGGAGTCTTTAGCGGTCAAATGTAGAACCGTATAGGATCTATTAGCAGTCAAGTGCAGGCCCGCTAGCAGTCCTTGGCAGTTAATCATAAAGCCGTTATTTCCAGAAATATAAAACATCGGTATATGTGCCTTCTAGATAGTTAGGCTTTAATGGTACAACTAACTCGACGTTCTAGAGGGAATCCCAGGCTCACGGAGAATTACGGAGGCCTTGAAATAAGATTTCCTAATCCGTTGGACGGAATATCCAAAGGAGAGGTCATCATGTCCAAGATTATGTTCCTATTGTGTAAAAGTGTATCTAATGACAACATACCGAATATGTGTCATATACTTAAGAAAATGACTCTTAGAAGAGAGAAAATCGAGATAAAACAGTGATCAAGTTAAAACCATGAATCATCAATCATTTGAATGTATAGTTATTACAAAATATATCATTTTGGGAATAAATTAACATAAGTTCAAAATAATACCAAATGTGCATCAAAACATGAAATCTATCATGATAAACAAGTACATTAACTAAGTATATAAAATCAGTAAGTAAATCAGGAATACAACTTAGTTAACTAGGCTTAACATATAATAATCATGGCAAATCTGCATTAAGTCACAGGTTAAAATAATTCAAAATTTTAGAAATAGAAAACGGTCAAATACAGGATCATCTCTTGCGGTTTAGCGGTCTATCGTACGACCGCTAGATTTTTCCTGGCGATCGATAGGAAGACCGTTTCTTCCTGTATTAATCCGAGTTCCAAAGACAACTAAATAACAATGCTAATTAAGACATATCATGTCTGGAAATCAACATATTTTAACTTCCATAACCATGATAGATCGTGCATAGGCCAATAATATGCATAGGTTTATGTGAACAACAAGAAATTTCATTTTTCTCTTCATTAGGCTAAGTATTATGCATGAAGACTAATCTAGATGTATAGTCCTAAGTAAAACATGAAATTCTCAAGATATAATGCAGGAAAATGAATGAAACAAGAGGGCTTTTGTTCCTGACTTTAAATTTAAGCCGTTCATGAGATAACATACCTTTAACAGTGCCTCTAGATTTCAAATTTCTGACTGGAATCACGCCCTAGTTTCAGCACTTTCTTGCTCTAAATCAGCAACTTCACGTCTCTCTATCTCTTGATTCCCTTATCCTAATGACATGAAATTTTAAGGGTAAGTAGAGGATATAAAGGGGAACATAAAGTTATGAAGAAGCTCTATCTAATTACCTCCTTTAAGGCTCCGAATTCCTTGATCTTCTTGGGTCGGACGCACTAATTCTTGAGTTCTTGTTGTGGAATCAGCACCTTTGGACGTCTCTAACTTCTTGTAGGCTTGATCTCCTAGAACGAAAATTGGAGGATAGTTAGTTCTAACTATAATAAACAAATTCCTAGAAGAAACTTACCTATAATTCGTCTCCTTACCTGAGTTCCACGTGAGCCAAAAGTATGGGTCGCACAGGTCAAATCTGGGATCTATTTATAGGGTTAGCTAGGGTTTTGAGGATTAGAACGAACTTAGAGTCCCAATTAGGCTTCCAATTCGATCCACAACCCTTCTAGACTTATCTAATTAGTAGATAGAGTCAATCTTAGGTGATTTAGATGCTAAAATTCTAACCTTTTCACGCTTTCTTCCTTTCACGGAATCTGACAGAATTTAGCGGTCTATAACTGGACCGCATACAGTCCCCTAGCGGTCTCACGTAGACCGCTAGCCTTCGTGAGCGCCGAATTTCACACTAGTTCAAACTTTTTTAATATTATCCATGGTATCATCCTTCCTAAAGAGTCATCATCCCTTAATTCCGTGAATACACAAATTTCTAGCTTCTAGAATATGGGCCAAGACTAGTGGGCTTGGTTTTGGGTCCTTTGGGCTTATTTAATTGTCCAAATTAACTGGTTATTATTTCAAAAATTCACTCAATATTATAATTAATCCTTTATTTAGTTCAGAAAAATCCTAGAAATTCTCAAAATTTTTCTAAAATATCTTAAAATAATTTATATAAAATTTTGGGGTGTTACACGCCTAGAATCTCGTTGTACTGTGTATGAATTTGAGAGAGTTTAAACCATGGGACATGGTTCAAGATATAGTCTACCAAGCATTCCCACAAATAATTTCAAATATCACTAAGTGAAAATCTAAACCGAAAGGTATTTTCACCTACTGTATAGTATAAAGGACTCAGCAACCTTCTGTTTATTAATTCTTTTGTTTTAATGGATTTCAAGGTTTTAAATCATGTGGGGGATTGTTAAAAATAGCAGTACATTAAAGCATTGTATGTGCCATGATTTAAATCGTGATTTAAAACCTCCCCCCCCCCCCACGATATTGTTACCATTCGAAATCGAGTGATTCACTCCCTTAAACAGATGAATACATCCATTGGGGAATTAAGGGAGGCATCCATTGCGGATGCGACTCCTCATTGAATGTCATTGCTTTGTTCTAATGGATTTCTCAATACTATAAATTGATCACCATGGGTGATCATTCCACATACAACTCACAACACATTTGATCAGTTTTCTCTGCTTCATGCACTCCTTCTTCCATTTTTGCTGCTAAGTTCTTAAGAGTTCAATCAAGATTCACAAAGTTCTCTTCGAAGATGTGCTGACGAGAGAGAGGGGTCTCACCTACCCGAGGGTCATCATATCTCTAGGAGGTTGTTGCCCCGAGAACTGCACGTCGGGTGACAATAGAACTCTTAGTTCCAGTGACTATGCACTTTCACCCAAGAGACTATGCTTCTAACTTTATTTTATTTATAATTACTTGTGTTGATATTTTATTTTCAGCATTACAAAAATAACAAGAGAGAGAGAGAGGATACTTGGTCACGATGATAGGGCGGCCAGAGATGATGGAGGAATGATCCAGAAAGACCAGAGAAGAGAGACAACAAGCATGGCAATGATCACAGGAGGAGACACTCAGAGCGATGGCGGTGATGGCATGATCCGTATGCAAATAAGAAACACTTGACAAGAAGGTAAATATTTTTGGTGGAACTCTCTCTCCTAAATTCTATAGGAGAGGCTAAACTCTCTTCTTGTCATTTCTTTCTTCTTCTCCTTCGTTGTTTTCTTACAAAGATTTCAAGGCCTATTTATATTGCCTGGCATTACAAAAATAGGTAAGAGATAAAATAAATAAAATAACTAATGGGTGGAAGGGAATACACACATACACCTTCTCGTTAACTCCATGCATGGGAATAGGTCAAAGACCCTCCTTAAGATCCTCCTGGATCATGGCTCCTCATGTTAGAGGGATTCAGCTCCTGCTAGATCTAAAACTAGAGATGAGAAAACTCAACTTCCCCGACTTCTCTTGAGAATCACTTTGCTGCACTAGGTCGTTGACCTTTCCATCCAGCATGGAAAGATTCTTACGTTCCGCATGTGGTGATTCTAATTTTCTTCTCCAAAATAGTATCTTCTTCCAATAGTTTCTCTCGTCAATTACCAGGTCCTCTACTGATGGTCAAGTCTCTCCCAACTTATTGTCTAGCATCGATGGCTCGAAAGGCTTCAGCTTCTCAACATTGACAATTGAGTACATCTCCTTATAAGTAGGCAACTCCAACTGATAAGCATTGTTGCCAATCTTTCGTAGGATCCTGAAGGGGCTATATTAGGTGGGCTTGAGTTTCTTGCCTATACATTTCAACCGCTCCTTTCCAAGATGCAACCAAAGAAGGTCACCAACTTGGAAATTACCTTCAGTCCTATGCCGGTCATGTCACTCTCTGTACGTTTGTTGAGTTTTTTGTAGTTATTGCTCCACCTCGCTATGCACCCGCTGAATACCTTCAAGAAATCGTTGAGCCTGGGCCATGTTGATAAATGCTCAATTGTTTATTTTAATTCATATCACACACTTTATTTTTTGGAGTTTAATGAAGTTAATTATGTAATTTTATATGATAATCTCAATCTCACATAAAATGGAGCTTTTTATGTTATTAATAGAATTGCATAATTAACTTTAATCATAGGAAACTTTGCTTTCTACAAAATTCACTTTGTATGAACAAATAAGGGTTGATAAATGACAAAACAAATATACAATAGTTAAATCTTGAAGGGCCTTTGTATAATTTTTCTCATGATTTCATCAACTTGTGAATAGTGCCCTCACCCTCTCCCGCATGTGCAGCAGCAAGACGACGGTGCATGGGGCTCTCTCAGCTAGGCAAGGCAACAGCATGGCAGCCGGCCATTGGTGTGCAGGCCTCACCCTCCCCGACGAGCAACAAGATGTGCAAACATGGGGATCCGACGAATACCGTAGACGAGCACGGTGGTAGCATGGTGGCCGATCATTGGTGCACAGCCTCTCCCTCCCTCCGGACGGCAGCTGCGGCAAGCGGAGCAGGTGTCCAGAAGCAACAGTGGCATGATGGGATAGCTCCAAGCGAGCAAACCTCAGCAACCCACCCACAGGCGACGGCAGAGCAGACGTGACATAGTAGACGTCTCACTGGCCGGGCTCCTATAAATCCAGAGCTTCCCACCCTCAACGGGCCAACTCCCCCTTGGAGCATTCCCCTCCCCCCCTCTCCCTCCTACTGTTCATCTCCTTCGCTCCCTTCCTCCTTGGCCGACCTTCCTTTCCCCTCTAACCTTCAAGCCTTCTTCTCTCCCCTTGACCCCTCTTATCTTGCCTCTTGTCCCTCCTACTCCTTCTTTTCTCCTCCTTCTTCTCCTCCACCCTCCCACTCTTCCTATCCGCAGCCACCGCTTGCCCTTTCCTGCGTGTTCGCCACCTTCACACTCCCTCTACCTCTCCCTTCCTACCTTCTGCACACACACGCCGTCGCTCCCAGTGCACCGCAACCTCCCCTGCTCACACCACACACACACGCCGCACCGGACCATCCCTCCTGCTAAGCCTCTCTCTTTTCTACACCACCGGTCACACACATGCAGCACCGTCGGCGGTCTCCTCTTTCCTCACTCCTTCCTTCTCTCCCTTTCTCTCCTCTTCTACACACACACACTGTCACCCACACATACACTGCCACCTTCGTAGGCCCTCCGTTCACCCCCCCCTCCGGCTCATTGTAGATGATTTATCTACCCCGCCCCCAAACTAATAAACAAATATATATGAGCATGAAAACATGAACAAAGGCAAGGGGCGATAAGAGATAGAAGAACTGACCGTGATCGCCACTAAGGGATGACAACGCCAAAGGGATGGAGAAACGGATGCAACGGCGCTTTGTACCTTGCAAAGGGATTGAGACTTGATCGCGTTTAAGAAGAAGAGTGCGGGAACAATGTGGAATCAACCTCCTCGCCTTCCATCTAGCTAGAAGAAGAGGGCCTCACATTCTGTGATGACCCAGACTCTGGATATCGGGTAAACCCGATACCACTTGGAACCTGCGAAGCCTCCCAAGAGCGCTAAAGCTCCAAAGGGATAAAAGGTATGTGTGGAGTACATTGAAGTTCTAGATAAAGCAGTAAGTAATTAATATTTCAATGATCAGGTTTGCTAAAGTAGCAGAAATAAAATTACTTTTTTAATTAACAATTTAAATTAACAGAGTCCAATCCAAATAAAGACAAGTACAGTTTAACAGAAAAGAGAACACACTCTCTAGTCGGGGGAAGCCCGACATTGGCAAAGCTGGCAACAACGAACAGTCGCACCGCGCCTCGAACCACGGGGAAGAAGAACGACCACACCTGAAAAGTAGGGGTGAGCCTCGTGTCACTGGCTCAGTAGGGGTCACGTAGATCCCCACTGGAAACAACGCAGTAACACGTAAAACAACAGCACTAAACAGTAAAGCAAAAGTAGAAGTAACAGCAGTGCAAACTACAACAGTAAAGCTGTAAAAGCAGGAGTAAGGATAGCTAAAGGAAAGAGTAAAGCCGTACTAACCAGAAACATGGCCGCCGACCAAACCACGGCTCTCTAAGCTACTCCAAATAGCAACAGAAAGGTGAACCCCGATCTCACAAAGTTGGGCGTTACCGATCTGTCGACAAAGCACTAGCTCCAAAGCAAAAGCCTACAAGAACAGGCAAAAGCCCTAGAAAAGACCTACACAGTCAAGAAACACATACATACACGAGCTCATTATCGTGTACGCTACACAAGACTAGACCGCGGGTGGAGCCAACACAGACTACCCCACAAGTCACGTCAATCATGACGGGAACCAGTCACAAAAACACAATGAGTTAAGTGTTAGGTGACAGAAGTACTGCCTCACTAGAAGAACAGCCAGATGCGTCCACTGACATCTTACACTGCACCACAAGTATCTCCCATACGCTTGGAATGGCAGTAACTGAGACACTCACAGAACCAAGTACAAGGAACAATAGTAACGAGTGACTAGTCAGGGTCACGCCTGTCGGCGCTCGTCCAAACGCCCCTGACCACGTGTGCACACACAAGCTCAATGCCTTGAGCCATGCCTCTAGCTAGTTTTCTCCCCCAGTAGGACGCTACTACACGGCAAAGGAATCCATGGAAACTAGCCTAAAAACCATTTATCGGGAACTCACCCCGCCACCACTCCTAGGTGGGCCGACACACAGGAAAGTGTCGCCGGGCTACGACTAGTGGAGGCTCACTAGACACAGAGACTCCGAAATATCAGTACTGAAGTACGGACAGGCCAAGCACGCACTGTCGCACGTACTATGAAGTACCAAGCACCAGACACAAGGCAACACACCACACTGCCACCGAACTCAAGACAACAACTAGACCTGCTGACACAACGATCCTTGAGTCACAAGACTCGGGGTCAAGATCATCGCACGAAAGTGGTAATACGCCGCCAATCAGCCTAATTCCTAAGCCAAATCCATGATAAAACACCAACAAAGGGAACGACAAAGGATCGTCGGTTCCACGCTGTAACGACCCGAGAATCTGATTACCGGGAGAGACCCGATAACCCGAGACTCGAACCGCCGCCCACGAGCCGGGAGGGCTCGGAAGGGCTAAAAGGAGTGTGGAGGCACAAAGAAATAGGAAATAAAGCAGGACAATACAACAATTAACAGAAATAAATAAACAACTATTACAACAGAGTCCAGTCCAACAGAAAGTATAGTCTAAAGCAGTAAAACGTACCACATGCCGAGTGAACACTCAGCCCGGCGAGCTGGCAACTGAGAACCTCCGTACTGCACCCTCGAACCTCGAGGAAGAATCGCCACACCTGAAAAATAGGGAATGAGTCTCCAAAATAGAGACTCAGCAGGGATCCCGTGGAACCCCAACCGAAAACAACGACGGTAGCGGAAAGGAAAGCTACAACGACAGCAGGAACAGTGAACCGGTGGCCAGTCAAAACTCGGCACTACAGCTACTCCTACTGTACCAGAAACACCCCCCGATCTCACGGTCGGGGGCTACCGAACTACACTAGTACCGCTTACCGAAGTAAAAACCTACGGCAACCACGTCGTAGAGGCCTGTCTCCCAGGACACGGCCAACCTGGACACGCTGTCCAAGGTGCAACCCTGACCACCTGGTCACAGGTACCGCACAACAGGACGTAACCTTGGTAAAGCTACTAGCACCAGTCTCACAGCATGAAAATTGACACACGCGTCACGGCGAGACAACCGAAATTCAACGGTCAACACGACCGAAAACCCGAAGTCGAAGTCACTGAAATTGACAGTCTGTCACTCTAGACTCGATAGAAGTACCTCCCACTAGAAGTAAAGCCGGATGCGTCCACTGACGTCTTAATCCGCGCCTCAGGTGTCTCCCTCCGGCCCAGCGGGAACTGAGACACCGTACAAGTAACCACAAAGAAGTGACTAGCCGGGGTCACGTCCGTCAGTGTGGGTCCAACCGCCCCCAACCACGTGTGCACACACAGACCGTCTGTCCCTGGTCTGGCGCTCTGACCGATTTTCCCCTCAGCCGGACTCTGGCTGCTAGACGCGGGGCCCGATGGAAACCAGTCTAAAACCGTCCTCAGGGTAAGCCCGTACACCTACACCCAGGTGATGTTGTGCCCCTTAGGCACAAGCTTATAATATTTTTTTTTGATGATAGCAACATAGTGAGAGTATCACAGTGAGCCAGTCAGTGTGTTGTGTATACATTTCCCTACTGCATTGCATGCGTTCAGAGTCTGTACAGGGTATTTCATGCATGCTATCAAGCCAGCACAAGTCCATACATCCGCATGCTATCAAGTCCCACAGTCTATACACTCATATAGCATGTCTGCACGCTATAAAGTTTGTACAGAGTCTTTGTAGTGTCTGGCTAGCAAGTCCATACGTTGCTCATGCATATACAGTGTCTGCATGCCATATAGTCTATACATTGCATTGCTGCATCGCTGCATAGACTAAGTCTATACATCCCCGTCGGTTCATGCATCAATTAGCAAGGTCTGTACAACCTTCTTGGCACAGGCACGCGATCAAGTCTATACATTGCATGAGCATAGTCAGAGCACTCAAGTCTGTACATTCGCCACCATGCATTAAGTCTCAAAGTCTGTACAGCCTTTTGCATTGGACTTAAATTCTATTCATTGGCAAGTCTGTACATCGGCATGTTCATGCATTCAACAAGTCTGTACATTGGGATATCACTTGAAGTCTGTACATCGTCCGTCTTACTTAACGTCTCATGATTCAAAGTCCATACATTCAGAGTCCATCGTCTCATGCATCGTCTTATGCATTGTCTTCAAGTAAATACAGCGTCCAGCGTCTCACTTAGCGTCTCAGGCTAAGTCTGTACAGCGTCCAGCGTCTCACTTAGCGTCTCGTGGCTAAGTCTATGCATCGGCCAGGCAAGTATGTACATCGCACGTCTCATGCATCGTCTCAATCAAAGTCTAGACATTGTCTGCCCTGCAGTACACTAAGTCCATACATTAGCACTGTAGCATGCACGACATTCGTTGCGTCTTGTGCAGGCATCACTCAAAGTCTGTACAGCCTGTGTTCACAACACAAAGTCTTTACATCGTTCTGCTTGCACAAACGCCAAGTCTATACATTGGCTTTGCTTGCACGAGCTGAAGTCTATACACTGTCCACTTGCAGCATTAGCACAAGTCTGTACAGCCTGTGTGCTTCATTCACAGAGTCTGTACATTGCTTCATGCATTGCACGAAGTCTGCACACTGTGTGTTGCCATGCTTTAGCTTTGCATTCACGAAGTCTGTACATTGTTCATACATTGCACGCAGAGTCTACACACTCGTTTGGCATGCCTGAACATTCATCGTCAATGTACATACTTCACCATATGCATACTGCAGCATAGTCTATACACTCATAACTCTAGCTAGTGGATTCTGTGATTCAAGCATTTCCAAGTCTGTACACGCTTTGTCTTCGCATTGCAAAGTCCATACATTACAAAGTCTGCATAGTGAACATGAAGTCTGTACACGCTTCAAGTGGTAAGTATGTACATTGTTCAGAACGCAAAGTCCATACAGCCATTGTGCATTCGTTCTTGATGTACATACTTTGTTTACTCCAACTGATAATTCTCTGTCTGACAGGTACTGTTCGTGAAGCTTAATGAAGGGCACGTGATCTGAGGATGGAAGGGCTGACAGGATGATGACACGTGTCCAAAACAATTGGGCGGGAACTGTGGAAGACACGCGCCCAGTGCTGCTCCTACTGGAACTTCTATATAAGGAAGACTCCTTTGTCTGAAGAAGACTGATCGAATATGCAGAAGTCCTGAAGGAAAAGTAGAAGAGCAGAGAGCCCTTTCGATCCAGCAGAAGAGAAAAGAAAGAGAGTTGAGAGAGAGAAGAGTTGAGAGTGATTTGTTCCTCAGATCGTTGGTTCAAAACCCGATCTGAGTTTGCTCACTTGTTTGAGCTACATTCCCTGCAGGGATTCTTTTTATCTTTCGTTTGCTTTTGTTTTGTTTTCCGAATCTTTTCATCAAGCTGTGTGTCAGCGGTTGCAGTGGTGGACTCCACTGGACAGCAAGCTGTGTTGCTCAGCGGCAGAGGAGGATTCCTCTGGACGGGTTAAGCTGTAGTCCCCAGCGGTTATAGGCAAGCTGTGGTGCCCAACGGTTCAAGCTGTGAGTCAGCAGTAATCCACACTCGGGTTGAGTGTGGGGTGGATGTAGGTCTGGAGGACCGAACCACCTAAAAACCTCTGTCTACTGTGTGATTGTTTTGTGGTTTGCATCGCCTCTTTATTCTAGTACTCTGTGCAGTAGATGTTTGTTTAAGTTCTTCAGCAGTTCTGGTTGGTCTTTGATTTGTGCATTCTATCTGTTTAGCAGAATTTCTCATTCCGCATTTGATTCTGCTACAGTAGTTTTTATCGGGTGTTTGATCTATTCACCCCCCTCTAGATCACCCTAAGCGTCCCAACAATTGGCATCAGAGCCTAACTCTTTGTGCAGGACTAACATCCTAAAGAGGAACGGCCATGGATGCTAGAGGGTTAACAGCAGAGGGACAGTCTACTACGAAGCCACCATTCTTCGACGGATCCAACTTCCCATATTGGAAGAACCGGATGCAGGTCTTCCTCAGAGCCAAAGACTACGAGATCTGGAAGATCATAAGCAAAGGTCCCTATGAGCTACATGAGAATGAGGAATTGTGGACCAGAGAAGAAATCAGGAAATCTACTCTGAATTGGAGCGCCATCAACGCCATTCAGTGTGCACTCCATCCCACTGAATTTGATAGAGTGTCATCCTGCAAGACGGCGAAGGAGATGTGGGATACTCTTGAGGTCATTTATGAGGGAACGTCACAAGTGAGAGAGACACGGGCTAATATGCTAGTGACATAGTATGAAGCATTTCGGATGAAGCCCGGTGAGATAGTGACCGAAATGTATGCTCGTCTAACCATTATAACAAATGGTCTAAGAAATCTGGGAAAAGGCTATACCGATCATGATGTTGTGAGGAAGATCCTTCGATCGTTGACTCCGATATGGCATACCAAAGCAACTGTGGTTGAGGAGTCAAAAGATCTTCAAAAGATGAAACCTAATGAGCTGATAGGCTCTTTGATGGCGTACAAGATGAATCTTCTACAAGCTGAAGAGCTCGAATACAAGAAGCCTATTGCTCTGAAGGCCAATTATAGCTGTTCAAAACAATCCAGATGCAGTGGATCATCCAGTGATCGGAGCCTATCTGGATCGGAGTTTGAAAAGGATGAACTAGCTATGATTACAAGAGAGTTCAGAAGATTTCTTAGAACAGAAGGGAAACATGTCTACAGAAAACACCACAGCAGGAAGCATAACAGGTATAAATTTAACCCTGCTGAAAAATCTGATGTTAATGCTTGTTATCATTGTAGGAAGACAGGCCATATGGAGGCTGATTGTCCAGAGTTACAGAAAATGAAAGTAAGACCATGGAAGAAAGTGCCAAAGGGAAAGGCCATGGTCAGTACAAGGAGTGATGAGGAAGAAGACACGCTGAGCACTTCCTCAGATAGTGAGAAACAAGAAAAGGACATCTGCTTGATGGCCAGAAATGGAGAAGAAGAAGATGAGTCTGATCAGGTATCATCCCCTTTCGAACATTATACTATTTCTGATTGGGAAGATGCTTATGGAGAACTGTTAGATAAAGCTAATGATATTAAGAAGGAAAACAGACTCTTGAAGAAGAAAATGAATTCTCTGGTTAATGATAAAACACTTTCTGATAAAGTTGCATGTTTACAATCAGAGAATGATAGATTGAAAAGTGCATGTTCTGAGTTTGATGAATTAAAGCATGTTGTGATTGATTGTAGGAAAGAAAAAGAATTGCTGAAAAATGTTGTTGATGAGTTGAAATTGAAAATTCAGAAGTCTGAAAATGAAATAAAGATTTCAACTGAAAAATATGAAGCTGTCTTGTCTGTGAATGATGAACTGAAGAAAATTGTTGAAAATTTAGAAAATGAAAATTCTGACAAAAGGAAAATCATTGAAAGCATGACCCAAGGAACAGAAAATCTTAATGCTTTTCTAGGGTCAAAAGTCAATTTCAGAAAAGAGGGTCTCGGTTTTAATCCCTCAGCTAAAAAGAGCTTTGAATTGAAAACTATTTCATTCGTGGGAGAAAAGAATAAAGGACCACTCATAAAAATGGTCAATGAAAAATCTGTTTTCAATAATGAAAAATCAAAAGTGTCCAGTGCTAAGGACAGGGGAAAGCAGAAAGTTGTAGAGCCTAGAGCTGCATGCTCTTCTCCCAAGGGTAAGTCCAAGGCTAGGGGTCAGTCAGCTAGCACATCAAAACCCCAGTCCAAGGCTGCTAAGTCTCCGCCACCATCAATTGCTCAGAAAAAGACCCAATATAAGTCAATGCAGAAACCTAGAGGGTCAAAGGTGGCAGGGAGACCAAGTGTAGCTAGGAACCAGTTTGCACATCCCTATTTCCCTCGAGCCCAAGTCTATCATCACATTCACTCACAACCACTTAATAGGTTTGGGTGGAATCCTGTGTATATGAGGTCTAGGTATCAGAATTTCCCCACTCAGCCCTATAGATCTCAGCCAGCTAGGAGATGGGATAGTCACTTTAGGACATGGAGTCCTAGTCAACAGGTGTTCTATGGTCAGCCTAGGACCAATGTGGGCCACAACTTCCAGTATACTCATTGGCCAAGGTACTGGCAGAAAAACAACAATGCTTTTAATAAAATGAATGCCAGGACTATACAAAAACCATCACAGCACCAGAAAAAGAAAGCTAAACCTGTTGGTGCTGAGAAAAAGAAAAATAACAAAAAGAATTCTCAAGCTGTAGAATCCACAAAACCTTCCACTTTCACACAAATGTGGATCCCTAAACAGCTTTTGTCATGTTTTCACTCTCATATGTCTGTTTCTGTCATGGGGCCCAAACTATCTTGGGTTCCAAAATCTGCTCCCTAAGTGTGTTTACAGGTATGCCTAGTAGCCGGGAACAAAATGATAAAACAGGAATAGCTACTCCAGGCATATGACAAGAGGCAGGGCCAAAAGTTCTAAAAGCTGAAAGAGATTGGAAGCCTTGTCAACAATCTGATGCAACACTAAGGGTAAAAATAAATCAGTCAGGTAAAGCAGGTAAGTGATTTACCTTCAGAATTGAATTGAGAAAGTCATGTTGATTCGGTTGCTTAATTTTGATTTTCTCTTCTTGTCTAGCTGATCAGTCTGCATTCCAGACTCAGCTACTGATTTAATTCTGCATAAATTTGATGCTCTTCTTCTGCCATCTATTGCACTGAGTTTGAATGGTTCATTTAATGCATATAGTTGATGCATGTGTCTAATGTCTGCATTTATCATTTGCATCAAGAAAATTGTTCAATGCATATAGGACTGCTTTGCACTGCATATATCATTTGCATAACCTTGGTATATTAAATGGTAAGTTACTAAAAGGCAGGGAAATCTGCCTGGAGGTTCTTACTATGTGTGAGATGGTCTTTGAGACCAGGTTCTTCGCCAAGTACCAAGGGTCAAGTCCTCATGTAGAACAGTGTACTGCATCATATTTGAAAAATCTGAAAAGAAATGATCATTGCATAGCATATTTCTTGCATCATGGTGTCAGGGGGAGCTGAGAGTTCTGTTCTCGACATTGAATCTTTTTCACTCCTTATAGTCCCCACTCAATTCCTTCATAGTCTTTGACATCAGATGCTCTTGGATCTTATTGCTTATTGCTATCACTGTTTAACAATTGCCATCATTTCCCTAACCTTCACTGAACAACAGCATTGCTTCTGGTTTAGTACATTGAGTTGTGGTTATTGCAATTATTCATTTATAAGAATTACACTTGCAAATTGGAAGGAACTAAAGGTTTAACCTTTATAAATTTAAGAGTTAAGTGTCAGTACTTCAGAACTTGAGATAAAAGAAAACTTTTATAGCTCTTAATCTCTGTCTCATGGTTAGAGTAGAAAAAGTTTTTTTTATACCTGAATGTGTTAATCTGGAAATGTCTAGAAAAGGTAAATAGAGTGTGTACTATTTTTTTAAACAATCACTCTAAAAGAAATAAGGGCAGCAGTAAATAAGGTCATCAATGTAATGAGCTGAACATAGTGACAGAGCAATGGCTGAATTGCACTGAGAAACTGTGATCTCCTCCAAAGAAGCAGGAGAATTCATAAGTCATGAAGTGCTTCAGACTACCTCTGTTCATAGGGTCAAATCTATAGGGGGAGTTGTCACCAAGTAACTGGGGGTACTGGCCTCTGATCAAGGTGTACTCTTAATGTCAAAGGTGAAAACTGTTCCGTGTGGGTCTTGATCTGAAATAGATCTAGTAGTTTATGCCTAGTAACTGGGGGTACCTGCCTCTGATCAAGGTGTACACCTAATGTCAACAGCATAAATGCCACTGGTCTATTCACTTAGCTCAGTTTCTGAAAATTAAAAAAAATGAAAAACAAACTGCTGTAACCCTTTGAAATCAAAAGTCATTGAGTGAAAATTATTTTTCTCAATACATATTCAAGTTGCCTTTCTTGATCTTCCATGTTTAATCACAAAGGGTATTATTTCTGACTTTTCTATTAAAACCATGTGCCTTAGATTCATTGCTATAAATGGAGTCTATAAACTCTTTTTCAGTGGTCAGCTGCTTTACTCTATCTTTATCACTGTTAAACCTGAATTTTTTTCAAGACTGTATATTACCGATTCTTATGCTTTAACAGTTGTTTATAATCATGCTCACCTTCTGAACCATTGCTTCAGCTGTTGTGTAGTGACCCCTTCTTTATTCATGTTCTTTCCCTCCTATCTTCATATTCCTTTCTCAAAGGGGGAGAATCAATTCAGGGGGAGTTTGAGATGTTCTAAGGGAAATCTGTATGTTGCACTCATGTTTTTCTTTCTTTTTGATCATGTCAAAGGGGGAGAAATTTTGGTTGGTGACTCACTGTCACTTTGTTGCCATCATCAAAAAGGGGGAGAATGTTGTGCCCCTTAGGCACAAGCTTATAATATTTTTTTTGATGATAGCAACACAGTGAGAGTATCACAGTGAGCCAGTCAGTGTGTTGTGTATACATTTCCCTGCTGCATTGCATGTGTTCAGAGTCTGTACAGGGTATTTCATGCATGCTATCAAGCTAGCACAAGTCCATACATCCGCATGCTATCAAGTCCCATAGTCTATACATTCATATAGCATGTCTGCACGCTATAAAGTCTGTACAGAGTCTTTGTAGTGTCTGCTAGCAAGTCCATACGTTGCTCATGCATATACAGTGTCTGCACGCCATATAGTCTATACATTGCATTGCTGCATCGCTGCATAGACTAAGTCTATACATCCCCGTCGGTTCATGCATCAATTAGCAAGGTCTGTACAACCTTCTTGGCACAGGCACGCGATCAAGTCTATACATTGCATGAGCATAGTCAGAGCACTCAAGTCTGTACATTCGCCACCATGCATTAAGTCTCAAAGTCTGTACAGCCTTTTGCATTGGACTTAAAGTCTATTCATTGGCAAGCCTGTACATCGGCCTGTTCATGCATTCAGAAAGTCTGTACATTGGGCTATCACTTGAAGTCTGTACATCGTCCGTCTTACTTAACGTCTCATGATTCAAAGTCCATACATTCAGAGTCCATCGTCTCATGCATCGTCTTATGCATTGTCTTCAAGTATGTACAGCGTCCAGCGTCTCACTTCGCGTCTCAGGCTAAGTCTGTACAGTGTCCAGCGTCTCACTTAGCGTCTCGTGGCTAAGTCTATGCATCGGCCAGGCAAGTATGTACATCACAGGTCTCATGCATCGTCTCAATCAAAGTCTAGACATTGTCTGCCCTGCAGTACACTAAGTCCATACATTAGCACTGTAGCATGCACGACATTCGTTGCGTCTTGTGCAGGCATCACTCAAAGTCTGTACAGCCTGTGTTCACAACACAAAGTCTGTACATCGTTCTGCTTGCACAAACGCCAAGTCTATACATTGGCTTTGCTTGCACGAGCTGAAGTCTATACACTGTCCACTTACAGCATTAGCACAAGTCTGTACAGCCTGTGTGCTTCATTCACAGAGTCTGTACATTGCTTCATGCATTGCACGAAGTCTGCACATTGTGTGTTGCCATGCTTTAGCTTTGCATTCACGAAGTCTGTACATTGTTCATACATTGCACGCAGAGTCTACACACTCATTTGGCATGCCTGAACATTCATCGTCATTGTACATACTTCACCATATGCATACTGCAGCATAGTCTATACACTCATAACTCTAGCCAGTGGATTCTGTGATTCAAGCATTTCCAAGTCTGTACACGCTTTATCTTCGCATTGCAAAGTCCATACATTACAGAGTCTGCATAGTGAACATGAAGTCTGTACACGCTTCAAGTGGTAAGTATGTACATTGTTCAGAACGCAAAGTCCATACAGCCATTGTGCATTCGTTCTTGATGTACATACTTTGTTTACTCCAACTGATAATTCTCTGTCTGACAGGTACTGTTCGTGAAGCTTAATGAAGGGCACGTGATCCGAGGCTGGAAGGGCTGACAGGATAATGACACGTGGCCAAAACAATTGGGTGGGAACTGTGGAAGACACGCGCCCAGTGCTGCTCCTGCTGGAACTGCTATATAAGGAAGACACCTTTGTCTGAAGAAGACTGATCGAATATGCAGAAGTCCTGAAGGAAAAGCAGAAGAGCAGAGAGCCCTTTCGATCCAGCAGAAGAGAAAAGAAAGAGAGTTGAGAGAGAGAAGAGTTGAGAGTGATTTGTTCCTCAGATCGTTGGTTCAAAACCCGATCTGAGTTTGCTCACTTGTTTGAGCTACATTCCCTGCAGGGATTCTTTTTATCTTTCGTTTGCTTTTGTTTTGTTTTTCGAATCTTTTCATCAAGCTGTGTGTCAGCGGTTGCAGTGGTGGACTCCACTGGACAGCAAGCTATGTTGCTCAGCGGGCAGAGGAGGATTCCTCTGGACGGGTTAAGCTATAGTCCCCAACGGTTGTAGGCAAGCTATGGTGCCCAGCGGTTCAAGCTGTGAGTCAGCAGTAATCCACACTCGGGTTGAGTGTGGGGTGGATGTAGGTCTGGAGGACCGAACCACCTAAAAACCTCTGTCTACTGTGTGATTGCTTTGTGGTTTGCATCGCCTCTTTATTCTAGTACTCTGCGCAGTAGATGTTTGTTTAAGTTCTTCAGCAGTTCTGGTTGGTCTTTGATTTGTGCATTCTATCTGTTTAGCAGAATTTCTCATTCCGCATTTGATTCTGCTACAGTAGTTTTTATCGAGTGTTTGATCTATTCACCCCCCTCTAGATCACCCTAAGCGTCCCAACAGGTGAGACCAGCACACGCATACTAGTAGGCTACTACTTGTGGAGGGTCACTGAAGGAGTAGACTCTCAAGCCAACGGAACACAACGTCCGAACCCGATGAAGTACGGGGACCGTCCCACGTACGAGCACCGTCGCACGGTGACCACAGTCAGACAAGAAACGTGACTCACAGTCCACAAAGAAACGTAGAAGTGCCAAAACACAGTTCCCAAGGCAGCTCACAAGCCTCCAAACCGAATTCCACTCTCAGGGAACAACGGGAACCCTCCAGCCCCAGGCTGGGCAACTGGACCCGCAGTCCAAGGCCACCCACATGGCCCACTCAGGAATCATCTTCCAGGAAAGCTCACGGCATCTGGGGGAGACCCCACCGCACACACACCGATACATGGTGACTCGGTCAAGCGTAATACAAAAGCCCGGCACACGAGGAGTCACCCGAACTCTCAAGCCCACGGGCATGCTAAATGAGGTAGCACGGTCCTCCCGACACCCACAAAACACGGACACAGAATCCCACGGGTGTCTGGGGCATTCACAAGACCGCAAGTCGACCGCTGGGTCTCAACCGGGTCGACCAGGGACCTACACAACGTGAAACAATCACGGCAAGCACGAAGAACCACTTCGGCGCAACACAGTGCCTGGCGGTCTACCTTTGGGCCGTCACAACTGTAACGGTCCAAGGCTAGACCGTCACAGCACTCTAACGGTCCAACACAGGAGCGTTACGCGAGAGGGGCAACACCGGCTGTGACGCACCCACCCTGGGGCGTCACAGTCTCTAACGGATAAAGCCTGGTGTGTTAGAAGACAGAACGAAACAGGTTGTGATGCACACCCCTCGGGGCGTCACAGCCTGTGACGGTCCTACCTAGGCGCGTCAGAAGAATGAGCTATGTCAGCTCTGACGCTCCCATACAGGGGCGTCATAGTGCTCTGACGGTCCACCCCTGGTGCGTCAGAGACTCGTGACCCCCAACGGTCTGAAAACACGAGAACGAACGTAGCGGTCGAACCCAAGCGCGTCACACCCTCTCGCGGTTTATCGTGGGACCGTCAGAGTGACCTACGCCCTGCCGACAAAATAGGACCCCGTGACGCACCCTCCTTGGCGCGTCACAGCACGTAACGCACCCACCCTAGGGCGTTACAGACTGTGACAGTCATTGGAAGGACCGTCACACCGTCCCGAGAACGCTACAGCGGGAAACGACCCAAAAATCATCCCACGCCCCCATACCTCCACGGGAGAGGGGGAAAATAAGGGGGAGGCCCCCAAATAGCCCCTAGCATGCATCTATGACCTCGGATCGGCCAAAAATGCAATGAAACAGAGGATCGACGCTCAACCCCAAAAACATGGATTTTTCCAAAAATCTCCAAATACGCCCGCTCGGCTCACCGCGGCCTACAAAACTTACGGGAATGGGAATGCACGAGCTGGGGGTCCATCTCCCTACCTCCACCGAAGAAATGACGCGCCGTGGATGCCGATCCATGTAGAAAACGCCGTGAAACCCTCGTCGTTCCACGAACCCGCGGCCGAGCTTCCACGCGCCACCGGCCCTCGATCCTCAACCCGTTCCCCGTTTCTCGCCTCCCGCCATCGCCGACTCGCCCTCCTCCGCCACCGTCGGCCGCCCGGGGAGAGGGGGAGAGAAAGAGATGAGAGAGAGTGAGAAAGAGAGAATGAGAGGGGGAGAGAGAAAAATGGTTAATATATAGAAAAACCTAAAAATTCCAAAAATTCAAAAAATTGTGAAAAATTACCTCTGCGATCTTCGGGAGGAGTACAACGCGCAGGAACTGTCCCGGAGTCAGAGAACGCCACGATTCACCCTGCACAGAGTTCCGAAGGCACATCAGGGAAAAATACGTGTAAACCACAAAATACACTCCGAGACCCACTAAAAATGGTCCGACAAATATCCAAAAAATTCGGGGCATTACACACATCCATATAACACGAATCATGGAGACCTGAGGGATCACTAAAACCCTCAAAGCACAGGGACACGCAAATCGAGATAAGACAGCACCTCAAGACATCCAAAACCATGTCTCGATCCATATAGTATTACCGAGACATTCACAAGATCACATGTCAACCACTGGATCACACCGAGTTGACCAGAAACTAATCATGACTCTGAAGCATCACGGAACACAGCTCGATATAAGGGCACTCCTGGCCACCCCACAACATGGTCACAGCCCTCATAGGATGTCCAAGACATCCACGGGACAGCGGGCAAACCACAAGGTTAAGCCAAGATAAATGGAGGCCAAAACAATAGAAAAATAGAACTCTAGGATGGAAACGGTCATACGCCAGGCCGCTAGGTAAGGCAAGCGGTCAGCCAAAGGGCCGCTACCCTTACATAGAGAACACAGACATTGGGCGGTCATGAAAGGGCCGCACCAAGACTAAAACGGTCTGTACATAGGCCGTCTCACTGAGTCAAACGGTCAAGGATATGATCGTTTCACTCAGAGACTCAAGCAAACAAAACTATAAAAACATAGGGGCATGTGGTCTATCGCAGGGCCGCCAGATGACCATAGCGGTCATCCTCATGGCCGCTAGACACAATCAACCCCGAACCGACATAAACCAGTCAAAGTGATAAACGGTCTATCATTGCACCGTTTCACAAAGCTTGGCGGTCTCCCAAGGGGCCGCCAAGGACACTATATGGTCAAGGCTAGGATCGCTAGCCCGAACCGACATAAAACCATTGAACCGACATAAACAGGACCTAGCGGTCTCACACAGGGCCGCCAAGGTCAGCCTTGCGGTCTATCGTGTGACCGCTTGGCCAAATCGACTTACTAGACACAAACCTAGCGGTCTCCACTGGATCGCTACACAAGGCTTAGCGGTCCTTCAATAGGACGCTAGCCAACCCAAATGGTCTATCGCGTGACCGCGAACACCCTAACCGACTTAAACTGACAAGAACCCAAACGGTCACCACAGGACCGCTTGAAGCCTGAAAACGGTCTCTGGTACGACCGCTAAGGCGTCACGGCGAGAAAAACAGGGGAATGGCCGAAACTCGATCTTTCCATGCCCCATTCACCCTAAAACGAAGGGGAAACAATCCTAAACGCGATATATGTCTTCCACAGACTGGAAGGGATTCAAACGACACCAAAAACACAAGAAATGGGCGATTCCAACGAATCGACCTAAAATGAGTCACATGGGTTCCCGGGCTCATACCGGTCCCAAATGACCACCAATCACGACGAAACCAGCGGGAATGGAATGCTAACATGCCAGGGATTGAAATAACACTAATTAGGATAGAAACCGTCGCCGAGAAAGGTGAACACGTCTCACACCCCCCAAAGCATGCTTCACCCAAAATAAGGCAAAACCAGCTCGTTCTCACACGGTTCGACTCCAAATCGCGAAGGAACGCAGGAGAGAAGTAGGGTATCCATCTCCCTATGTCCACCGAAGTTCTCGCACGCCGAAGCGACTAAACCACGCCGAAAACCATTACACGAACCCGAACACGCCGGCTTTGAATCCACCGAGGGATCGCGCCAACGCCACGCTCTATCCCTCACACCGTCATGTGCCAAGTCAGCTCCACGACGTTCCTGCCTCGCCCATCTCGCCACGGTCGCGTGCCCCGCGGAGAGAGGAGAAGAGAGGAGAGAGAATGTAAGGGAGAGAGTGAGCGACAGTGAGGAGAGAGGGTTAAAAGAAATAGAAATTGGGAAATTATGCAATTTTCGTAAAATTCCATTTTTAGCTCGAAAATGCACTAATTTAGAAATATACGAAAAAATAGTCTAAACGGTCCTCGGAATGAGCACGATGCAACTGTAGCGTCCTCAAGTCGATGAACTCAACAATAAACTCTCCACTAGGTTCCGTAACTTGTACGAGAGAAAAATCCGCGTGGATCGTGAAACTCAACTCAGGACCCACAAAAGTGATCTAAAAGCTCTCCGATAAAGATCCGAAAGGACAAGGGTATTATAGCCTCCCCCCTTACAGGAATTTCATCCTCAAAATTAAAGGAGCTAACAAGGAAGAAGTAGGGAAGAACAAACCCAAAACACTAACTACGCTCACCAAGCATGTCACGCCCCGAGATTTTTTAGCGGAAACAATCGGGAACGTGAACAGTCGTCTAGTACGCCTCGAGCAAGCAATATAATCATAGCGCAAGACAATCACATAAAATGTAATTGCACAATGTAATTCACTAAAACCTTTAACTTTATTTCATTTCCAAATAATCCCCAAAGTACATATGATCTTTGACTCCCTTAACTAGACTCAATAAAATAAAAATTACATCATGACTCGACTAGACATTGATAACTAAGTCTTCTCTCGAGTCACGTGTCCTTCAATCACTCTCGGATCCATCACTTGAGTATTCCGAACCCGACCCACTAGAATCTCCTGAAAAGGATTGGAAAGTAGGGTAATGAGCACACTTGCTCAGTAGGTATCTTCGTTTCAACATAAAGGCAAATTTAAGTAATTAGCATTTTAGCTCTAGAGAATAAGATAAATCATGCAGATACGATGAAACACGTATATAACCAAAGTAACAAGATACGATCAATTACAAAATAAGAGAATATGATTGATCAAATATTTAACAAGAATGTCAATTTGGCCTCTTCATGAACAAGAATGTAACAAGAATGTACTTTTCATAACCATGAAGCTATGCACTAGAAAGTCAAGCAAGAAAGTATTTTTCGCTTAATAGCAAGTACTTCATGAATTTATGTGGATTTTCATGGATATTTCACTTATTTATAAAAAAAGAACTCCCAGCGCAATGCGAAGCCAGTAGCATCATACCCCATGGTTTACAGTATATTTCCAACAATCAGCCGAGGGGACTAGCATAAAGCCCTTGAACACAATCAGTGCTCGAACTGCATCTTCAAGTATAAATCAAGCTACTTCCACATTTATAACAATAATGTGGCCAATAATGTACAAGTTCAACAAAAGTTCTATGATAAAGTCAAAAATAAGAATGCTTCAATTAAGAACAAGAGATTTCAAGGAATGAATTAATAACTAGGTTATGCTGTAAAGAAAAATTCGGCAGCATAACGATACATTCTTCATTTTCCATATCTTTACATTGACTTATTATCATAGATTTAGAGTCCAGAAAATCTATGAACTCAAGAAAACCAACCCCAAAGGTCAAACCTTGGGTTAGATAAAATCAGGAACTAAACGGTCTATTATTGGGCCGTATAGTACAGAAAAGCGGTCATACGCTGGACCATTTAGGAATTCAAGCAGTCTAGTCTTGGACCGTTTCATGAGACAGAGTCGTTAAACACGAGAAAATCCTTCTGAAGCTTTGAGGTCTAATGGAGAACCGTTTAGGATCCGTTAGCGGTCAAGTGCAGGGCAGCTAGTAGACTCTAGCGGTCAATCAGAAGGTCGCTAAGTTTCAGAATGCATAAAACACCGGTCAAAGTGCTTTCTAGACAATGGGTTTTAATGGTACAACCAGCTCGGCGTCCTAGTGAGAATCCCAGGCTCACGGAGTCTTACGGAGGCCTTGAAACAAGATTTCCTAGTCCGTTGGAAGGAATATCCAAAGGAGAGGTCATCAAGTCCAAGATTGTGTTCTTAATGTGCAAAAGTGTAACTAATGAGAACATACCGGGATGTGTGCCATGTACTTAAGAAAATGACTCTTAGAAGAGAGAGAATCGTGTAAAATAATGATCAAGTTAAATCATCAATCCTTTATCATTTGAAATATGTATTTATTACAAGAGTATATGATTTTGGTCATAAATTAACATAAGTTAAAATAATACCAAATGTATATAGAAGCATGGAATCTATTATGATGAACAATAAATATCACTAAGTCTATGAAACAATTGTTAAAACCAGGAATAAAACTTAGTTAACTAGGCTTATCATATATCAATTAAGGCTAATCTGCAATATATTTTGGGTTAACAATATTACAGAAATCAAAACAACAAATGGTCTAGTGGGCGACCGTTTAATTGTGGCTAGCGGTCTATCGGGCAACCGCTAGGTTCTCTGGCGGTCTACAGGAAGATTGTTTCCTCTTGTATTGATCCAAGTGCAAATGATAACAAAACCAAATGCTAAACTAAGACATATCAGGCCTGGAAATCAACATATATAAACTTCTATAGCATGATAGAACAAGGATATGCCAACAATATGCATAGGTTCATGTAATTAATAAGAAAATTTCCTTTTTACTTCATTAAGGCTAGTTTATGCATGAAGACTAAACTAGATGCATAGTCCTAATGAAAACATCAAATTCTCGAGATACAATGCATGAAATCGAATGAAATCAGAGGGCTTTTATTCCTAACTTCAAGTTTGAGCCATTCATGAGATAACCTACCTTGGTTTTGGGCTTTAAACTTCGAATTTAAGGGTGCAAGTCAACCCTAGTTCTCTGCTCGTCCTGAACTAAATCAGCAACTTCATGCCCTTGTATCTTTTGATTCCTTGACCTAAAGATGTGAAATTTGAGGGTAAGAAGAGGGTACTAACAGGAACAAATTGTTATAAATAACCTCTATCTAATTACCTCATTTAGGGCTTCTATTTCCCTGATCTTCTTGGGTCGGCCGCATTATTTCCTGAGTTATTGGTGTAGGATCAACAACTTTAGATGTCTATAACTCCTTATATACTTGATCCCCTAGAAGTAAATTCAGAGGGTAGTTAGTTCTAACTATAATAAACAAATTCCTAGAAGAAACTTACCTCTAATTCTGCCTCCTTCCCTTAGTTCCACGCGAGCCAAAAGTAAGGGTCACACACGTCAAATCTGCGATCTATTTATAGGTTTAGCTAGGGTTTTCATGGATTAGAACGAAGTTAGAGTACAAATTAGGCTTTCAATTCGATCTTCTAGCCTTCTAAACTTATCTAATTAGTAGATAGAATCGATCCTAGGTGATTTGGATGCCAAAAAATCTAATCTTTTCACGTTTTCTTTCTCTCACGGAACTGACAAAGCTTAGCAGTCTAGCTCTAGACCGTTTACCAGAGCTATGCGGTCTCACAATAGACCATTTTCCCTGTTGAGCGTCGAATTTGAAGCTAGTTCAAACTCTTTTGATATTATCTATGTTGTTATCCACTTATTTATCTTCTAAGGAGTAATTATCTCCTTAATTCCGTGATTTCACCTATTTTAAAGTTCTAGAATATGGGCTAAGGTCCAAAACAATCTCTTGGGCCTATTGGGTTTATTATATGGGTCTAATCCTCTTTGATTAGTGTAGGGCCTAAGTAATTAGATTTAATTCATTATAATTCAATTAATAACCCATTAAATGCTTAATAATTATATTTTAAATCTAAAAAATTCTTAGAAAATTCTCGGGCATTATACCCTCCCCCACTTAAAAGAATTTATCCCTAAATTCAATACATGGATTTATGGAGAGTGTACTTACATTCAAATATTTCTGGGAATCTTTTGCACATGGCTTCTTCAGTTTCCCATGTTGCTTCATGTGGCCATGATTTGGTCCATTGGATCTTGACCATAGGAATAGTTTTATTTCGAAGTTGACACACTTCTCGTTCAATGATCTTGACTGGCTTTTGCTCGTATATTAAGTCCATTTTAATCTTCTGATTGTCGTAAGTGATGACATGGAATGGATCAGGTACATACTTCTTGAGCATTGAGACATGAAATACATCATGAACTTCAGATAGTTGAGGGGGTAATGCAATTCGATAAGCGACTTCACCAACCCTTTCGAGAATCTCAAAGGGGCCAATAAATCTTGGAGTAAGCTTGCCTTTGATACCAAATCTTTGAATACCTCGGCCTAGAGAAACCTTAAGAAATACATGATCTCCTACTTGAAATTCCAGGTCGCATCTTCGATTATCGGCATAAGATTTATGGCTATCTTGAGCCATCTGGAGTCTTTCTCGAATAAGCTTTATCTTCTCGGTAGTATCCCTAATGATATCGGGACCGAGAAATTATTCTTCTCCTACTTCATTCCAGCAAATAGGCGAACGACAGCTTCTTCCATATAGAGCCTCGAATGGTGCCATTTGTATACTAGCTTGGTAGCTATTGTTATATGAAAATTCTACTAGAGACAAATGATTATGCCAACTCCTTCCAAAGTCAATAGCACATGCCCTGAGCATATCTTCCACCACTTGATTTGTCCTTTCAGTTTGACTATCAGTTTGTGGATGGAATGCAGTGCTAAAATTAAGTCGGGTCCCTAATGAATGTTGAAGACCCTTCCAAAATTTAGAGGTAAACTGAGGATATCCGTCAGATATAACAGTGACAGGGACACCATGTAATTTGACAATCTCCCTCATGTATAATGCTGCTAATACATCCACAGACCATCGACTTTTTATTGGTAGAAAATGTGCAGATTTAGTCAATCGGTCTATGATCACCCATATACCATTATGTCCTCCTCTTGTCTTGGGTAAACCCATCATGAAATCCATCCCTATACATTCCCATTTTCACTCCGGAATATTCAAGGGGTGTAATTTCCCAGTAGGTTTTAAATGTTCCACCTTTACTTATTGACAAGTGAGACATCGGGACACAAAATCTGCTACTTCTCTTTTCATATTGGGCCACCAAAAATTTCTTTTTAAATCTTGATACATCTTGGCAGCACCAGGGTGAATAGCATACCTTGATTTGTGAGCCTCTTCCATAATCAATTTCTTAGTGTCCTCATGATTCGGCACATAAACTCGATCCTTAAACAATAGTCTTCCATCATTTGAGATAGAAAATTTTAGTCTCTGATCAATATTACCCTTAATCTCCATCAATGTAGGGTCATTTTCTTGCAATTGGACTAAGTCCTTGATCAATGTAGGTTCAGATCTTATATTGGCAATCATACCTCCTTCTCCTTCTCTGTCAATATCAAGATTTAAATGAGAAAAATCTTCAATAAGGCAAGTTATACGTTTCCGGAGGCTTGCTAGAGTTGCCATTGGCTTTCTGCTAAGAGCGTCAGTTACAGCATTTACTTTTCTTGGATGATATTGGATAGTAACGTCGAAGTCCTTGAGATACTCCAACCACCTGCGTTGTCGCATATTCAACTCCTTCTGGGTGAAAAGATATTTCAGACTTTTATGATCTAAAAATATAATGAATTTCTCCCCATAAAGGTAATATCGCCAAATTAGTAATGTGAATATAACCGCAGCTAATTCCAGATCATGCACAGGGTAATTTTCTTCATGACGCTTTAACTGCCTTGATGAATAGTAAATCACCTTTCCATTTTGCATAAGGACGAATCCTAGGCCAATGCCAGACGCATCCGTATAGACTTCAAAACCACCACCTTCTATCAGTAGTGTTAATATTGGTGCAGTGGTAAGGTGTTCTTTAAGAGTTTGTAAACTCTCCTCGCAATCCTTCGACCATATAAAAGGGTTCTTTCTTGTAAGTCTAGTCAAAGGAATAGCGATCTTTGAAAAATATTTAATAAATCTCCTGTAATAACTAGCAAGACCTAGAAAACTTCTGACTTTAGACACAGTCATTGGCCGACTCCAATTCTTAACATCTTCTATTTTAGAAGGGTCAACAGCGATACCTTCCTTTGAAATAATATGGCCAAGGAAAGAAACCTATTTTAACCAGAACTTGCACTTACTAAGCTTCGTATAGAGTTTGTGCTCTCTTAGTGTTTGCAAGGCTATTCTTATGTGCTCTTTATGATCCTCCTTTATTTTGGAGTGAATAAGAATATCGTCAATGAAGATGACTATAAACTGGTCAGATAAGGCCTGAAGACATTATTCATAAGTTGCATAAATACTGCCGGGGCATTGGTTAACCCGAACGGCATTACCACGAATTCATAGTGGCCATACCTTCTCCGAAAAGTAGTTTTGTATATGTCTTCATCTTTGATCTTGAGCTGATGATAACCTGACCTGAGGTCTATCTTGGAAAAATATTCTACTCTTGAAATCTGATCAAAGAGTTCATCGATACGTGGCAATGAATATTTATTCTTAATTGTGAGTTGATTTAGTCACCGGTAGTTGATGCACAGCCTGAGAGATCCATCCTTCTTCTTGACGAATAGAACTAGCGCACCCCAAGGGGATGTGCTAGGTCAAATAAAACCCTTGTCTAATGACTCCTAAAGTTGTTTCTTCAATTCCTTGAGTTCTGTGGGGGACATTCTGTAGGGAGCTATTGAAACAGGTGCTGCTCCGGGAATGAGTTCAATGAAGAAGTTTACATCCCTATCAGGCGGTAGACCGGGCAAATCTGAGGGAAATACATTGGGAAACTTATTTGTAATGGGAATATCCTCTAAGATGATCTCCTTGGATTCAGTAAGGATTATGGAAGCAAGAAAAGCTTCACATCCTTGCAAAATAAGTTTACAAGCGTGAAGAGATGAAATAATAGTTGGATGCTACCTATATTTGATACCTAGGAAGGAAAACCATGGAAGACCTGGTTTCCTAAAAGAGATAATCCAGTTGCGACAATTTATGTAGGCGTCGTGGTCTACTAGCCAATCAACACCTAAAATAGTATCGTAGCCCTCTATATCAAGGCATACGAGATTTGCAGGGAGATTGTGACCTTCTACCATTACCTCACTATCGGGATAATAGGTTGTAAGTTTGGTTCCGGGACCTAATGGTGTAGTGATTGCTAGGTCCGAAGGTAGAGGAACTGATGCAATAGGTAAGGTTTTTGCGAAAGTAGTAGATATAAAGGAATGAGAAGCACCAGTATCAAATAGTACGAATGCAGGATGGGAATAGATTTGGATAGTACATTCCATTAGCCCATCATTCTTGGGCACTTCTTCATCTTCCATGATAGCATTGAGATGAGCCTGACGCTTATGCCCACCACCGGAAGATTGTTCCTTCATAATGGGGCAATCTGGCATGCGGTGCTCCCTACTGCCACACCTTAAATAAGCGCCAAGGCGCTTCCAACACTCTTCGACTGAATGACCAAACTTCTCGCAAAAGATACAAGCCGTGGCAACTTGTTTGTCTTCTTCCTTGACTTTCTTATTCTTGTGGTAACCACTACCATTCCCGTTCGGGATCTCTTCTTGCTATAACGGGATTTGTAAGGTTCTGTGATACTAAACTTCTTCTTATCATGCCGATCAGACCTTTGGCTCGGCTCCTCTCCCTTTTCTTTCAATTTTTTGACCATCTCTAAGGTCCTTTCATATAGATGCACCCGCTAGACCATTTTCGCATAAGTACGGATATTTTGAGTCCCAAGTTGTTGAATATAGCCGGGCCTCAATCCATCCTTAAACCGGTTAGCTTTTAATAAGTCGGTGCTAACATATATAATGCTTGGAAATCAACATATATAAACTTCTATAGCATGATAGAATAAGGATAGGCCAACAATATGCATAGGTTCATGTAATTAACAAGAAAATTTCCTTTTTACTTCATTAAGGCTAGTTAATGCATGAAGACTAAACTAGATGCATAGTCCTAATGAAAACATCAAATTCTCGAGATACAATGCATTAAATCGAATGAAATCAGAGGACTTTTATTCTTGACTACCTTGGTTTTGGGCTTTAAACTTCGAATTTAATGCTGCAAGTCAACCCTAGTTCTCTGCTCGTCCTGAACTAAATCAGCAACTTCACGCCCTTGTATCTTTTGATTCCCTTGACTTAAAGACGTGAAATTTGAGGGTAAGAAGAGGGTACTAACAGGAACAAATTATTCTAAATAACCTCTATCTAATTACCTCATTTAGGGCTTCTATTTCCCTGATCTTCTTGGGTCGGCCGCACTATTTCCTGAGTTATTGGTGTAGGATCATCAACGTTATAAGTCTATAACTCCTTATATACTTGATCCCCTAGAAGTAAATTCAGAGGGTAGTTAGTTCTAACTATAATAAACAAATTCCTAGAAGAAACTTACCTCTAATTCTGCCTCCTTCCCTTAGTTCCACGCGAGCCAAAAGTAAGGGTCGCACACGTCAAATCTGCGATCTATTTATAGGTTTAGCTAGGGTTTTCATGGATTAGAACGAAGTTAGAGTACAAATTAGGCTTTCAATTCGATCTTCTAGCCTTCTAAACTTATCTAATTAGTAGATAGAATCGATCCTAGGTGATTTGGATGCCAAAAAATCTAATCTTTTCACGTTTTCTTTCTCTCACGGAACTGACAAAGCTTAGCGGTCTAGCTCTAGACTGTTTACCAGAGCTATGCGGTCTCACGATAGACCATTTTCCCTGTTGAGCATCGAATTTGAAGCTAGTTCAAACTCTTTTGATATTATCTATGTTGTTATCCACTTATTTATCTTCTAAGGAGTAATTATCTTCTTAATTCATGATTTCACCTATTTTAAGGTTCTATAATATGGGCTAAGGTCCAAAACAATCTCTTGGGCCTATTAGATTTATTATATGGGCCTAATCCTCTTGGATTAGTGTAGGGCCTAAGTAATTAGATTTAATTCATTATAATTCAATTAATAACCCTTTAAATGCTTAATAATTATATTTTAAATCTGAAAAAATTTTAGAAAATTCTCGGGTGTTACAAAGCAGCAGCCAACACCAACACAAAACACGATAACACAAATATCAAAAAACACAATTCAGAGGAACACTGCCAGACCACAATCACAGGCACACGCTCTGGATCTCAAGACAAATCGATCCACGGAACGAGCACGGTACCCAAGTGAACACAAGTCCGACACCTCCGAAACAAGGCAACGTCGTTTACGTCTCACCGGGAAAAGGAGATACAACCCATGCCACAAAAAAAGCCACCGATAAAGCAAACGACAGACATAACAAACATTAGCTTAAATAAGGAAACATAGTCCTCTCAACTGACAACTCAACAACATCGACTTCCGCGCTAAGAACAACAACGAAACATGACACGCAGAATGCCAACGATAGCACTGGACCACAGGTATAATCAAGTAAGTCCTCACTCAGACATTACATCTGATTCGAGTCGCATGCTAACTCTACCACGACAGAAGAGTACAGCAAAACCAACTGACAAGACCTCGATCCACACAATGCTAAATCAGACTCACAGGGAACTCCTCCCAAGCTGAGCACAACCACTAACCAACAACAATGACAACAACACCTGCAAAAAATCCCGGCTCCGTTCTCAACACAGAACCACGGAACATAACTACAAGCTGGGTCACATCAAGGCACAATTAAAGCTGAACACACGGCTAACATAAACAAGCCACACTGCGAACCGCTCATCAACAAGGACCCACAACGACAACAACAAGAATCTCAGAGAACACATCTCAAGGACCACGATCCGTCCAGAGAGCACAACTCACAAAAAAAATACGGAGGAAGAAAGGGTACTCGACCAGCAAACCTGCCTACAGATTCCCCAACTCTCATAAATTCCAGTGCTAACAACCATATATTCTCAAGCACGGCACGACAACCAACAACATCAAGGCACACATAGCCAAGATGAAGTCACATCGAGGAAAACAAACCTCTCGATCGGCCAGAATCTTCCAACTTCACGATCCTGATCTGTGGGTTACCAGCCCACACGCTTCCGCTACGCACTCATACAATGCACACTGACATCACAAATAGCTCAGTATCCACATCTCAGCACACACTTGGCGCCATCGTAATTCACAAACTGCAATGTACCACGCCTCGAGTACCGATCCTGCTAATAACCAATCACAAGTCGCCAAAGTGCACACCAGGAAGAGCACTAGCTTCAGTACAAAGCGTAAAGGAACGCTAATCTCAACTTATCCTCACATCCTGGAATGATTACTAAACCTTCATAGCACAATAGCCGCCAAACATGGCACGACAAACACGGTGCACAACGGCCCCCAAATCCAAAATCTGGGTCCAAAGCCAAGCAACCGTCGAACAAAGAGCAGATCAGGCTCAGAACTAACATAGTCCACACTTAAGCAGACACAGGACAAAGGCCTCACCAAGACAGCACTTCCAAAGCTTACCTCGAAAAGACGTCACGAGACAAGATGGGAAGAAATGAGCTCGACTAACAGTAGCTTACCAGGAAGGAAAATCCTAGGTTCGCCCGAGCATTCTCTCAATCAAGGCATCTAATCGACCACTTCAACACAAGCTTAACACCTCAGGGGCTAAACAGACTCAAGCTGGGACGACCAAAACAACATAAGAATGTACGCAGCCATCACACCAATGATAAAGTCACCAGCCACTTGAACAAATTATAGAAGAATCTCGAACACCGCACCACAGATTCATGCCTGTCGGCGAAATCTATCAAGTACAACATGACCGAGACAAACACCATGGTAAAAAGAACAACACTCCGTCACATCCTGACAAGAGCAAAACCATCTTGCACAGTGCCAACACAGCACACACAAGACCACAAGCAAAAATAAAATGATAATCAATCGTAAAACCAATGCCAACTGCCGACTGTACTGGACCTTAAGGACTCTGAGCACTGCAATATCTCAAATTCCCATGTACTTTCACACAACACGCTCTGATACCAACTGTAAGAACCCAGACTCTGGATACCGGGTAAACCCGATACCACTTGGAACCTGCGAAGCCTCCCAAGAGTGGTAAAGCTCCAAAGGGATAAAAGGTATGTGTGGAGTACATTGAAGTTCTAGATAAAGCAGTAAGCAAGTAATATTTCAATGATCCGGTTTGCTAAAGTAGCAGAAATAAAATTACTTTTTTAATTAACAATTTAAATTAATAGAGTCCAGTCTAAATAAAGACAAGTACAGTCTAACAGAAAAGAGAATGTACTCTCTAGTCGGGGGAAGCCTGACACTGGTAAAGCTGGCAACAACGAACAGTCGCACCGCGCCTCGAACCATGGGAAAGAAGAACGACCACACCTGAAAAGTGGGGATGAGCCTCGTGTCACTGGCTCAGTAGGGGTCACGCAGATCCCCACTGGAAACAACGCAGTAACACGTAAAACAACATCACTAAATAATAAAGTAGGAGCAGAAGTAACAGCAATGCTAAACTACAACAGTAAAGCTGTAAAAGCAGGAGTAAAGATAGCTAAAGGAAAGATTAAAGCAGTACTAACCAGAAACACGGCAGCCGACCAAACCACGGCTCTCTAAGCTACTCCAGACAGCAACAGAAAGGCGAACCCCGATCTCATAAAGTCGGGCGTTACCGATCTGTCGACAAAGCACTAGCTCTAAAGCGAAAGCCTACAAGAACAGGCAAAAGCCCTAGAAAAGACCTACACAGTCAAGAAACACATACATACACGAGCTCACTGTCGTGTACGCTACATAAGACTAGACCGCGGGTGGAGCCAACACAGACTACCCCACAAGTCACGTCAATCATGACGGGAACCAGTCACAAAAACATAATGAGTTAAGTGTCAGGTGACAGAAGTACCTCCTCACTAGAAGAACAGCCAGATGCGTCCACTGACATCTTACACTGCGCCACAAGTATCTCCCATACGCCTGGAATGGCAGTAACTGAGACACTCACAGAACCAAGTACAAGGAACAATAGTAACGAGTGACTAGTCAGGGTCACGCCTATCGGCGCTCGTCCAAACGCCCCTGACCACGTGTGCACACACAAGCTCAATGCCTTGAGCCAGGCCTCTAGCTAGTTTTCTCCCCCAGTAGGACGCTACTGCACGGCAAAGGAATCCATGGAAACTAGCCTAAAAACCATTTATCGAGAAACTCACCCCGCCAACACTCCTAGGTGGACCGACACACAAGAAAGTGTCACCGGGCTATGACTAGTGGAGGCTCACTAGACATAGAGACTCCGAAATATCAGTACTGAAGTACGGACAGGCCAAGCACGCACTGTCGCACGTACTATATATGAAGTACCAAGCACCAGACACAAGGCAGCACACCACACTGCCATCGGACTCAAGACAACAACTAGACCTGCTGACACAACGATCCTTGAGTCACAAGACTCGGGGTAAAGATCCTCGCACGAAAGCGGTAATATGCCACCAATCAGCCTAATCCCTAAGCCAAATCCACGATAAAACACCAAGAAAGGGAACGGCACAGGATCACCGGTTCCACACATCCGTATAACATGAATCACGGAGACCTGAGGGATCATTAAAACCCTCAAAGCACATGGACACGTATACCGAGGTAAGATAGCACCTCAAGGTGGCCAAAACCATGTCTCGATCCATATAGGATTACCGAGGTATTCACGAGATCACATGTCAACCACTGGATCACATCGGGTTGACTAGAAACCAATCATGACTCTGAAGCATCACGGAACACAGCTCGATATAATGGCACTCCCGGCCACCCCACAACATGGTCACAGCCCTCATAGGATATCCAAGACATCCACGGAACAACAGGCAAACCACAAGGTTAAGCCAAGACAAATGGAGGCCAAAATAATAGAAAAATAGAACTCCACGAAGGAAACGGTCATACGCCAGGCCGCTAGGTAAGGCAAGCGGTCAGCCAAAGGGCCGCTACCCTCACACAGAGAACACAGACATTGGGCGGTCATGAAAGGGCCGCACCAAGACTAAAATGGTCTGTACATAGGCAGTCTCACTGAGTCAAACGGTCAAGGATATGGCCGTTTCACTCAGAGACTCAAGCGAACAAAACTATAAAAATATAGGGGCATGTGGTCTATCGCAGGGCCGACAAATGACCATAGCGGTCATCCTCATGGCTGCTAGACACAGTCAACCTCGAACCAACATAAACCAGTCAAAGAGATAAACGGTCTATCATTGCACCGTTTCATAAAGCTTCGCAGTCTCCCAAGGGGCCGCCAAGGACACTATACGGTCAAGGCTAGGACCGCTAGCCCGAACCGACATAAAACCATTGAACCGACATAAACAGGACCTAGCGGTCTCACACAGGGCCGCCAAGGTCAGCCTTGCGGTCTATCGCGTGACCTCTTGGCCAAACCGACTTACTAGACACAAACCTAGCGGTCTCCACTAGACCGCTACACAAGCCTTAGTAGTCCTTCAATATGCCGCTAGCCAACCCAAATGGTCTATCACGTGACCGCGAAGACCCTAACCGACTTAAACCGACAAGAACCCAAATGGTCACCACAGGACCGCTTGAAGCCTAAAAATGGTCTCTGGTACGACCGCTAAGGCGTCACGGCGGGAAAATAGGGGAATGGCTAAAACTTGGTCTTTCCACGCCCCATTCACCCTAAAACGAAGGGGAAACAATCCTAAACGCGATATATGCCTTCCACAGACTGGAAGGAATTCAAACGACACCAAAAATACAAGAAACGGACGATTCCAACGAATCGACCCAAAATGAGTCACATGGGTTCTCGGTCTCATACCGGTCCCAAATGACCACCAATCACGATGAAACTAGCGGGAATGGAATGCTAGCATGCCAGGGATTGAAATAACACTAATTAGGCTAGAAACCGTCGCCGAGAAAGGCGAACACTTATCACACCCCCTAAAGCATGCTTCACCCAAAACACGGAAAAACCCGCTCGTTCTCACACGGTTCGACTCCAAATTGCGAAGGAACGCAGGAGAGAAGTAGGGTATCCATCTCCCTACCTCCACCGAAGTTCTCGCACGCCGAAGCGATAAACCACGCCGAAAACCATCACACGAACCCGAACACGCCAGCTTTGAATGCACTGAGGGATCGCGCCAATGCCACGCTCTATCCATCACACCATCACGCGCCAAGTCAGCTCCACAACATTCCTGCCTCGCCCATCTCACCACGGTATCGCGCCCCGCGCAGAGAGGAGAAGAGAGGAGAGAGAACGTAAGGGAGAGAGTGAGCGACGGTGAGGAGAGAGGAAGGAGAGAGAGAGGGTTAAAAGAAATAGAAATTAGGAAATTATGTAATTTCCGTAAAATCTGATTTTTAGCCCAAAAATGCACTAATTTAGAAAAATATGGAAAAATAGTATAAACGATCCTCGGAATGAGCACAACGCAACTGTAGCATCCTGGAGTCGATGAACTCAACAATAAACTCTCCACTGGGTTTCGTAACTTGTACGAGAGAAAAACCCGCGTGGATCGTAAAACTCAACTCAGGACCCACAAAAATGATCTGAAAGCTCTCCGATAATGATCCGAAAGACCAAGGGTATTACACATTCAATCATGCTTCTCCTGCAAAATAAAGACAAACACAAGAGCACAAAAATCCCATTAGATCATGAAGTGTAGCATCAATCCCGAAGTGATAAAGTAGCATGAAATAAAGGGGGAGAACGTACCGGGGGAGGGTTTTTAACCCCTGTGGAAGGGTGGAAAAGATAGGTGTATATATTGTGATGAGAATGAAACAAATAGATTAAAAAATCACGCAGCAGAACTCTGGGAATATGCTATGTAATATGAAGAAAAACACATGCAAAGTGCAGAAAATACAGACGGTGATGATTTTGGAAATTGGAGGATGAATAACTAAGAGAATAAAGAGAAATAGAAAGCCCTTGAGAGTGGAAATTGAAGACAATACTTCCCTCTTCATGATGGGCTCGAAGAGATGAGTCGGAGATGCAGCATGGCTTTGCCCCGAACCAAGAAAGAGCCCCCCTTCACGCCCTGTGAACTGGGTGCTTTTTATAGGAGTTGCAAAAACCCTAGGGTTTAAATCCGAGGATAAACACCCAAAATAGAGATTTAGATTGATAAAACTCGTGAATAATAGTGGGAATATATCCCCAAGGTGGATTAGAATCGATCTAGAGGGATATTCTCTTTGAAAGTGGATCACACAAGGACCCCAAGGAGTCCTCGGGCGAAGAAATTGGAGTTCAGGAGGATATGGACTCTACAACGAAGAAGCAGTCTATCGTAGGGCCACAACTTGAATAAACGGTCATGAGATGACCGCCCTTTTGAGAAAAATGGTCAAAGGGGTGACTGCTAGGGGACCGGGGGCGACCAGGAGGTTCCTGGCGCAAAAATTGAAGAAACGGTCTTCTTGAGATTGCTATTTGATAGTGGCGGTCTCAGGAGGACCATCAATTGATATTAAAATTAAATTGAAATTAAAATTAAAATTAAAAAATTAAAAAAAATGGCCAAAATGCGGTCTTCTAGGAGATCACCTTCATGAAGGCGGTCTCCTAGGAGACCGCTATCAGGAAAAATAAAAAATAAAAAAACACTATTCACTTATGGACGCGGTCGCCTAGACGACCGCGTTCTCATGAACGTAGTCACCTAGGTGACCGTGTTCAGGAGCCTACACAGTCTTGTTCCGGACGCCCGTTCGATCGCCCAGACTACCCAAATCGCTCCTGAAAGTTGGGAAATTGAAGATAAAAGCCTCCAAAGCTCAATGAGCTTGAAAAATAGTCAAGAAATGGCTTGAAATACGGTCAAAGGAGACTCCAAAATAATGGATAAATCGGAGCATTATAAAGGAGAAATAAGAGAAATAACTCAACTTGTAGGCTAAAAATGGGTGTTAACACTCACCTTCACACATACACCGCACACACGTCTCCTCTCACCCCCTCTCTCTCTATCCCTTACACTCCGCATAACACACGCATTACCCTCTCATTTCCTCACTCTCCCTCTTTCTCTCTACTCACGCACACACTTGCACCGTTCCCCTCCCCTTTGCATGGCGTTGACCTCACCGTAGCCGCCTTCTCTTATCCACGCGCTCACACTTACACCCACACTCGCACACACGCTCCGGCACCATGACTTCTCCATTACACACACAGGCGCCATCACACACACAGCCCCCTCCTGCCAGCCATTCTCTCCTGCACCCTCTCACCCACACCCGCACACAAACCACCTCCTACATACACTGGTTACGCCTCCTCCCTGCTCTCTCTCTCTCTCTTTCCTAGCACACACACAACTACACCGTCACTGCTAGCTCGACCCCACTACTTGCATCTCTCACCCTCTCTGCACTGCTTCCCTCTTTCCCTCTCTTCGTCTCCATCATACGCACACACGTACACTGCCATCCCTCTCTCTTTCTCTCTCTAACTCACACATACACTTTGTTCATTTCTTTTCTTTCTTTCTTTTATCTTTTATTTAACCCCCCTCTCACCTCTCTCTAACTCTATCTCTTCTTCATTTTCTCTTGTGTCTCTCTCTAACTCCCTCAAAAGAATCCCTCTCTCACGACGATGTGCTCTCCAAGGTTGGGTGTCACTCAAAGGCTCAAGAAGTGTGGACGTCAACGTCTCCATCTCTGCGGCTATATCCCCTCTCTAGTTGTTTAATTTCCAGTCTTAGTTAGATTTTATTCCAAGAAGTGTTTTTTGTCTTTTCATTTTCTTGAACATCTTCTCATTGTAACCGTTTATTTTGGAGCATTTAGAATTAGTTAGTGTGTTTGTCTCTCTAAATCTTTTGTCCTCTCTATCTCTCTCTCTCCCTATGTCTCTCCTCTACCCCTCCAAGTTTCTTAGATAGATTTTAATCTTGCGGTATCTTAATTGTTTGCCATAAAAAAGGGGAAAAAATCCTTCCAACAACTTCTTCTGTTTATTCTTAAAAGTAAAAGACAAAAGAGATTTTCGACTTCAAAATATTTGCCTCTGATAAGTGCTATATTTCATATCATAAGTTGCATCGCATTCATCATCTTTGAGCATTAAATAAATAAAGTTATGCAACATAAGCAGTTAATTTCATTCTCACCATTATTTGAGTCTGCATGCATTTTATCTTTTTGAGTGAGAAAGACCATGTGAGAAATATTCAAGAAATTACATAATTATTTAAAAGTCATTTTGGGATGAAATATGTTAATATGTTGAAGTTTTGAAATTTTCAAGAAATAGCGACTGGAAGGTCAGACGCCATTTTTAAAAATTTTTCTGAAAATAAGAAATAGCGACTGACAGAAAGGGCGCCAATTTATTTTGATGGAAAAAGTGAAAAAAAGAAAATGAAGAATTCGTGACTTTTTATAGAGACACATATTTATTTTATGAAAAGAGAAAAAAAAAGAAAAAGTCAAAAATAGAAAAGAATCTACGACTACTCAAGAGGGCGCCATTTCATTGGAAAAGAATAAGCGACCGTGTGAGCGGGCGCTCATTCATTTATACGGGAAATTGAAGAAAAATAGAAAAAGGAATTAGCGCCCGTCCATACAGTCGTCGTTTCCTGGATTTATGGAAAGAAGAGAAATGTCAAAAAATGGAAATAAGGATTGGGCGACCGCTTAACCAGACGCCATTTTAATTTGCGCCCGTCGCCCAGCTCGCCATTTTTACAAGAGTTTGAAGCGAAACCGAGAAGGTCTCTTTGAAGCTATCTTGCTACCATTTGATGTTATCCTTCCATGTTTTGATCAAAGGGGAGTCTATCTATGGCAAGAGACCTAATTCAAGCAATTAATCCAAGCTGGGAAGTCGGATTTGAGTTGATCCAATATGCCACGATCATGGGTTCTTCTGTGCACTATATAAAGTTGCAGTAAGCGACAGAGTGGAGAAGTTCGCTAGTTAGCCCTTTCTTCTAGCCCAATTTTCATGCCCTTCTAATCGTCTTTTTAAGTTACTTTCTTCTACAACGTTCTTCGTTTTTAAGTTCTCTGCAAGTTATTATTCTTCCTCTTCCTCCAATTCTCTACCATTTTTAAGTTATTCTTAATTTTTCAAAGCACTGTCCCTACGTTTTTCACTGTTCATCCGCGCACCACCTTCTGTTCTTCCGCATTTTTCACCCTCTTCCTCTCATCTTCTGCCTCTGAGTTCTTCAGCAATCTTCTTCGTCTTCTTCAGATCTCCAACTTTATATTCATCCACTTATTCTAAATCTATCTAGATGTTAAACTATTCTTCTTCTAATCACCCTCTATTTTTATTCTTTTTATTAAGTTTTCTTCCCACCGTATACCCCCTCTCTATCTCTCTTCCTCTCTCTATTCAAAGCACATACGCATACGCCAGTTTTCGCCTATAGTTTTAAGTATTCTTCCTCCAATCTTCTATTTCTCTCTTCCATATTTCTTCTCACATCCCAAGGTAGATCTTCTTCCTTTAGTCCTCTCGACGGCATCTACTTCCACGGCGGAGTGAAATTCCAAGGCTTGACACGGAGACGGCGACGCTCTTCATCATCTTGGCTCTTCTTTCCCTTGTCCTTCCTAATTTATTTGCAAGTTATATTTTTATTTTTTTATAGAGTTGTACTTGTCACCTTTCATAGTAATAAAATTCAGATTTTGAGAAATTATATTTTTCTCTCTCTCTTTCTAATTTCTCTTCTTAACCCTCTCATCTTCTTTAGTTAGGATTGAGTTTATGCAATTTTATTTCTCTTTTCAATATCTCACTCAAAATTTAGATCTTTCATGTTGTGTATGTGATTTTGATGATTACAAAATGCCTTTGTTGCTTAGCCTTGTGCGTGAATGCTCTTCACTTGAATTGGTTGTGGAAATGATCATAAACTATTTCTATTGGGATATCATCATGTGGATGCATTGTAATTCTACAAGGCTTATCATCATGTCAATGCATCTATGAGTCTTTGAGGTTCATACGTGCTTTGAGGTTAGCACATTACATATACAATCCATCTACACTTGGTGCGGTTGGTCTAACTTCAATGTGAAAGGCCTTTGTGAAAAAGCATACTCGAGCATCATGTCCTATTGAGCCACATGTCATGCATGTGTACCTTGGTAATGCTAAATGAATGATTGAGATGCAAATATCATGGCTTGCCCCCAAGGAAATGATGTGTGGTTTGAAAGTTTGAATGATGGTTCCTTGTCCTTCGGATCATATGGCTTAAATGGTTGGTGAAATGGCTTGTAAGAGAATTGGGTTGAAATTGGGATCTTGAGATTCGGTTTAATATCAACTTGCTTATGAGTTCATTGCCATATAGTGCAGGGTAATATTGCTTCAAGGTAAGAAGTTATATTGGAATCCATGGTGAGACTCTGCTAATCTTGAACTGGAAAATTGAGTTCTCTAATGCCTTGATACTGATCTATCATGGGAATGCTCATATGCCTCATGCTAATGATTTCGCAATCACATTTCATGACTTTTGGGTCTCGGTCTCAAAACTAGCTTCATATGTTAATACATGACCCATATATTTTGATCTTGATCTAACCTCTTGATTTATCATATTTTTCAGGATGCAAAATCATTGTTGATCTTCATGGGATTATGATAACATTTAATCAATTGTTTCCCTTTGGTTTGATGGAGGTTTTAGTTATTTTTCAAACTCAAACTGTCTTACAGTCTTCACCATTTTCAATCCCACCGTTGGATCTCCCCATAAAAATTATATGTTGTAGCTCTGCGAGTCCTCTTTCCAACGCATCCAGTCTCGCTTCGATCGAAGTTCGGAGCTAGGAGAAATAATTCCTGCCGCCGGAGCGCGCAGTGCTGTTTTTTATGTAACTTGCCTGAAAGGGTCGACCCCAGGGGTCGACCCCAAGGGTCGACCCCTGTAACACAAGGTGTTGTTTTATGTTTTCCAGCAACCTGTTGCCCGAGGGTCGACCCCAAGGGTCGACCCCTTCCGGACGGGACTTCCGAAAGTGTTTAAAATCCATTGAAAACCCTTTCAAACATTACTATACTACCACCTATTAGTTTCTATTGTTATTAAGGTGTTTTTAACATGTATTAGGAGGGTTTTATGAGTCTTTTCCCCACCCCTTAAGTTGCTTATAAAAGAGTTACGAATTTGGGAGTTCATGAACCCTAATGCTCATTTTGTTCATTCGTATAGGTGAAGAAAAGAGAAAACGTGGTGGAGCTCTTCCAAGGAGGATATCATCTACATCCGTGAAGATCTGGAGCTCGTGGAAGAAGAAGAAAAGGAGCGGATCGAAGAGAGGATCAAGAGGACGTAAGAATCGTCGTCATCCGGCTACCCTCCAACTCGTGGTTCAAGGAACATCATCAACCGGCCTTGGAAAACAAAGGGGGATCACTTCTATGTCTTCTATCAGTTCTTTGTGATATGTTCTATGATCTCTCACTTTTGTGTTTTTGTTTGAGATTGCTCAAGTTCTTGAATGATTATCTAAGAGGGGCAATATATATATATACATGTTCAATTGTTCATCTATTGATTGGCCTCTTATTAGTACTGCGTTTTCATCCTAAGCAACAAGATGAACTAATGCTTTCATTTCTCTTGTAGAAGAAGAAGATGGAGGAGTGCGAGCAACAAGGATGAGAGTAGAGGGGTTTATGAGCCAAATCAATTTTCTGATATATGCAGGCTTGATTTGAAGCTTATCATTTCTATCTGTTCTTTCAGGTGAAGAAGAAATTGGAAGAAGGTAAAGACGTGCATTTCAAGGAGACGAAGAAGATGATGTCTAAATCATGATCATCCATCAACGAGCAAGGAGAATCAGATTCTGCTGAAGAAGGGGGAGCCTTATACTTGATGCAACTTTCCAGTTTTCATCTATATATTTTGTTTGGGTGTCATAGCATATATGTGTGTTGATTCATATACATTTGAAATAATACTTTGTGTGGGTGTTCGGAGAAAGGGGTCTCCGAGTGTGTGTGTGGTCTGTTGTGTGTCGATTGGTGCGGAGTATATCTGCGTGTGTTGTAGGGAGTTTTCTCCCGTGTGGTTGTGTAGGCATTGTCCTACGTGTGTGTGGACAGAGTTGTGTCTCCGTGTGAAGTATACAGTTCGGGGTGTGTTCCCCAACGTGTGTGTGTGTGTGTGCTGCTGTGGCAGTAGTTTGAGGCGAGGCCTCGTGTGTGGTTTGCTGCGAAAGCAGCGTGTGTGTGTTGGGGTTCTTCCCCGTGTTGCTACACTTTGTAGCTTGTAGTGAAGCCTCACCGGTTTGGTGAGGGGTGGACGTAGGAAGCCCGTCGTGGTCCCGAACCACCTTAAAAATTCCCGTGTTTTATGGTTTGATTTGTGTGATTGTGTGTTGTCTACTATCTAGTTATGTAATCGTGTGAGCTTGGTGAGATTGAGTGAATTAAGTTTAAAGTTGTTTAGATTAATTTTCTCAATCCTATCAATCTTGTAAATTCCGATGTGTGGTAGTTTGTGTTTTTAATTGGACATAGTTTTTAGCACAAGGATCTATTCACCCCCCCTCTAGATCCGTGTTCCTGCACTACGGGACCCAACAATTGGTATCAGAGTGAGGCTCTGTTGTCCCTAGATCTTGCGATCTACAGAGTGATCCCAGTGCATTCCACAATCATGAATTTTTCTACTGAGCATATATCAATGAACTGTTTACCAATCTTCACTGGTTTGAATTTTGATTCATGGCTAGGAAAACTGTGTATGGTGATCAATTCTATTAATCCTAGTCTTTGGAAATTGATTTATCATGGTCCACACATATTACCTTTAGATGAGACCAAGTGGTCTAATCAGGATAAAATGATGCATCATGATAATGTTACTGCTTTGAGTTTATTGAAAGCTTCTGTAAGTAGTGACAAGTATCCATTTACATCTTCTTGTAGGACGGCGAAGGAGCTAATGGACCGGCTGATCAAAGCTCAAGAGAAGGAAAGACAAAAATATCTCATGGCCGATGATACAGATCAACAAAGTGACAAAAATGCAGAAGAGGTAAATTCAGATTCTGAAGAATTTACTCTTGAAGATCTTGTTGATGCTTATGATGAGTTAGCAAAACAATATAAGAAAGTCAAGTCAGAAAATAGAAAATTGAAAAAGAAATCTGAAAACTTGGTCCATGAAAATGGTTCTTGTGATAAATGTTCTGAGCTTATTAACTTCAATGATCTTTTAGAGCATGATGTTAAATGTCACAAAGAAACCATTGGCTGTTTGAGAAATGAGAATGTTACCCTCAAGAATGAAATCAATCAATTGGAGAAAACTGAAAAAGATCTAAGAAATAAAATGGAATCAAACTCATTTGATCAGGATATTTGCAATGAATTGATTATGAATGATAAACTTGCAAATGAAAATGAAGAACTCAAAAAAGAGAATAGTGCAATGCTAATTCAGATCTCCCTGCTTGAAAGTAGATTAAAAAATCTTGAAAAACTTGAAAAAGGGAAATCTGTGATTGTTGATGAATCTGACAAGATGCTTGTGTTAGAACAAAAGATGGAAAGCTACCTAACCATCAATGCTCAATTGAATGAAAAAGTCATTTCTTATGAAAATGAGATCATTTCTTATGAATTGCATATTTCATCACTTGAAAAAGAAATTCTTGATCTGAATGCTTCTTTGTGTAAGTTTGTGAATGGGGAAGAAAATCTGAACAAGATATTGGGGACTAAGGTGAATTTCCAAAGAGAAGGGCTGGACTATAATCCTGTGAACAAAAAGAACTTTGAAAACAAAGTCTACACATCATTTGTCCATGGTTCTAATATAGCCAGCACATCAAATGGGTCTCCAAATCAATCTGTTCCTCAAACAACAAAGCAATCAAATAAAAGTCTGAAGAAGAAACAAAACCTGCATCAAAAGGCTAAAAATATTGTTGGTGTCACGATGAATGCCATGAAAAATCATGTTGCACACACACATGCATCCATAAAGAAAATCTCATATTTTTATTGTGGTGAACTTGGTCATATGATGCATGATTGCTTTTTGATGAAATCGGATGATTTGAAAGCATGCAAAAATGAACTTGTTTCCAAAAGAAAAAGGGGTGGTTGTTTTATATGTGGAAAGCTAGGACACCGTGTGTCACAGTGTTGGCAAGCAAATGAAAGAAAAATTTTTAAAGTCAAAAATAATTATACTTTTGCAAACCCACAAAAACTTCATGCTCATCCTGTTGTGAAGAAGAAATATTTCCATGCTTATAGTGATAACATTCATGTCAAATCACCGAAATTTGATTGTCATGTTTATGAGAATTCCGTGAAGTTTCTTGGTTGTTGTCATTATTGTGGTGAGTTTGGGCATACCATGAATGTTTGCTCCTTAAAGTATTTTGATGATATGCATGCCCAAAAACAGTGGAAGGCACCCACTAGAGGTGCAACTAACCATCCGGGACCCAAGAAGGTTTGGGTACCCAAAACAACCAAATGAGAACTTTGTTGCAGGATTGCCATGTGACCAAGAGGAAGGCTTTAAGTCGACTTGGCCAGTTCTGGGGTGATGCCTTGGTTAACATAGGCTTTTCCTTGATTTCACACTGATTTGTAAGTTGGTTGTTCATGTTTGTGCACATCGATTGTGTGGATTCTAAGTTCATGTTGATGGAATTTAAGTCTCTAATATGCAGGTTTGAAGAGGTTGTCTTGTGTGTTTTATGTGCATCAACCTTGTCTACACATGTGCTTAGACTTGACTCTTTACACTATTGGGCTACACTTGAAATTTCTGAACTGAACTATGAACTCATGTCAGCTTGAGTGAACAACTTGTATTGAACTGAGATTGATATGAAATTAAGTTTCTGATATTGCAGGATGAGAGAGAGAGAGTCATATGTGATGAAAAGCCTTGAAGTTAGTTTCTTCATATGCATTGGCTAAATATTGATATGAATTGAGCTCTTTACAGTGCAGGTTTGATAATGACCATCAACCCCTGAAATCATGGTAAGAATTCAAATGTTTGAATGTATCACCATGTCCCTAGATGGAGTTTAATTCATGTTTGGCTTTTCTGGGCTCAGATTAACTGTCTTAGGCAGTTTTGCTTGTTCCTAAGTTAGTGTCGAAAGGCCCATCTTGAGGACCGATTGGTTTGAACTTTTAACCCCATTACCCTAGAGGGGTTTTGGAAGGGTTTTGACATGGGGTTCTTGATCTTGTCATATCCTTATGTGCTGCCTTATATGAAATGCAAATTTGGGGTCTCAATGGAACTCCTTTGGCTAATATCGATATATTTCTTGCAGGAGAGAAAGAAAGGAGCTTGTTGATGATGAAGATGACAACAAGCGAAATAGAGCAAAGAATCTGAAAATGTCAATAAAGGTAACTCAAGACAAAGGTGAGGAAATAAAGTGTTTGTTTGAAGCTCTTTAATCTTGATGTTAATGCCATATCTTGACAGACAGTGATTTTGAAATCGTGAATACTCTTTGGTTACTTTTGACCATGTGGAAAATGAATGTTTGGCTGAATGACATTGGAACATCTGAGCAGTATATATGAGAGTGTAGCCATTGAATGCCTTTTGTTAAATCCCCGATGTCATATGGGAATGCATTGTATTTTTCTGATCATCAATTCAATGATTACATGGTATATAAAATGGTGACATGTGGAAGGGCAGGTCAAGCCTGTCTGAAAGCTATCACCATGCGTGAGAACATTCCTCCGCCCGGTACCATGAATCATCTATGCACATGGCATCTAACTTAAATGAATTTTTTGAAATCATGCATTGATTATGGGGGAGTTTTACATGCTGAAAATTTTGAGATTGATGTTTTCCATTCTCTCAGCATGATGATGTTGTTCTTTGGCTGAACTTTTTGAGGACTGAAGTTGATCAATGTTCCATGGTCTTTACCAATGTGCCACTCATCTTTTTGGTTTAAAGCACAACTATTTTCAAGAAAAGTTCACATGTGATGATTTTGATGTTCTGAATAAATTTTCTGAATTCTCTTTTCAGAATAAAGTGGTGTCCTCATATTTCAACATTTGGTAATGCATGTCATGCATTAGTTGCATTAGGTGCATATAGAGTGTCATGTGAAATCTGGAATCGTGCATCACATTGCATATTTGCAAATCACTCTCTACATATCATTCACATAGTGCCTTTGGAAGATGAAGCTCATCGTGTGTCTTGTTACATAGTTGGCATTTCTAGCATGCATATAGTGGATATTTTGAAATGCATCATCTTGAACATTTCATGTTGCATAAATGCCAAAAAGAATACTTCCAACATTGGTCATCATATCTTTGGAGCCAACATTTCAAGCATTGAGATTGCATACCTTTTCATTTTACATTGCATATGCATATCTCCATTGTATGCTTGCATGTTATTATATGCTATTCAACCCCTTCCTTTGAAACTTCTAAGACCAAACACTCCATTGTTAAATAATGTTGCATCTGAGTCTTAACAAGTGTGTTTCATGTCAAACTCTTAAGGGGAGCATTTCATGCTTATTGCATTTACATAGGGGGAGCTACACTATCCTGTTTTAAGTTAAATTTTCTCCATACATGTTAAATCAAATTCGTACACTTCATGCACTTTAATGTGAAATTGAGTGTTATTCATAAGGATATAGGAATTTCATTTCAACACTCTAAAATAATTCAACTTGCTGCATGGATGATAAGAGACAGTTGAGGAAAAAGCTGCCTGCCTCCACATTCAAAAAAATTGGTTGGAATGAAAGGCAGAGCAATGCTAAGTCTCACTGAGTAAACTGGGCACATGTCACCTGAGACGTGATGTGGTTCATTTCTGAAAAGTGTTGACTAAAGTATCTATGTTCAAATGAGGTGACAAGGTTTAGTATTCTGAGTAATCGGGGATTCTGGCATGAGCTCCATGTGTCTCCTCGCGTAAAAAGGAATTATGTTGAACCTGATCCTTCTTAGAAAAATTCAGATTATCAGTATGAAAATTTCTGATGATATATTCGATTGAGGTAGAGCGAAGCCTCCAATACGCTGTTCTCTAGATTGAAATGCAGTTTATACACTTACTATTGTGTTTACTTGAAAATCTGGTTATCCATATGGCTAAACTTCATTCTCATGTTACTCACTTGCACATGGTAATTTGATTTGATATGTATTCTGAAAATTTGATGAATTGCAATGACCTGCTGTACGTCTTCTCCTATTTATCTGCACAATCCTCTAGGTGTAATCATGAGCATTCTGAACTTAATGACTCACTTGCACTTTTCCTACACCTATCTCCTTACTGTATATCAATTGGTATCACTTCTTGTGAAGGAGTTATGTTGCATGTATCTATAGATATCTGCTTGATTACATTGTATGCATTTCATGTCTCATCATTTTCATACATCATGTTTCATGCATTTCACAAGAAAACTAAAAATCAAAAATTTGAAATTCAAAACAGTCATCTAATGTGTCAATGTCAATGGTGGAGCTTTACATGTGATCTTATCTGCTTAACTCATCATGTCTTGCATGAGTCAATACCTTTCTGTTGGTGTTTGAGTGCTTATTTGCTGGCTCATCATTGTTCATGCCATACGCCATTTCCAATTGCTGTAACTCATGTGCATTTGCATATCGTTTTGTCATCTTGCATAACCACATTATCCACATTTGCATTTCCACTTTTCACAATTGGTATCAGACACTTGGTATAAGAGTTTCATTTCAACAATTGGTTTCCAACAGTTCTGCCATTAGTTCATGCATCCGCACATTGGTTCTATTCATAATCCGGTTGTCCATGGGTTCTTGCCCTTCTGGATTCCCCATCATGATCCCCATTTCTGATTATGTCAAAGGGGGAGAGAGCATTATAGCATAATGTAATATTTTGTCATCATCAAAATGGGGGAGATTGTTGTGTATGTGATTTTGATGATTACAAAATACCTTTGTTGCTTAGCCTTGTGCGTGAATGCTCTTCACTTGAATTGGTTGTGGAAATGATCATAAACTATTTCTATTGGGATATCATCATGTGGATGCATTGTAATTCTACAAGGCTTATCATCATGTCAATGCATCTATGAGTCTTTGAGGTTCATACGTGCTTTGATGTTAGCACATTACATATACAATCCATCTACACTTGGTGTGGTTGGTCTAACTTCAATGTGAAAGGACTTTGTGAAAAGCATACTCGAGCATCATGTCCTATTGAGCCACATGTCATGCATGTGTACCTTGGTAATGCTAAATGAATGATTGAGATGCAAATATCATGGCTTGCCCCCAAGGAAATGATGTGTGGTTTGAAAGTTTGAATGATGGTTCCTTGTCCTTCGGATCATATGGCTTAAATGGTTGGTGAAATGGCTTGTAGGAGAATTGGGTTGAAATTGGGATCTTGAGATTCGGTTTAATATCAACTTGCTTATGAGTTCATTGCCATATAGTGCAGGGTAATATTGCTTCAAGGTAAGAAGTTATATTGGAATCCATGATGAGACTCTTCTAATCTTGAACTGGAAAATTGAGTTCTCTAATGCCTTGATACTGATCTATCATGGGAATGCTCATATGCCTCATGCTAATGATTTCGCAATCACATTTCATGACTTTTGGGTCTCGGTCTCAAAACTAGCTTCATATGTTAATACATGACCCATATATTTTGATCTTGATCTAACCTCTTGATTTATCATATTTGTCAGGATGTAAAATCATTGTTGATCTTCATGGGATTATGGTAACATTTAATCAATTGTTTCCCTTTGGTTTGATGGAGGTTTTAGTTATTTTTTAAACTTAAACTGTCTTACAGTCTTCACCATTTTCAATCCCACCGTTGGATCTCCCCATAAAAATTATATGTTGTAGCTCTACGAGTCCTCTTTCCAACGCCTCCAGTCTCGCTTCGATCGAAGTTCGGAGCTAGGAGAAATAATTCCTGCCGCCGGAGCGCGCAGTGCTGTTTTTTATGTAACTTGCCTGAAAGGGTCGACCCTTGGGGTCGACCCCAGGGGTCGACCCCAAGGGTCGACCCCTGTAACACAAGGTGCTGTTTTGTGTTTTCCAGTAACCTGTTGCCCGAGGGTCGACCCCAAGGGTCGACCCCTTCCGGACGGGACTTCCGAAAGTGTTTAAAATCCATTGAAAACCCTTTCAAACATTACCATACTACCCCCTATTAGTTTCTATTGTTATTAAGGTGTTTTTAACATGTATTAGGAGGGTTTTATGAGTCTTTTCCCCACCCCTTAAGTTACTTATAAAAGAGTTACGAATTTGGGAGTTCATGAACCCTAATGCTCATTTTGTTCATTCGTATAGGTGAAGAAAAGGGAAAACGTGGTGGAGCTCTTCCAAGGAGGATATCATCTACATCCGTGAAGATCTGGAGCTCGTGGAAGAAGAAGAAAAGGAGCGGATCGAAGAGAGGATCAAGAGGACGTAAGAATCATCGTCATCCGGCTACCCTCCAACTCGTGGTTCAAGGAACATCATCAACCGGCCTTGGAAAACAAAGGGGGATCACTTCTATGTCTTCTATCAGTTCTTTGTGATATGTTCTATGATCTCTCACTTTTGTGTTTTTGTTTGAGATTGCTCAAGTTCTTGAATGATTATCTAAGAGGGGCAATATATATATATACATGTTCATTTGTTCATCTATTGATTGGCCTCTTATTAGTACTGCGTTTTCATCCTAAGCAACAAGATGAACTAATGCTTTCATTTCTCTTGTAGAAGAAGAAGATGGAGGAGTGCGAGCAACAAGAATGAGAGTAGAGGGGTTTATGAGCCAAATCAATTTTCTGATATATGCAGGCTTGATTTGAAGCTTATCATTTCTATCTGTTCTTTCAGGTGAAGAAGAAATTGGAAGAAGGTAAAGACGTGCATTTCAAGGAGACGAAGAAGATGATGTCTAAATCATGATCATCCATCAACGAGCAAGGAGAATCAGATTCTGCTGAAGAAGGGGGAGCCTTATACTTGATGCAACTTTCCAGTTTTCATCTATATATTTTGTTTGGGTGTCATAGCATATATGTGTGTTGATTCATATACATTTGAAATAATACTTTGTGTGGGTGTTCGGAGAAAGGGGTCTCCGAGTGTGTGTGTGGTCTATTATGTGTCGATTGGTGCGGAGTATATCTGCGTGTGTTGTAGGGAGTTTTCTCCCGTGTGGTTGTGTAGGCATTGTCCTACGTGTGTGTGGACAGAGTTGTGTCTCCATGTGAAGTATACAGTTCGGGGTGTGTTCCCCAACGTGTGTGTGTGTGTGTGTGTGCTGTTGTGGCAGTAGTTTGAGGCGAGGCCTCATGTGTGGCTTGCTGCGAAAGCAGCGTGTGTGTGTTGGGGTTCTTCCCCGTGTTGCTACACTTTGTAGCGTGTAGTGAAGCCTCACCGGTTTGGTGAGGGGTGGACGTAGGGAGCCCGTCGTGGTCCCGAACCACCTTAAAAATTCCCGTGTTTTGTGGTTTGATTTATGTGATTGTGTGTTGTCTACTATCTAGTTATGTAATCGTGTGAGCTCGGTGAGATTGAGTGAATTAAGTTTAAAGTTGTTTAGATTAATTTCCTCAATCCTATCAATCTTGTAAATTCCGCTGTGTGGTAGTTTGTGTTTTTAATTGGACATAGTTTTTAGCACAAGGATCTATTCACCCCCCCTCTAGATCCGTGTTCCTGCACTACGGGACCCAACATTTCAAATATAAGAATTTTCCATCTCATGCTTAATTGAAAATATTTCTTCTCCATGGGATCGACCCGTTCTTACCACTTTACTCTAATTTTAATCTTTTTAAGTGAGTGAGTTCAGTTAATTTTTAAAATTATGTGGCACGGCTTTTGATGATGAGTTTAGTGACTATCAATTTTTGGTGCCGTTGTCGGGGAAGAAATAATTTGTAATGTTTAAAATTTCTTGTGTTTAATTTGTATATAGTTTTCTAATTTTTCTATTTTTATTTTGCAGAAAAAATCAAAAAAATCATAAAAATCATAAAAAGTTCGAACCTAAAAATTTCAAGAAATAAACTGTCACAAAAAGCGTCGCTAAAGACTGGAACTGTCATAGAAAGTAGAAAGTCAAGAAATTCAAGCGTCGCTAAAGGTCAGTAAACGTAGGAAAATGTCCTATTTTGAAAATTTTTGAAAAATTCTACAAAAAATCTAAAAAATTCTTGAAAAATCTAAAAAATTAGAAAACCAGAAAACACCAAAAACATGATTTTAGGTCTTATTTTGCAATAATTTTGCATGTTGATTGATATTTTTAGTTTATATTTGTTCTTCATATCCCTTTTTTGAAAAAAAAATCAAAAAATAGAAAAACAGAAAAAAAAATGGTTTTCATCATGTCATCGTGTTTTTATCTTAGTTGCATCTATTTCATGCATTGTGTATTTTAGTTGATTGCTTATTTAATTGCATTATCATTCAAAAAAAAATCTTTCTCTTCTCTTCTCTCTCCCCTTCTCAAGGGCAAGTTAGGTTCCTTATACCCTTCTTGAAATTGAAAAGACCCTCCATTGAGCATTCCGTCTCTTTAGATTGGAAATTCCTTTTCCAAGACCTCCATAAGTCCCCGTACCCGTGGATTCCCTCACGGACACCGGGCCGGTTGTATCAAGAAGTACCTTGAAGGTAGATTGCCCTTAGAAGGTTTCACATAAAAAAAGAGTGTTGGAATTTATTGCTATTTTAGAAAATTGGTGTCTAAGGCTAGAGGTTTTGTGGCAAACGCCTAAGTGAGATTATGGTTAATTAATTAGGACCCTACGAAAGTAGGGGAAGTCTCCCACAACTCCACCTCTTATCTGGCCGGTTGACTAATTTAGTAGTGAGTCCCAACCCTTCTTTTTCTTAACAAAAAAAAGAAAGAGAAAACATCATCCTTTTGCATTCATATAGTGTTTGATTCATTGCATTATTTTCCAAACTCATTTGCATAAAAAAAATTCTCATTTTGCATACATAATTCATATAGTTCTAGTTACATTTGCATTATTTTTGAAAAAAAATTCAAAACCCAAAAACAAACAATTTCTCTTTGGGCCCTCTTGCATTGCATGCAAGGTAGGAGATCCCTACACCCACATTTGTTAGGACCCATTAGTGAGATTGAGAGGTTAGTGCATTCTAGAAATTATCCACAACTTAACCTCATGGAGAACCAAAATCAACATCAAGTGCAACAAGTTGCTCCCAAGCAGATGAAGAGCTATTTCATGTCTAACCAATACCAACCGTCCTTCTATGTCCAAACACCCCAGAACCAGACGATTCAGTATGAGTTCAAATCTAGTACCATCCAAATGTTGTCATCTTTCTATGACAATACCAATGAAGACCCTTATAAACATCTTGATGAATTCCTCCAGATATGCTCAACTGTGAAAATCTAAAACTTTTCAGATGATGCTCTTAAGTTGACTCTCTTTCCTTTCTCACTCAAAGATAAGGCTAAATATTGGTTAGGTGCCTTGGGTAGATCCATAGATACATGGGCTGAAATGTAAAAGAAATTTTTAAAGAAATTTTATCCCACAAGGTGAACCAATACCATGAGGAGAGCTATAACTTGATTCACACAAAACACTGGAGAACAAATCCAGGAGGCATGGGATAGATTGAAAGATCTGCTAAGGAAATGCCCTCACCATGGATTATCAAGATGGAAAATTGTCCAAGCATTCTATGAGGGTTTGACAGAAAATTATAGACATATGGTGAATGCATCATGTGGGGGAGAATTCATGAGTAAGAGCGAGGGTGAGGCACATGATTTATTTGACATGCTTAGTGAAAATTCAATTAGTCATGCCTTGCTCTCATCCTATGAGAGAATGATTGGGTCATCTAAGAGGTCAAGGCTATATGAAGTTAAGAACCAAGGGGAATTTGAGAACAAGATGGATATCAATGCCATAACTTAGAAATTGAAAAAAATAGATTTGTTGGCGCAAAAGATGGAAAAGGTTGATCTTGTAGCCCAAAAGTTAGATCAGTTATTATCTAGACAAGAACCTTCTTCCTCTTTTTCTATTCCTCAACCTCAACAGTTCTCAGCTCCCAACCATGAAGAAATCTATGCTCTATGTTCTAGCCCTAACCATGCTGTCACTGATTGCCCTACGATGGCCCAGCTTCCCCCGTTCATCCAAGAATAGATCTTTGCTGCTCAGGGTGTGTCCAAACCTGTCTATGATCCATATTCCAACACCTACAATCTAGGTTGGAGAAATCACGCCAATTTTTCTTGGAAATCTCAACAAGGTCCACCTATGCAAGCTAATCTGTCATTTCAGAAACAATCTTTCCAAGCTCCTGTTCAGTCTCACCAACATTATCGATCTCCTTTTCAACAAGTTCAACATCAACAATCTCAACCTCCATTCCATCAAGCTTAGGCCCCGTATCACCAAGCTCAATCATTTTAGGGACAGTATCATCCCCCTAATCGATTCAATCAAGCTCAAGTTTCTTATCAACCTCCTCCTTAGCCCAACTTCGATGAAAAAGTTGATCAACTTCAACAATTAGTACAACAACTTATTCTGTCTCAGAATCAATCCACTCTTTCCCATAATCACTCCATTGCTAAGTTGGAAGGTCAAATAGGGCAATTAGCTGCTAGTAATATGAGGAGAGAAGTAGGTCAGCTTCCTAGCCAACCTGTGGCTAATCCGAAGAACCAACCTCCAGGCTTTCATCAGAGAGCTCCTCCTATTCTTCCTCAACCAACCCAACCTCAGCCTCCTCCTCCTATGGGCCCTCAATTTGAGAATGCCAAGACTATATCTACCCTTAAGAGCGGGAAGATTTTAGATGACCCTTATAAGGCTATGGGAGTTGGAAGTAGCTCGGCCCAAGAGGCCCAAGAAGAGAGTGATAGTGAAGATGAGGAGCCTGTAATTGTACAAGAGAAGAAGAAGTCGGAGGATGGGGAGAAGAAGCTAGATAAAGGAAAGGCAAAAGTTGATGAAGAAGGTCTCCAAGAGTATGTTCCTAAGATCCCTTTTCCCGATGCTCTAAGGTCAAAAGCTCAAAAGAAAAAGACGATCCAACAAGAGGAGTTAGTGGAATTGTTTAAACAGGTGAATATCAATATTCGACTTTTGGACGCGATCAAGCATGTGCCGACATATGCGAAGTTTATGAAAGAGCTATGCACTCCAAAAAGGGAACCCAAGGCCATAACTCAAAAGATCCGTCTATCTGAAGATGTTAGTGATATTGTGATGAATCATTTACCTAAGAAGTTGAAGGACCCCGGAGCTCCTCTAATTTCATGTGATATAGTTGGAGTTACATTTTATAAGGCATTACTGGACCTTGGAGCCAGTGTTAATTTGTTTCCCACCTTCATATATGAGCAATTTGATCTGGGAGAGTTGAAGCCCACATCTATAATCCTTCAACTGGCGGATCGTTCTATAAAGACTCCGAGGGGTCTATTAGAGGATGTGATAGTGAAAGTGCATGAATGCTATTCCCCGGTGGATTTCCTTATTTTGGATATGGCCTCGTCCCATGAATTGAAGTATACTCCAATTATTCTGGGATGACCGCTTTTAGCTCCAGCAAAGGCCAATATAAATTGTGCCACGGGAATGATGGATATTTCTTTTGGAGGTGAGAAGGTTTCCTTAAATATTTTTTGAGCATCCAAATATCCGGAACAAGATGAGGAATGCAATGCTATTGATATTTTTAAGGAATGGATAGATGAAAACCCAGATGAAGTCAAGGGTAGCTTAGAAGAGGGCAGCATGCTCCAAGATTCTCCTCTTTCATGCGCACCCTACTCTAGGATAGAGCCACTCCCTCCATTGCAAGCTGAATCGATTCTCCCATCTTTGGATCAGCCGCCCGCTCTTGAATTGAAACCTCTGCCAGATTCTTTAAAGTATGCTTATCAAGGTCCTGACCAAACTCTGCTCGTGATTATTGCTTCCAATCTCACTTCTGCTCAGGAGTCTCAACTTTTAGATATCCTTCAGGAGCACAAGGGGGTAGTAGGTTGGTCAGTGGTGGATTTGAATGGTATTAGTCCGGATATGTGTATGCACTATATCTATTTAGAGGATAATGCCAAGCCGAGTAGAGAGATGCAACATCGACTGAATCCGAACATGAAGGAGGTGGTTAAGAAGGAGGTAGTAAAGTGGCTGGATGCCAGGATTATATATCCCATTTCAGATAGCAAGTGGGTTAGCCCCACGCAAGTTGTTCCTAAAAAATTAGGACTGACAGTTGTAACCAATGAGAAAGGAGAAGAAGTACCAATGAGATTGCAAACGGGGTGAAGAGTTTGTATAGATTATAGAAAATTGAATTCGATGACAAAGAAAGATCATTTCCCACTCCCGTTTGTGGATCAAATCTTGGAAAAGCTGGCTAGGCAGAAGTATTTTTACTTTTTGGATGGCTATTCCGGGTATAATCAAGTTGCTATTTTCCCGGAAGATCAAGAGAAGACAGCATTCACGTGCCCCTATGGTACATTTGCTTTTAGAAGAATGCCGTTTGGGCTGTGCAATGCCCCAGCCACCTTTCAGCGGTGCATGATGTCAATCTTTTCTGAAATGGTGGGTGACTTTTTGGAAGTTTTTATGGACAATTTCTCTGCGTTTGGTACTTCTTTTGAAAATTATTTGAAGAATTTAACTCAGGTGCTAAAGAGGTGCATTGAATCAAATCTTGTATTGAGCTGGGAGAAGAGCCATTTTATGGTTAGAGAAGGAATAGTTTTAGGCCATGTTGTTTCAGAAAGAGGAATAGAGGTTGATAAGGCTAAGGTTGATTTGATTTCTAATCTTCTTCCTCCTTCTTCTATCAAACAAATTCGATCTTTTCTTGGCCATACTGGATTCTATCGTAGATTTATCAAAAACTTCTCTACCATTGCTCGTCCTCTCACTCAATTACTTGCCAAGGACACTCCCTTTCAATTTGATGATTCATGTCTTGAGGCATTTAATTCCTTGAAAGCGGCCCTTACTCAAGCACCGATTCTTCAATCTCCTAATTGGTCGCTACCCTTTGAAATCATGTGTGATGTCTCAGACTATGCCATTGGAGCTGTCTTGGGACAAAGAGTTGATAAGAAGCCTGTGGTGATCTACTATGCGAGTCGCACCCTCGCTGATGCACAATTGAACTATACCACCACGGAGAAGGAATTGCTAGCTGTTATTTTTGCCCTAGAAAAATTTTGCTCATATCTGTTAAGGGCTAAGGTTATTGTTTATTCGGATCACTCAGCTTTGAAGTATCTTCTTTCCAAAAAGGATGCCAAACCCCGTCTCATTCGGTGGATTTTATTGTTGCAAGAATTAGATTTGGAAATTAGAGACAAAAGGGGGTTAGAGAATGTTGTAGTTGATCATCTGTCTAGGATAGTGATACCTGAGAGTGCTCCTATGTCCGATTCTTTTCCCGATGAACAAATTCTTTCTATCTCTCATTCTTCAACCCCCTGGTACTCTCACATTGTTAATTACTTGGCGGTAGGACAAATTCCTGGAGGGTGGAGTAAACAGGAGAAGGATCAATTCTTTGCAAGGGTTAAGCACTATTTTTGGGAGGACCCGGAGCTGTTTCATATGGGTCCAGATCAGTTACTAAGAAGATGTGTCCCTGAGGAGGAGCAACACTCTGTTTTGAACTTCTGTCATAATTTGGCTTGTGGGGGACACTTTTCAGGAAAGAAGACTGCGGCGAAAGTGCTACAAAGTGGATTTTATTGGCCCACATTGTTTAAAGATGCTTATGAATTTTCAAAAATATGTTTGAGGTGTCAAGTAGTGGGTAATAATTTAAAAAGAGATATGATGTCGCTTAATCCCATTCTGGTTGTTGAAATATTTGATATTTGGGGAATAGATTTTATGGGACCATTTCCACCCTCATTTGGCAATGAATACATCTTGGTGGCGGTCGACTATGTTTCAAAATGGATTGAAGCAGTTGCTACTAGAACCAATGACCATAAGGTGGTGATGAAATTTGTAAAGAAGAACATCTTTTCTAGATTTGGTTGTCCTAGAGCTATCATTAGTGACGGGGGTTCTCACTTCACGAATTCTCAATTTCGAGCTCTGCTTCGTAAATTTGGTATCAATTATAAGCTCACTACCCCCTATCATCCCCAAACCAGTGGCTAGGTAGAAGTATCCAATAGGGAGATTAAGAACATTCTGCATAAGACAGTTAGGCCAGATAGAAAAGACTGGTCCGAGAGATAAGATAATGTATTATCGGCCTACAGAACTGCATATAAGACTCCCATTGGCATGTCACCTTACCGCCTCATTTTTGTAAAAGCTTGCCACTTGCCCATAGAACTGGAACATGGAGCATATTGGGCCATTAAACAAGTCAATTTCGATCTAACTCAGGCTGGTGCCCAAAGAGCTCTGCAACTTAATGAACTAGAGGAACTAAGAAATGAAGCCTATGAAAATTCAAAGATTTACAAAGCTAAAACCAAGGCATTTCATGATAAGCATATTCAAAGAAAAACTTTTTTTGTTAATCAAAAGTTTTGGCTTTTTAATTCTAGGCTGCGCTTGTTCCTCGGTAAGCTCAGATCCAGATGGGATGGACCGTTTGTTGTAGTTAAAGTTTTTGACCATGGTGCTATTAAAATTATGAATCATAAAAATGGTCACATTTTCACTGTCAACGGTCAAAGATTAAAACCTTACTTGGAAAGTGAGCAACTGTTAAAGGAGTCCATTGCTTTGAATGATCCAGAATAAAATAATTTGAAAGCTTTCATGCGTCTGGCTGAAGACGGAAAACTTGGCACTTCTAGGAGGCAACCCAAGATTTTTGTTATTTGATACTTTTAATTAAGTGTTTCAGACTGAGAAGAGGATGATGTCGTCATTATTCTAAAGGAGTCTTTCATCCCGCACACCAGGTTGTATCCCTCCATCTCAGTAATATTTTTATGTTACATTGTTCTATTGCTTTCAACTCTATATGCCATTGAGGACAATGTCATTCAAGTTGGGGGGAGAGAGAAATTTCATGATGCATATAGTACAACTGATAGAACTTTTTGCATAAAATGAAAAGATGAAATCCCCAATTGAGTTTTCTTGATTCATGCTTGAATTGAAAGTGATTCTGAAATAGAAGAGACTAGAGAAAATGATGATGGAAAATTTTTTCGATCTAGCTATGGAAAAGTGATTTAAGAATCTTTTTAAAAGTTCCTGTGCACTTTAAAAAATACTTTAAAAAAAATAAAAAAAATCATGTTGCACGCTAATGAAGTAAGCAGGGCAAGCCCTCTGTTATTTTGAGTATGGTGTCTGATGCTCTGCACTTCGTAAGAAAGAGATTTTTTTAAGCTGTCTGCCAAGTTGTCTATTAAATACGTGCAAATAGCACAATGAAAAAATAAAAATAAAATACTATGAAAAATGCCCCTAGTCTTAGTAACCGGGCCTACTTCACCTAAGATGTGTTGAAGTTCGCGTCAAAAGGAAAAGGGAACCTTGATCTGCAAAACTGGGCCTGCTTCTCCTAAGGCAAGAGTCGAGGTTCATGTTAAACAGTGAAGGGTAGTGCAGCATCATGTGTGCAGAAAAATGAAAAGATCCCAAAAAGGGCAATAAAATAAGGTAGATAAAAAGATAGTATGATTAATTCTCTGATCTAGGAGGTGCAGGGTTGAAAGACATTTGCTTGAAATAACAAATGGGGGATGCAATTGTCTATGCCGTGGATTTAGTATTACACATGCACAAGTGCTACTAAACTTTGATTTGAATTCTTAGTCATGTACCTTGATTTTCAAAATAAAGCTAAGGTGTATTAATGATTCTTGATTCTTAATCTCTGGTTAATTTTGTGAAGGAAAAGCTGGATATGAAAGTATGGACTTTGCAAGCTCTTGTTGGTCCTAAATTTTAATTTGTTTGTATTGCTAAGGGACTAGCAATGAGTAAGTTGGGGGTGTGATAAGTGCTATATTTCATATCATAAGTTGCATCACATTCATCATCTTTGGACATTAAATGAATAAAGTTGTGCAACATGAGCAGTTAATTTCATTCTAACCATTATTTAAGTCTGCATGCATTTTCTCTTTTTGAGTGAAAAAGATCATGTGAGAAATATTCAAGAAATTACACATTTATTTGAAAGTCATTTTGGGATGAAATATGTTGATATGTTGAATTTTTTAAATTTTCAGGAAATAGCGACCGGAAGGTCAGACGCCATTTTTAAAGATTTTTCTGAAAATAATAAATAGCGAATGACAGAAAGGGTGCCAATTTATTTTGCTGGAAAAAGGGGGAAAAAGAAAATGAAGAATTCGTGACTTTTTATGGAGGCGCACATTTATTTTATGAAAATAGAAAAAAAAGAGAAAATGTAGAAAATAGAAAAGAATTTGCGACTACTCAAGAGGGCGACATTTCATTGGAAAAGAATAAATGACCGTGTGAGCGGGCACTCATTCATTTATACGGGAAATTGAAGAAAAATAGAAAAAGGAATTAGCGCCCGTCCATACAGTCGCCATTTCTTGGATTTATGGAAAGAAGAAAAATGTCAAAAAATGAAAATAAGGATTGGGCGACCGCTTAACCAGACGCCATTTTAATTTACGCCCGTTGCCCAGCTCGCCATTTTTACAAGAGTTTGAAGCGGAACTGGGAAGGTCTCTTTGAAACTATCTTGCTACCATTTGATGTTATCCTTCCATGTTTTGATCAAAGGGGAGTCTATCTATGGTAAGAGACCTAATTCAAGCAATTAATCCAAGCTGGGAAGCTGGATTTGAGTTGATTCAATATGCCACGATCGTGGGTTCTTTTGTGCACTATATAAAGTTGCCGTAAGCGACCGAGTGGAGAAGTTCGCCAGTTAGCCCTTTCTTCTAGCCCAGTTTTCATGCCCTTGTAATCGTCTTTTTAAGTTGCTTTCTTTTACAAAGTTCTTCATTTTTAAGTTCTCTGCAATTTCATCATTTCCGCTTCCTCCAATTCTTTACCGTTTTTAAGTTATTCTTAATTTTTCAAAGCACTATCCCTACATTTTTTACTATTCATCCGCGCACCACCTTCTGTTCTTCCTCATTTTTCACCCTCTTCCTCTCATCTTCTACCTCTAAGTTCTTCAACAATCTTCTTCGACTTCTTCAGATCTCCAACTTTCTATTCTTTCACTTCTTCTAAATCTTTCTAGATTTTAAACTATTCTTATTCTAATCACCCTCTATTTTTATTCTTTTTACTGAGTTTTCTTCCCACCGTATTCTTCAGCAAGGGGGAGTCCATCACATCGCTCCTACTCCAAACCCCACCATTGCCGAACTCTTCCAAATCATTTTGGATAAGGTGGATAGGAAGTGTGATTATATTGAGTCCCTGCTTCCCCCTTGCCTACCTCCTAGCCGAGATAGAACCAAGCATGACCCTAAGGAGGTAGCAACCGGTAGTCCCAATCCAGTGTCATCTAGAGTGCCATCCCGAGGTCCTCTCCCCATCTTGGTGGATCCTCTTCCCCCACCCACGAGAGCCCCATTGCCTACACCCCCTGTCCGTCAGGAGGATAAAGGTAGGGACCCACTTATCAAGGAGCGTAGAGGATCACGACAACAGTGTTATCGCTGCCAGGGGTTTGGCCACTTTGCCGGATAGTGTCCCACTCGGACATCTCTAGCCCTAGGGGATAAAGGGGTTGGAGAAACCTCACCTTCCGATCTTATTTCGGAGCCCTCTCATTTGGAGCCGCCAAAGCCCGAGCCACCCGTGTTTCTAACGGGTACACTTTTCATAGCCGAACCACTTCTTAGATGGCTCAAGAACGGCTTGGCCCCATCTCTCCTCCTATCCATGGACCCTACCCTACCATTAGTGCCGGTCAACTCATTCCATACCACCTTCCGGTCTAGTCACCATGTGGATACATTAGATGATCTTCTTAAAGGATTAGACCGGCAGTTGACATTTACGCACTTGTTGGCCCCACGCTTCGACCGACCTACAGGTCGTAGCTTCACACATCCATCCCTAGGGTCCATCACCTCCGTGTACACTGTGGGTCATGTTACCACGGAGGTTCTTCTACTCCTCCCTTTGCCGGCCGAGTCCAACTTCATTCCCCTTTGCCCAATGGAGGAATCTTACTTTCTACCTATGACTGTCGTCCCATCTCTCGCAATGAATGAAGGTGATAATTTACACCTCCAAGATTTCCAAATGTGGGACTGTGATTTGTGGAAGCCTAGTCCGAGGGGTCATACCTTCTTTGATCCCTTCGACCCATTCTCTTATGGACTCCGTGACCCACCATATTTACACCACCTTTTCGAGAGAGTCCACCATCATACCCCCACCGTCTCATCTCCCTTCACGGATGAAGGTGACCATCAACACCTTCTAGAATTCCACACATGGGACCTTGAAATGAGGGAATCCATATCGAGGGGTCACACATTCTTTGATCCCTTCGATCCCTTTCTTCATGGGCCCTTTGGCCCACAACCTCCATTCCACCTCTTTAAGGAAGTCCACTATCACACCCCTCCTACTCGGGCCTGGCATCCTTTACATGGCAATAGGTCCGAACCGTCATTTGGGGGTAATGAGGACTTTGGTTTCCCCGGGCCACCTCAACCACCCAAACCTCCCGGACTTCCCACATCCAAACCCCATGTCCATGGTTGGTGCATCGTAGGATGTCTAGGAGTCCACCATGACATTAACCTCCGGTTATGTCAAATGCATGCATGGCACACATTCGGATGTCCTGGACCACCTTGCATATGATTGGGTTTTACTAACTGTAGGGTTGTTTAGGGTCGTGTGTGCATCCGTGAGTTTCTTTTCTTTTGGTAAGCATGTTAGGTCGTGTGTGCATCCTGTGTTTCTTTTCTTTTGCTAAACATGTTAGGAGTCTGCATGACGATGTTCGTCGTCACAGTTGAGGCCAGCAATGCACGGTACAAGGAGTTAGCCGATGTCCATCGACACCACCGAGAGTTCCAAGAGGGTGAATATGTCATGATCAGGGTAAGACCTGAACGGTTTCCCTCTGGAACCGTTAAGAAGTTGCAAGCTCGTGGAGCCGGTCCCTTTAGAGTGTTGAAACGCGTTGGATCCAATGCGTATGTTGTGGACCTGCCCGAGGAATATGGTATAAGCTCTACCTTCAATGTATCGGATCTTGTTGCATATAGGGACCCAGCGGTGATCCCTAGTGAGCCTTTTGAGCCATCTCCTCCCCTTGAGAGTGATCCCACACCTGAGTGTCCACTTCCACCTCTAGCCCCTTTTTCACGGCAGCGTGAGCATATAGATCGTATACTGGACGAGCAAGTGACAGTTACCAGGAGTGGATCTTACCCGCGCTACCTAGTGCGATGGAGAGGACGGCTCGCTACTGAGGACACATGGATCACACATGGCGAGTTACAGCGGATTGATCCAGACCTTTTGGAGCGATACAGGAGCGATGCAGACCCTTACTCGACAGGGTCGAGTTTCTCCCACCCGGGGAGAATTGGTGCGGACACCAGAGCACTCGATCCGCACGAGTCAGCGAGCCCCGATACCGTAGGCGGAGCACCACCCGAGCGACAGCGGCTTCCATCTGGCTCGGAGATGGCCTGGAGACACCCCCTTGAGTCTCCCGTTTATCATATTTAGTTAGACATTATTTTTGTATAATGTGTGTTTGTTTCATTTTATTCGGTATGTAAGTTTGATTGTAATAAGGGCCTATGTGCAATTCAGACCCCATGGGCCCCACGGGCCCCACAGGCCCCACCCCATTGGGCCACCTCAGCCTAGGGTCCCACGTGGGGCCACTCAACATGCCACATGGGAGCATCTAGAAGTTTGAATGGGAATTGGACACATGGGGGACAATGGACTTGAAAAGTCCAAGGAGGCCACCTACCCCCACCTACCAAGTCCACATTCTACATCTAGTCCAAGGGCCGCCCCCCTCCCCTTAGTTTTTTATTATTTTTGTGTGTGTGTGTCACATGCCATCCCAGCCCTTCATTCCTATCCCCTAGATCCAATGGTTGTGGATGGATGTGAGATGTAAGGTATTTAAACTTGTATTTTCCATTTTACTTGGATTAATGCCATTTGATTCACACAAATTCAAGAGTAAAGGGCTGGTGCGCCCCCCTCCTCTCCCCTCCCTCTCCCCCTTGGATGCTGTGAAGGCTTCCATTCTGAGGTGTGAAGCCTCATTTATCAGTTCCGACGATCGCCGTCGCCGCCACGAGCCGCCACCGCACCGCCATCATCTTCATCGGAGTTCTGCCCGCGCAGTACCACAGCAACTTCCACGAAATTTGTGTCTCAGCCACGAGCTCAGATAGATCTGGGAATTTTAGTGGATGTTCCAGAGGTATCAAGGACATCCCACAAATTTTGGTTTGCCATTCAGATCTCGTTTCATATTTTTTGATTTTCGTCCACTCTTCCATTTCGGTTCTACCAGAGTTTTGTCCAGATTCATCCCTGCCCTGTGTTTCATGTCTTAGAGTCACTTTTTGATTTCTGTTGGTTGGCCCAATTTTATTGGGGGTTTCACCCATCCACCCCTTCATCCACAATTTTTCTCAATTTTTGATTCGCCCATCTCATATTTTCTAAAATTCATTCTCAGACCCATCTACAGTTCTATCCACCTGTTCCCAGATCCGACCACCAGTCACTCCAAAAATCATAGTAAATCACCACCATCTCCAAATCAAATTACAAAACTAGTTCCCATTCCGTGGTTTGATTCCCTACAATTCCTAAGAGGAGCTCAAGAGCTGAATCGGAGTTTTACTAGGCGGTCAACGGTGGTTCTCAGACAAGTGCCCTGCAGATCTGAGATTTCAGTTATTGTACAATAGGGGCTTGTAAATTCATTAAAGTTCTGATCCTACCAGATCCAGTAGATCTCTCTGGGTCTAGATTGAAGCATTTGAAGAGAGCTTTCCAACGATAGCTCATGCGTCCCGATCCGACGTCGGGATTGATCGCAGCGGCCGTTTTCGCCGGAGCGCGCGCCTAAAAATAGCAACTAAAAATCCGTGGGCAGCAACTTCAAAGCTTGGGAATCGGGACCGATCGACCCCCGGTCGGTGTTTCCGGTCGACCGCCGTCCGTGGAGGAGCGCCACCAGGGGTCCCCATCACAGTGGGTCCCACCCCCGCAGATCCGGAGGACAGCGCCATCCGTGAGCCCCGCGGGCCTGCAGAACCCGCCGTTCGGAAAGCACGAAAACGTGGAGTTCGGCACCGCCGGGTGACATCAAGATGCTGCCCGTCAACCCAATTCGCGTGATTCCCGGGCCCCGCATGTGACCTTTTACCTCCCTGCGTGGAGTGGGTCAAATTATTGTACTGCTGTAAAATTGTGTTAACCGGGGGTCCGTGATTGGCCGGGGTTGTCTTCGCCACGCCGGGTGCGTGGAGGTAATAGTCCGAACTTCTTGGCGTTACATTGCTTAGCTAGTATACGGTCTTAGGCCGCTGCCGAGAGTGTAGGTACTAGCCCGTGTGTCCATGTCACTGCTGTGAGAGTGAGAGTGACCCGTCCCGTGACTCGATCCGAGTCCGGAAGTTGAGTCGGACTACCCTTGACCTCCGCCGGTTCCTTAACCGTGCACGGTCCGCGCTTTCCCTCGCTTGGGACGACGAGTGAGCTTCCACTTCTGTTAGCGACGTTTTGCCACTAGGAGCTCGTAGTGTCGGGCTTAGTGTCTCCCTGGTGTGTGCTGCTGGTCGCGTCTTCATCTAGAGTCCGAGGGTGGCACCTAATAGTGTCGTCTCCCGTGTCCGTCCCGCATCAGTCATTTATTTAAAAAAAAAGAACGAGGGATGGCGCTTCAAGTAAATATCCTAAACTCCTTTCATTTTGTGTCAATTCCTTAGTTTTCTTTTATATTGTTGGTTAGATAGGTTCACAAAAAAAACTCATCACCTAAACTTAATAAAAGTCTTCACTCAAAGAGTAGAAATCACACTTCCATATTTTATGTCATGCATCAATTAGGATAAAACTCTTCTTGTTATTTAATTTTTGTTAATTACATTGTTGAAGATTGTAGGGCAAGGTGAGTTTTTTCAAACTTCTCCTTAATCACATACTCATACATACTTGCATAGAACCCCTTGTTTAAACTTTCTTGGTTGCATATCATTTCTAAAATATCTTAAGGGTATTACCCCCTAATCACATAACGTGAGGATTTCATCAACCTTCCTTGGCCCACAAATCACAATCTCCTTCATCTTTGCATCACCTAGACTCAAATAAAAATCAGTAGACATTGGCTCTAGGATCACACTGTGATTAGGTGTGACTTCAGTCTACAATCTTCTTTTAAAAATTGGTGTCTAATGCTAGAGGTCAACGGCAAACGCCATAAGCGGGCAAGTGGTTTTTAATTAGGACCTTATGAAAGTAAGGGGAGCCTCCCACTACCCCACCTCTTACCTGGCTATTTGACAAAGTTGATAGTGGACTTTGGTTGTAGCTAGTCTCTTTGTGAAACCCAACGTTTAAGCCTTAGGAACACATAGGTGTCTTAGGTTAATTGTGTGACAGCATGTTTGTGTTTGTAAAAGAGAGAGAGAGAGAGAGAGAAATTATCAAAAAAAATCCCTCTTACCGCTCCTTTCGTCCTAGTTTATGCAAGGAAGAAGATCTCAACATCCAAACTTACTAGAACCCATTCAAGAAATAGAGAGAGTCTTGTATCCAAGAAACGATCTCTAACAAGAACCCATGGTCGAAAATCAAGGACCCCACCACCAAAATCTAATGGCCAAAAATCCCGAGCCTCCCAAGTAAATGAAGGATTATTTCATTCCCAACCAATATCAACCCCCATCTTACATTCACATCCCTCAAAATCAAGCCATCCAATACGAGATCAAGTTAAGCACAATTCAAATGCTCCCTCATTCTATGGAAACACTAATGAGGATCCCTACAAGCACATTGATGAATTTTTAGAAATTTGTTCCACTGTAAAAATCTAAAATTTCTCAGATGGTGCCTTTAGATTGACCCTATTTCCATTCTCTCTTAAGGATAATGCTAAATATTGGTTAGGCACTATAGGGAAGCCATTGAGAACTTGGCCGAGATGCAACAAGAATTTTTGAAGAAGTTCTACCCTATAGGCCGCACCAATACCATGAAAAGGGCAATCACGGGTTTTACCCAAACTCCGGGGGAACAAATACATGAATCGTGGGAGAGACTCAAGGAATTGATTAGGAAATGTCCTCATCATGGATTGTCCAAGTGGCAAATAGTCCAAGTTTTTTATGAGGGCCTATCCGATCAATTTAGATAAATGGTAGATGCTTCATGTGGAGGGGCATTCATGAGCAAAAGTAAGGATGAGACATATGATTTGTTTGAAATGCTTAGTGATAATTCTATCAATCATGCCTCTTTATCATCCTATGAGAGATCTATTGGGCCCTCCAAGCGGGCCGGATTATATGAGGTCAAGTCCTGGGGAGATTTTGAGCCAAGATTGGATATAAGTCTCATTACTCAAAAGTTGGATAAGGTAGAGAGTCTGACTCAAAAATTAGACCAACTCTTGACTTTGAAGGAACCTTCTCTCCAACCATCATCACATTCATACTCGAGTCAATCTTTTGAGGCATGCACTCTATGTGCAAGCCTGGTCCATCACATCACATAATGCCCAACGGCGGCCCAATTACCACCATTCATACAAGAGCAAGTTCAAGCTGCTCAAGGATTCTCCAAGCCCAACTACGATCCATTCTCCAATTCTTATAATCCGGGTTGGAGAGATCATCCTAACTTCTCTTGGAAGGGTCAACAAACTCTACCTCAAGTTACCAACCCCTCCATCCATCAAGCCTAAAAGCAACCCATGCAAAGTCAAATTCAAGCTCAACCCAACACCTTCAATTCATTTGCTAGGGTCCACAAGCTCAATTCCTTCCTATGGGCTATTCACATTTTCAATCCAATCAAGGCCAACCCACTTACCAACCTCCACCTCAATCCAATTTCGAAGATAAATTCAATCAACTCTAACAAATCATTTTAAATCAACAACAATCCATTTCCAAATTAGAAATTCAAATAGGACAATTGGCGGAAGCTACAATGAGAAGAGAAGTGGGCCAACTTCCAAGTCAACCCTTGGCCAACCCTAGAAACCAACCTCCGGGTTTTCCTCCACAACGGGGCCTCCTACCTCAACCCGTCCCACAAGCCCAACCTAAAAACCCACAATTTGAGAATGTCAAAGCTATTTCAACCTTGAGAAGTGAGAAAGTGTTAGATGACCCATACAAGGATGGAAAAGTGATGCAAGAATCCATGAGAAAGGATCAAGATGAGGAGGGTGCAAACGAGGATAAATGCACTCAAGATAAGTTGGGGGGAGATTATAAATGGAAAAGAAAAGGACCATGAAGATCCAAATTCTTATCAACCCAAGGTCCCCTTCCCTAGTGCCTTAGAACCCAAGCCCACTAAGACTAGGCCGGCCCAAAATGAGGAGTTAATGGAACTCTTCACACAATTTCACATCAACATTCCACTCCTAGATGCCATAAAGCATGTTCCAGCCTATGCCAAATTCCACAAAGACCTTTGCACTCCAAGAAGGGGGCCTAAGATGGCCCCTAAGAAAATTTGACTCTTCGAAGATGTTAGTGCAGTCTTGATGAATAATCTCCCTAGGAAGTTGAAGGACCCCGGTGCTCCTCTCATCTCATGTGATATAGGTGGTGTAACTTTTGACCGTGCCCTCCTCAACTTAGGAGCTAGTGTCAACCTTTTACCAATCTCTGTTTATGAGCAATTTACCATAGGAAAACTTAAGCCAACCCCCGTAATTCTCCAACTAGCGGATCGCTCAGTCAAGACCCCTCGAGGTTTGATAGAAGATGTGATTGTCAAAGTCCATGACTGTTACTTCCCCGTTGATTTTCTCATTCTTGATATGGCCTCCCCCTCAGAGCTAAGTCACACTCCAATCATCCTAGGCCGCCCATTCCTTGCCACTGTCAAAGCCAACATCAACTGTACTACGGGGACCTTAGAAATCTCATTCGGGGGTCAAAAAGTCTCTCTCAATGTGTTCAAAGCTTCCCAATATTTAGACCTAGATGAAGAATGTCACTCCATAGACATTTGTGATGAGTTTCTTGAGAATGGTCTGGACATTGATCAAATAAGGGTTGCTAATGCCCTACAAGATTCTCCTCATCATTGTACCATTTGGCCTAAAGTTGAACCTCTTTCGACTTTGCAAGCCAAACTGGCTCTCCCATCACTTGAAAGTCCTCCTAAACTTGAGCTTAAGCCTCTTCCGGACTCCCTCAAATATGCATTCCTAGGCCCCGATCAAACTCTTCATGTTATATTGGCTTCCAACCTTACCCCTATCCAAGAAACCCTTCTGCTAGAAGTTCTTAGGACTTACAAGGGTGCCATAGGTTGGACGGTGGCCGATCTCAAGGGGATAAGTCCATCCATTTGTATGCATCACATTTACATGGAGCACGATGCCAAACCAAGTCGGGAAATGCAAAGGAGGATAAATTCGAACATGAAGGAGGTAGTGAAGAAGGAAGTTGTCAAATGGCTAGATGCGGGAATTATATATCCGATCTCGGATAGCCAATGGGTGAGTCCCACTCAAGTGGTTCCTAAGAAATCAGGGCTCACCGTGGTCAAAAATGAACAAGGAGAAGATGTGTCCACTAGGCTCACAACGGGATGGAGAGTGTGCATCGATTATAGGAAACTCAATGTCATGACCAAAAAGGACCATTTTTCACTCCCCTTCATTGACCAAATTGTAGAGAAGTTGGTGGGCCAAAGATATTTTTGTTTCCTAGATGGGTACTCCAGATATAATCAAGTGGCCATCGATTCGGAAGACCAAGAGAAGACCACCTTCACATGCCCATATGGCACATTTGCCTTTCGGAGAATGCCTTTTGGCCATTATAATGCACCGGCCACTTTTCAAAGGTGCATGATGGCTATTTTCTCCGATATGGTAGGAGAATTCCTAGAAGTCTTCATGGATATTTTTCTGTGTTCGGGGAATCATTTGAAAATTGCTTAAAAAATTTGATGAAAGTGCTTGCGAGGTCAACCAACCTTGTTCTTAGTTGGGAGAAGAGCCATTTTATGGTTCAAAAGGGCATAATTTTAGGCCACATTGTGTCCGAACGGGATATAGAGGTGGATAAGACCAATGTTGACCTCATTTCTAATCTTCCTCCTCCAGCCTCTGTTAGGCAAATTTGTTCATTTCTTGGCCATGTCGGCTTTTACCGCCAGTTCATAAGAAACTTTTCCAAGATTGCCCGCCCGCTAACTCTTCTCTTAGCCAAAGAAGCTCCATTCCATCTAAATGATGCTTGCCCAGAGGCCTTCAATACCCTTACAGAGGCTTTGACCAAAAGGCACCCATTCTTCAATCTCCCAATTAGTCTTTACCTTTTGAGATCATGTGTGATGTCTCCGACTATGCTATAGGGGCAATTCTAGGCCAAAGGATTGATAAATGTCCAGTGGTGATTTATTATGCGAGTCGCACCCTCGCTGATGCTCAACTTAACTACACCACCACGGAAACAGAGTTGCTAGCTGTCGTCTTTGCCCTTGAAAATTTTTGGTCATATCTTCTAGGGGCCAAAGTCATTATATATTCTGATCACTCAGCACTCAAGTACTTGTTCTCCAAGAAGGATGCCAAACCTAGACTCATTAGGTGGATCCTCTTACTCCAAGAATTTGATCTTGAAATCTGAGATAAAAAGGGTTCTGAAAATAAAGTTGCCGACCACCTTTCTCGGATTCTCACAACTGATAATGCTCCTTTATAAGATTCCTTTCATGATGAGCACCTCTTGTGCATTACCCATAGTCAACTCCCATGGTATGTAGATATTATCAACTACTTAGCTGTGGGATAAATTCCTAAGGGGTGGTCTAAACATGAAAAGGAACACTTTTTTACCAAAATCAAACACTATTTTTGGGAGGACCCAGAGTTATTTCATGCGGGTCTGGATCAAATAATTAGGAGGTGTGTCCCCGAGGAAGAGCAATAAAGTGTCCTGAACTTTTGTCACACTCTAGCCTGTGGGGGACATTTCGCGGGAAAGAAAATAGCCACCAAAGTGTTACAAAGTGGGTTCTTCTGGCTCACTCTCTTCAAAGATGCTTATGAATTTAGCAAGACTTGTCTTAGGTGTCAAGCTGTGGGAAACATGAGCCAACGAGACATGATGCCACTCAACCCCATTCTAGTGGTTGAAATCTTCGATGTTTGGGGAATTGACTTTATGGGACCCTTCCCACCATCATTTGGACATGAGTACATTCTAGTGGCAGTTGATTATGTGTCTAAATGGATTGAAGCCAGTGCCACCCGGACCAATGATCATAAAGTTGTCATGAAGTTTGTCCGAAAGAATATATTTTCAAGGTTTGGGTGTCCTAGGGCCATCATTAGCGATGGGGGTTCTCATTTCACTCATGCCCAATTTTGAGCTCTTCTCGGGAAATATGGGATCACTCACAAGATTGACACCCCCAAACAAGTGACCAAGTGGAAATATCCAATCGGGAGGTTAAAAATATCCTACAAAAATCCTTTAGGCCCGATAGGAAGGATTGGTCTAAAGATTGGATGACGCTCTTTAGGCCTATCGGACAGCATACAAGACCTCTATTGGCATGTCTCTATATAGGTTAATCTTTGTAAAAGCATGTCACCTATCTGTCGAGCTTGAGCATAGGGCCTATTAGGCTATTAAGCAATTCAATTTTGACTTAGCCCAAGTCGGATCTCATAGGGCCCTGCAATTAAATGAGTTGGAGGAGTTGCGCAATGAAGCCTATGAAAATGTAAAGATTTATAAAGCCAGGACCAAAGCTTTCCACGACAAACACATTGTGAGAAAATTCTTTCAACCCCATCAAAAAGTTTGGCTCTTTAATTCAAGGCTATGCCTATTTCCTAGGAAGTTGAAGTCTAGATGGGATGGACCATTTGTGATACTCAAAGTCTTTGATCATGGTGCCGTCAAAATTTTAGATCTTAAAAATGGTTAAATTTTCACTGTCAATGGTCGATGTCTTAAACCCTACTTGGAGAACACACAACTTGCACCAAAAGAATCAATCACACTGAGTGATCCTTAAAGGGAGGTCATCTGGATGAAGACGTTAAACTTAGCACTAGTTGGGAGGCAACCCAATGTTTCCTCTTTTATGTTTCAATAAGTCATTTTCATTTTTTGTGTAGGAGTTCGAAGAAGTCCTTTGCAAAATTGCATGTTAAAGAACCACATCTGCTCGCCCCAGGTTGTATCTTTCCTTCCCAAGCATTTATGTGCACATTGTTATTTTTACATATTGTTCATATCGTCAAAGAAAATGTTATTTAAGTTGGGGGAGGTAAGGGTAATCAATGTGAAAATCTCATGCAACCTGATGTCTCATTTTGTTATTAAAAAAAAAATCCCAACTAAGTTTTCAAGATTCATGCACTCATAAAAGAGACTCTGGAATGGAGAAGACTGTGGAGAAGGATGACAGAATGATGTCTAGTGTCTAGTAAAGAGAGCTAATTTAGCATCTCCTAAAGTCTCTTAGCACTTAAAAGAAATCACTTGCACACTAATGAAACAGGAAGGACATGCCTTCTGTCAGTTGGTATGGTGTCTGATACTCTGCCCTCCCTAGTGAAGAGTTAGATCTGAAAAAAAAATATGAAAAATGCCCCTGATCTTAGTAACCGGACTTGCTTCTCCTAAAGCAAGAGTTGAGGTTCGCGTCAAATGGTGAAGGGTTGTGCAGCACCATGTGTTTAAAGAGAGAGAGAGAGAAGAAGAAGAAAAACATGAAAAATACCCCTGATCTTAGTAACTGGGCCTGCTTCTCCTAAGTCAAGAGTTGAGATTCACGTCAAACGGTGAAGGGTTGTGCAGCACCATGTGTTCAAAAAGAAAAAAGGATCAAAGCTCTAATCTGGGAGGTGTAGAGTTGAAAGACACCTAGCTAAAATGACAATATGGAGGATGCAATTGTCCAAAGTGTGGATTTAGATTTCACTAGCACAAGTGCTATGAGACTCTGGGAGTAATCTAAGGAAGTTATGAGCATCATGTTCTAACCATATGGCTAGTATGCTTTAATAATTTCAAAGTCATAATCCTTAGTTTATTCTGTGAAAGAGGATCTTGTCATGAGGTATGAAATTTTTAAACTCTTGTTGGTCCCTATTTGTTAACTTAATTGCATTACTAAGGGACTAACAATGAGTAAGTTGGGGGTGTGATAAATGCTCAATTGTTTGTTTTAATTCATATCACACACATTATTTTTTGGACTTTAATGAAGTTAATTATGTAATTTTATATGATAATCTCAATCTCACATAAAATAGAGCTTTTTCTATTATTAATAGAATTGCATGATTAAGTTTAATCATAAGAAACTTTGCTTTCTACAAAATTCACTTTGTATGATCAAATAAGCATGGATAAATGACAAAACAAGTATACATTAGTTAAATCTTGAAGGGCCTTTGTATAATTTTTCTCATGATTTCATTAACTTGTGAACAGTGCCCTCACCCTCTCCCGCATGTGCAGCAGCAAGACGACGGCGTCTGGGGCTTTCTCAACTGGGCACGGCAGCAACATGGCAGCTGGCCATTGGTGTGCAGGCCTCTTCCTCCCCGACAAGTAGCAGGCTGTGCAGACATGGGGATCCGGCGAATACAGTAGACGAGCACGGCAGCAGCATGGCGGCCGGTCATTGGAGCGCAACCTCTCCCTCCCTCCGGACAGCAACTGCGGCAGGCGGAGCAGCTGTCCAGACGTAGCAGTGGCAAGATGGCCCAGCTCCAGGCGAGCAGACCTCAACAACCCACCCACAGGCGACAGCAGAGCAGACGCGACATAGTATACGTCCCACTGGCTGGGCTCCTTTAAATCCAGAGCTTCCCCCCTCAACGGGCCAACTCCCCCTTGGAGCATTCCCCCCCCCCCTCTCCTTCCTGATGTTCATCTCCTTCGCTCCCTTCCCCCTTGGCCGACCTTCCTTTCCCCTCTAACCTTCAAGACTTCTTCTCTCTTCTTGACCCCTCTTGTCTTGTCTCCTGTCCCTCCTACTCCTTCTTTTCTCCTCCTTATCCTCCACCCTCCCTCTCTTCCTGTCCGCAGCCACCGCCTGCCCTTGCGTGCGTGTTTGCCACTTTCACACTCCCTCTGCCTATCCTTCCTACCTTCTGCACACACACATCATCGCTCCCAGCACACCGTAAGCTCCCCTGCTCACACCACACACATACGTCGCACCGGACCATCCCTCTTGCTAAGCCTCTCTCTCTTCTACACCACCGGTCACACACACGCAGCACTGCCGGTGGTCTCCTCTTTCCACTCTCCTTCTTCCTTCTCTCCCTATCTCTCCTCTTCTATACAAACACACTGTCACCCACACATACATTGCCACCTTTGTAGGCCCTCCGTTCGCCCCCCCTCCGGCTCACCTTCACACACACACACCGCACACACATCTCCTCTCACCCCCTCTCTCTCCCTCTCTCTTTATCCCTCACACTCTGCATAACACACGCACTACCCTCCCATTTCCTCACTCTCCCTCTTTCTCTCTACTCACGTACACACTTGCACCATTCCCCTCCCCTCTGCACGGCACCGACCTCACCGCAACCGTCTTCTCTTCTCCACGCGCTCACACTTACACCCACACTCGCACACACGCTCTGGCACCATGACTTCTCCATTACACACACAGGCGCCATCACACACACATCCCTCCTCCTGCCAGCCATTCTCTCCTGCACCCTCTCACCCACACCCACACACAAACCGCCTCCTATATACACTGGTTATGCCTCCTCCTTGCTCTCCCTCTCTCTCTTTCCCAACGCACACACAACTGCACCGTCACTGCTAGCTCCACACCCGCTATTTGCCTCTCTCACCCTCTCTACACTCCTTCCCTCTTTCCCTCTCTTCCTCTCCATCATAAGCACACACGTACACTGCCATCCCTCTCTCTTTCTCTCTCTAACTCACACATACACTTTGTTCATTTCTTTCTTTTATCTTTTGTTTAACCCCCCCTCTCACCTCTCTCTAACTCTATCTCTTCTTCATTTTCTCTTGTGTCTCTGTCTAACTCCCTCAAGAGAATCCCTCTCTCACGACGACGTGCTCACCAAGGTTGGGTGTCACTCAAAGGCTCAATAAGTGTGGGCGTCGACGTCTCCATCTCCCCGGCTATATCCCCTCTCTAGTTGTTTAATTTTCATTCTTAGTTAGATTTTATTCCAAGAAGTGTTTTTTCTCTTTTCATTTTCTTGAACATCTCCTCATTGTAACCGCTTATTTTGGAGCATTAAGAATTAGTTAGAGTGTTTGTCTCTCTAAATCTTTTGTCCTCTCTATCTCTCTCTCTCCCTATTTCTCTCCTCTACCGCTCCAAGTTTCCTTAGATAGATTTTAATCTTGCGGTATCTTAATTGTTTTCCATAAAAAAGAAAAAAAAAATCCTTCCAACAACTTCTTCTGTTTATTCTTAAAGGTAAAAGATAAAAGAGATTTTTGACTTCAAAATATTAGCCTCCTCGTGGGATCGACCCGTATTCATCATTATACTTAAAATCTTAGTTTTATTATGTGAGTACAGAATTTTTGAAATTGAGTGCGTGACACTTTTAACGACGAGCTCCGTGTTCCACCACATGTCATATTTCTCCCTAGCAGTTCGAGGTGTTAATTCTATCATGAACTCTAGGTCGAAAGGGTTTTGTGGAAGATAGCCTAGACACACCTCAAAAGGTGACTTATTTGTCAAACTATGCACTGCTTGATTGAAAGAAAACTTCAAGTAGGGCAAACTCGCATCCCAAGTTTTGGGATGTCGAGCAATATAACCTCGTAGACGATGCACCATAGTTTGGTTGACCACTTCAGTCTACCTGTCGATTTGAGGATGGAAGGTGCTTCACTGTAGTTTTGTGTCCATCATGGACCACAATGATCTCCAAAAATTGCTCAGAAAGGGATAAGTGTCATATTTCGTATCATAAGTTGCATCACATTCATCACTTTTGAGCATTTAACAAGTATAGATGTGCATTAATATGGCAAAAATCTCATTCTCACCATTAATTTGAGTTTGCATGATTTTATCATTATTTTGAGTCAAAATCGCAGTGTGAGAAATATTTAAGAAAATACACAATTATTACAATTTATTTTGAAATGAAGAATATTGATTATTTTAAATTTTTTGAATTTTCAGGAAATAGCGATCGATGAACCAGACGCCATTTAATGAGCGACTCACCAAACGGGTGCCCATTTATTTGACTGAAAATAAAAAGAAAATGACTGAAAAAAAGACAGAAGAATGAGCGACTGAACAAATGGTCACATATTCATTTGATGAAAATAGAAAAAAGAGAAAAGCTGGAAAATAAAGAGGAATGTGTGACCATCTACTCAGGCTCAGATTCATTGGAAAAGAATGAGCGGCCGACCAAGCAGGCGCTCATTCAATTGTCCAAAAAATTAAAATAAAAATCAAGAAAAATGGAAAAAGAATGAGCGTCTGTTTACACAGTCGCCAATTCCTTGATTTATGGAAAAAGAAAATATCAAAATGATGAAATAAAGAATGGGCGACCACCTGTTCAGTTGCACATAGGAATGAGCACCCACTGCCCCAGTCACTATTTTCATGAGAGGCAGAAACAGAAACGGCACGCCCTGATCGTAGTTATCTTCCAATAATTGGACTTATCTCCTCTTGTTTGAAGAAAGGAGGACTCTAATCATGGCAAGATACCTATTTTGATCAATCTTTGATGCTGAAAAATCGGATTCAAGCTAATCTGGAAGGTCACGATCATGGGAGGTTTATGAATAGTATAAATAGATGCCAGAGTAGACCGATGGGGATGTTAGCCTTCTTCTTAGCCTATTTTTCATGCTCTTATGTTCATCTTTTTTAAATTGCTTTCTTCTACAAAGTACTGCGTTTTTAAGTTCTATGAAATTTCTTCTTCCTCCTCTTCCTCTAATTCTCTCGTCTTTTTAAGTTATACTCAGTTTTTCAAGGTTCTATCCTAGGTTTTTCACTATTCATCCACGCAAACCACTCTTGTTCCTCCCCATTTTTCACCATCCTCTAATCATTTTCTCCCTCTGCACTCTTCATCAACTTTCTTCCTCTCTTCATATTCTCCAACTTCTTCTTCTTCCACATCTTCTAATTCCTTATATATTTAAAGTTATTCTTCTTCTTCTCACCCTCTATTTGTAATTTATTTTTACTGTGTTTTCAACTCCATCGTACCTCCTCTACCTCTCTCTGTTCACCATCTTTTAAACACACTCACGCACACACATATTTATTTTTAAGTTTTTTTCTTCTTCTATCTCTCCCTCCTCTACTTTTCTCTAAACATCCCTTTGGCGGATCTTCTTCTTTCGGTGCTCACAAGGCGGCGTCTACTTCCAAAGCGGGGCGGTCTCTTCCAAGGCTCGGCAAGGAGACGATGGTGCTATTCTTCATCATCTTGGCTCTATTTCTTCCTTATTCCCTTAGTTTTATCAAGTTGTAATCTTTTAGTTTTTATAGAGTTGTACTCTTCCCTTAGCAATAAAAGTTGATTTTGCGCAATTTTTCTTTTATTTTCTCTCTATCTCCTTCTAAATTCTCTTCTCAACCCTCTCAAATTCTTTAGGTAGGTTTATTTTTAGTCTCAAGTTCATGCAATTTTAGTTTAGTTCTCAAAAGCTCACTCAAAATTCAGTTTTTAAAACATAAGGATTTTACAACTTGCTTCAAAAAGAAATTTTCTTCTCCGTGGGATCGACCCGTTCTTACCACTCTACTTGGATTTTATATCTTTTTTGTGAGTGAGTTCAGTTATTTTTGAAGTTATGACACGACTTTTGACGATGAGTTTTGTGCATATTAATTTTTGGCACCGTTGTCGGGGAAGAAAATAATTTTTTATAGTTAGATATTCTTGTGTTTGGTGTGTATATTTGTATATTAATTTTTCTATTTTTATTTTGTAAGAAGTAGAAGAAAAATTAGAAAATCAAAGAAAAGGGAAATTTGGACCTAAAATTCACAGAAAATCAACTATTGCAGAAAGCCAGAAAGCGTCACTGAAAGTCTGTATCTGTCACTACAGGGAGCAAGAAATCTGAAATTTTAAAAATTCTTGAAAAATCAAGTGTCGCTAAAGGTTAGTAAGCGTAGGTACAAGTTCTGTTTTTCTAATTTCTGAAAAATCTAAAAAAAAATCAAAAAAGTTCTTGAAAAATTCAAAAAAAATCAAAAAACCAGAAAAACACAAAGATCGTGATTTTTGACTTTATGCTTCAGTAGGTTGCATGTTGATTAGTGTTTTTAGTTGATATTTATCTTTTATCTATCTCTCTTTTTGAAAAAAAAATAAAAAACAAAAAAATTCTCTGAAAAAAATCAAATAATAAATAATAAAAAATCTTATCATATTATCATGCTCTCATATTAGTTGCATCTCTTTCATGCATTGTGCATTTTAGTTGATTTCTTATTTACTTGCATCATCATTTGAAAAAAAAATATTTCTCTTCTCTTCTATTTCCCCTTCTCAATGGCAAGTTAGGTTCTTTACACCCCTCTTGGAATTGGAAGGATCTTCTATTGAGCACTCCGTCTCTTTGGATTGGAATCTCCTTTTCTAAGACCTACATAAGTCCCCGCACCCGTGGATTCCCTCACGGACGCCAGACAGGTTGTACCACGAAGTACCTCGAAGTGAGATTACCCTTGGAAGGTCACACAAAAAAAGAGAGGGGTTTTAGAATTTATTTCTATTTTAAAAAATCGGTGTCTAGACTAGAGGTCAAGTGACAAACGCCTAAGCGAGCTTGTGGTTATTTAATTAGGCCCCTACGAAAGTAGGGAGCGCCTCCCACAACCCCACCTCTTACCTAGCTGGTGGACCAATTTGGTAGTGAGTGACAATTCTTATTTTGAAAAAAAAAAACACAACAAAACAAAAATAAAAATAAAAAAACCATCATTTTTTTTGCATACATTACTCATATAGTTATTGTTGCATTTGCATTACTTTGAAAAAAAAAAGAGAACATTCCCTTTGGGCCCTTTTTACATTGCATGCAAGGTAGGAGATCCTTACACCCACCTTTGCTAGGATCCATAGGAGAGATTGAGAGATTAGTGCATCTTAGAAATCACCATCAACCTAACCTCATGGCAGACCAAAACCAACAACAAGTAGCTCCCAAGCAAATGAAGGAATGTTTCTTGCCAAATTAATACCAACCTTCATTCTATGTTCAAACACCCCAAAATCAAGTAGCCCAATATGAAATCAAGTCAAGTACCATTCAGATGTTGCCATCTTTCTATGACAATACCAATGAGGATCCCTACAAACATCTTGATGAGTTCCTTCAGATTTGCTCAACAGTCAAGATCCAAAACTTTTTTGATGATGCTCTCAGGCTGACTCTCTTCTCATTCTCTCTCAAAGACAAAGCCAAATATTGGTTGGGAGCTTTGAGTAGATCCATAGATACATGGGCGGAAATGCAAAAAGAATTTTTGAAGAAATTATAACTTATAGGGTGAACCAATACCATGTGGAGAGTAATTACTGGATTCACTCAAAATCCTGGGGAACAAATCCATGAAGCTTGGGATAGATTGAAAGATTTACTTAGAAAATGCCCACATCATGGATTATCAAGATGGCAAATAGTTCAGGCATTCTACAAGGGATTAATTAAAAATTATCGCCAAATGGTGGATGCATCATGTGGGGGAGCTTTTATGAGTAAGAGCAAGAATGAAGCTTATGAATTATTTGAGATGTTAAGTGAAAATTACATTAGTCATGTCTCGCCTTCATCCTATGAGAGAATGATTGGGCCGTCTAAGAAGGGTGGGCATTATGAAGTTAAGAATCAAGGAGAATCTGAGAATAGGATAGACATTAATGCGCTAGCGTAAAAGTTAAATAAAGTGGACTTGTTGGCGCAAAAGATGGAGAAGGTGGATTTAGTAGCTCAAAAGCTAGATCAATTGTTGTCCATGAATATACAGGAACCTTCTTTTTCTTCTGCTCAACAATCTCAGCCTTTCTCAGATTCTAACCATCAAGAACTTTGTGCTCTTTGTTTAAGCCCAACTCATGCCATTATAGATTGCCCCACTGCGGCCCAACTTCTCCCATTCATCCAAGAACAAATTTTCACTGCTCACGGTGTTTCTAAGCCTCCTTATGATCCTTATTCCAACACCTACAATCCAGGCTGGAGAAATCACCCGAATTTTGCTTGGAAAACCTAACAAAGACCACCCATGCAATCAAATCCCTCAAGTCAATACGTTCAAAGGCAATCCTTTCAAGCTCCAGTTCAATCTCACCAACATTATCAATCTCCTTTTCAACAAGCTCAACATCAACACACTCAACCTCCTTATCAGCATTCTTAGGCCCCATATCATCAAGCTCAGTCATTTCAGGGCCAATATCACTAGTATCCTCCACACCGATTTCAACCTCAAGCTCCTTATCAACATCCTCCTCCTCAACCCCCTCAGCCCAATTTCGATGATAAATTTGACCAACTTTAGTAACTCATTCTTTCTCAACAACAATCCATTGCTAAGTTAGAGGGTTAAATAGGGCAATTGGCTGCTAGCAATATGAGGAGAGATGTATGTCAACTTCCTAGCCAACCTGTGGCTAATCCTAAGAATCAACCTCCGGGCTTTCACCAAAGAGCCCCTCTTCTTCCTCAACCAATCCAACCTCAGCCTCCCCCTCATATGAGCCCTCAATTTGAAAATGACAAGGCTATATCTACTCTTAGGAGCGGAAAGATTCTTGCTGATTCTTATAAGGTTAGGGGAGTTGGAAGTAGCTCAGCCCAAGAGGCCCAAGAAGAAAGTGATAGTGTAGCAACCCTGATAAATGAATATTTGAAATAAATTAAAACATATATATATTACAGTAGTAATACAGATAATAAGAATAGGGTTAATTAGATGAAGTAAAACAAAATTAAAATAACGCCTCTTATTAGGGCGTTAATTCAAAAAGAAACGCCTCTATCAAAGGCGTGACTAAAGAAAGGACGCCCACACGTGCGGTCGTCAACTCTCACGACCAAATAGGCAAGTAAGAGAAACGCCCATATATGGGACGTGTTTCAAAAACAAGGAACGCCCTTATCCAAGACGTTTCTTAAGAAACGACCTGAACTAGGTCGTTAATTAAAGAATCGACGCCCTTACCTAAGGCGTTAATTCAGTTCGTGAACCGTTCGAACCCAGAACTTATCCAGGGTAAGTGATAAGCATTAGAAAGAGTTCAAACGTGGTAATGACTCTATCATAGAAGTATTGCTTCCACACAATCACTAACCCTAATAGGACACCCAAAATCCTATAAAAACTCTCGTTCGGCCAACCCTAAAACTATTTGGACGAACTACTACTGCAGGTACGTGAAGAACATATGTTCTTCTATTTTTTTCTTCTTTTGTTTACAGTCGCATGAAGAATATTGATTATTCTTCTTCTCTTATTAACAGGTTAAGAGGCTCGGGCGTTTGAGGAACAAGAGTTCTTCATCCGTGTGTAAGTACCCCTTCCTCTACCTACAGTCCATGGATTTCAAGGAAACTAATATCTTCAATCTATCCTCTGTAGGATTCATCCAACGTCTGCAGCATCATTGATTCTTACAAATCCCTCACGGTCATCTCCAAATCAACTCTTAAGGTAGGATTTTCTCAAGTTACTGTAGCCCAAATAAATTAAGACAAGACTTATATACGTATTGACATGACATGCATACGGTTTAATATGGTTTTATTATGTTTCTGTAATATTTTGAAAGAGACGCCCCTGTCCAGGGCGCTAATTTACAAGACACGACCCTGCCCAGGTCGTCAATTTCATATTTGACGCCCTGTACACAGGCGTTAATTTCATGTAAATCTTAAGAACTGATTATCCATGCAATTACATGAAACCAAATAAATAATTGTTAACGGTTAAAAGTCAATAAACATGAAACATCAAATCTAATATACTGCATCTGAATTCCTGCCAATTTTTCTGTCATGACTATATGACTGTTATCCTTGATTATCGTGCAAATCTTGCTGACCGTGTAAATTCCTGATATTTCTTGAATTCACGACCTAGACTAGGTCGTTTTCCATGTGGTAACGCCCCATCACAGGGCGTGAATTAAAAATAAACGCCCCTTACTAGGGCGCGTATCTGTTAAAATCCTGGAATATATATTCTGTGAAAATAAGAATTTAATGATTAACGCCCCTGACAAGGGCGCGTTTTTGATAATTTCTGAAAATAAATATGTTCTGAAAAATATTGTAAATAAAAAGACGCCTGCTACTGTAGTCGTCAACTTCTGAAGAAACGCCCTTTCCGAAGGCGCGTCTTAGATAAATTATTGAATTATTGAAAATTCTGCAAAACGGACCATATGTAAACGCCCTTCTGTTAGGCGTTAATTACTTGAGAAACGACTTGACCTAAGTCGTTATTTTACTATAAACTGATTTGCTAACCGATGGTTTTATATATCGTAATATATATATCGGCACTATTCTCCACTCCGTGAGTATAGTCCCACGTTTCATGTTGATTTATCGATCACACTCAACTCTCATTGACATACAAGCTCTCCATTGGACATTCCGTTCCTTTGGACTAGCAAGTTAGTCATAGAGACCTCCGTAAGACTCCTCGTAGCCTTGGATTCCCTCAAGGCCGACTGAGCTGGTTGTACCCTAAAAACCCATTACACCATTGATGCCATGTCACTCTAAAGAAACATGGTATACCGGCCCTTATGATTATACAAAGAGTATATCATAAGAAATTCTTAATGGGATGATGATATCATGCCATATCATGTCGTTCTTGTAAACCTCAATTCTATGATAAGAATGAGGGTATCTTATCTTTGATATACTGTTCATGTGGACCTCAATTCTATATAAAGAATATCCATACTGATTTGTCATGGTACCCAAGTTAAGGGAATCATATTCTACCTAGTTTTATCGATATCGTGATTATACCGTTATTATCGCCATTCTATGTCCTTTGTCATATTTTGGACTCTATTCTATCAAAGTTGTCATACGTGTCTACAAGCTTGATTATTGAAATTCTATGTTGGCTATAAACAAGAGTGGATGTCAAAACACATGATAAATGCCTGCGCATATAGGGCCCGATCTGGTCTTGGGAGGAGCACCCGAAAGTACTTGTGCCCATGGGAGTTAAAATGATAAGGTATCTGGCATTATACCGAGTACTTGACTTGCTTGATTGGACATTCCACACACATCTTGTACTTGAATCGTACTTGACTTTACGTGAAATGCGTGGCCCAAAAAAGGGTAATTTACTTGCTTGATACATGATAGCCAAAGTTCTTGACATGACTTGTTAAACGTGCTTGCTTGAATACCTTGAATACACTTGTCATCTTGTTGGAAGTTCATGATTAAGTTCATCTTATTTCTTGATATTACATTCTCTCTATCTTGTCGTTTTATGCGAGCATGCATAGCTTTATTGCATTCATGAAAGATGTAATTACTTAAACCCCTTGCTAGTACTTGAGATATAATTTCCTACTGAGCGTTCGCTCATTCCGGTTGTCCCTTTTTACTTTTCAGGTAAGTCCGACGACGATGGAAGTCAATCGGATGGGAATGATCAAGAGTGAAAGAGATAGAGATTCTCCAAGTGTCATCTAGTCTTTTATATAGTTTCTTGATTCAAATATGTATTCTTTTCCTTTTTTTAAACAGAGTATTGGATTTGTAATAGTCTATCCGTTATGAAATAAAGGATTGGGTTATCTTGCTATTTTGCGCATCTCTATCTTTGTGTGGAATACACGACCACTCTGATTGACATGATTGATATAGACACGTCGCGCATCTCCGGGTATCTTCCGCGCTCGGGGCGTGACAGTCTTTGTGGTATCAGAGCCTAAGGTATTCAATTCCTAGGAAACCCAAGTCCAAGGATAGGTTTCAAAACCTTTAACCAAGTGAGAGTGGGTAGAACCAAGGGTTAAATGATCAATGAGTCCTTTATAAGATCATAGTGATATAATACTAACATAGCTATGGTAATTGTAGGATAATGGCTGCCGAACATGCTCAATGGCGCAACATGCAGCGTACCCTTCAAGGGATGACCCAAGTGCTACAACAGGTAGCACAAGGTGGTGCTCCACGAGCTGGAAGCTTACACCAAGCATTCAAGAATATGAATCCCCCGAAGTTCATGGGATCGACCGATCCAGACGATGCCGAGCATTGGGTTCGGGAGATTGAACGTATATTCCGTGTTATGCAATGCACGGATCAGGACAAAGTCTTATTAGCTACTTTCCAGTTAGAAAAGGATGCTAGATGCTGGTGGGAGTCGATTGAAGCTACTATTGACCCAACTCAAGTTACATGGGGTGAATTCGTTGAATATTTCAACGCCAAATATTTCTCTGATAGGGTCCAGGAAAAGAAGGCCGCCGAATTTGCCGCATTAAAGCAAAGATCTTTATCGGTGGCTGATTATGAAGCACAGTTCTCTAGACTGTCTAGATATGCTAAGCATTTAATTAGCACGGAAAAGATGAAAGCCCGTAGATTTCTTAATGGGCTTAGGCCCCACTATATTACTCAACTGGCGCCTATGGACATCCAAATTTATTCTGAAATAGTGCGCCGAGCTCAATTACTTGAAGATGCCACTGAACTATCTGATAGGATCCGTGGAAAAGACAAGAAGGAACAAGTCACGGGTTCGGGTTCTTTCAAACCCAACTTTAAGAAGAGGCCCAATAATGGGGGTTCTTCATCTCAAGATCAGAAATTCAAGAAGACCAAGCCTTTCTCTATCACCACTACCCCTTCGAATACAGTCTGCAAGCATTGTGACAAGGCTGGTCACAAGACAGAAGAATGCTGGAGGAAATTAGGAGCTTGTCTCCGTTGTGGAAGCCGTGAGCATCGGATTCCCGAGTGTCCATTAATGAACGACCAAGCCGGCGATAGTAAACGCCCGGTGACAAAGAATGCTCGTCTTCATGCAATACAGGAGACCGAACCGGAAGAAGAAGGCGGGTTGGTGGAAGGTACATTGAAAATTTGTTCCAAATATGCACATGTCTTATTTGATACGGGTGCATCGCATTCTATTGTTTCTAAGAAGTTTGCTGACCCATTACCTCTAGAACCAGAATGGATGAAGTTAATATTGTCTACTCCTCTCGGAAACGAGACGGATATCACACATCATTACCAAAACTGTGAGGTATTGGTTCGAGGAAAGAATTTTCCTATTGATCTTATCTGCTTAGATCTAAAGGAGTATGATGTTATACTAGGAGCATATTGGTTATCCAAATACCAGGCAACGGTTGCCGTGATAGCAAGATTGTTTTCAAGGAATTTCCGGAACTGACTTATACTAGTCCTAAGAGTCGAAGCAAATCCCCTCTTATCTCGGCTCTTCGAGCAAGCAAGCTTGTCAAGAAAGGAGGTGTATCCTTCCTTGCTTTTGTCACTATTAAAGAAGCTAAGGAAACCAAGATAGAAGACGTTCAAGTAGTACGAGAATTCCCAGACGTATTTCCGGAAGAATTGCCGGGATTACCCCCGCAAAGAGATGTGGCCTTTACCATCGACTTAGTCCCTGGTGCTGGTCCCGTTTCAAAGGCACCATATAGAATGTCCCCTGCTGAACTCAAGGAGTTGAAGGAGCAGTTGATGGAACTAATCCGAAAAGGGTTTATTAGACCAAGTACTTCCCCGTGGGGAGCACCAGTCTTATTTGTAAAGAAGAAGGATGGATCCATGAGATTGTGTATCGACTATCGATAATTGAATCATCTTACTATCAAGAACAAGTATCCACTGCCGAGAATCGATGAATTATTTGATCAGATTTCAGGATCCAAATATTTTTCCAAGATTGATCTCAGGTCGGGATACCATCAATTAAGAATCAAGGACGATGACATTCACAAGACTGCATTCAGAAGCAGGTATGGCCATTACGAATTTGTTGTTATGCCTTTTGGACTAACAAATGCCCCTGTTGCCTTTATGCAGTTAATGAATAGCATATTCAGGCCTTACTTGGATCAATTCGTAGTAGTCTTCATTGATGATATATTGATATATTCCAAGACTAAGGAAGAACATGAAGAACATTTGAGGATTGCATTGCTAGTCTTGAGGACAAATCAATTATATGCTAAACTCAGCAAATGCGAGTTCTGGCTTGAAGAAGTGGCTTTTCTCGGGCATGTCATATCAAAGGACGGATTATCTGTAGATCCGTCAAAAGTTGAAGCTGTGAGAAACTGGGAAAGACCCACTAATGCAAGCGAGATCAGAAGTTTCTTAGGTCTTGCAGGCTATTATCGGCGATTCATCAAAGATTTCTCTAAGATCGCCGTGCCCCTTACAAGGTTAACTCGCAAGGAGATCCGATACGAATGGAGTGAGGAATGTGAAAGAAGTTTTCAAACTCTCAAGGATCATCTCACCACAGCTCCGGTCTTAGCTCTACCGATAGAAGGAGAGAAATTCGAGGTCTACACTGATGCTTCTGGCATTGGCCTCGGATGTGTCCTAATGCAACAAGGAAAGGTCATAGCATACTCTTCACGTCAGCTGAAGAAGCATGAGGAGAATTACCCCGTCCATGACTTAGAACTGGCCGCGGTAGTATTTGCCCTAAAGATATGGAGACACTACTTATATGGAGCACAGTTTATTGTATACTCCGATCACAAAAGTCTCAAATATCTATTTTCACAAAAGGAGCTAAACATGAGACAAAGACGCTGGCTAGAATATCTCAAGGACTTCGACTTCAATATACAATACCATCCCGGAAAGGGTAATTATGTTGCTGACGCCCTTAGTCGAAAGCCGAGAGCAATGATAGCAAATTGTATGATGCAAGAATGGAGGTTACTTGAACAATTCTCCGAGCTCAATATAAGCTTGGACATGGAATCCAAATTTGTCACACTATCTCATGTAAGCATACAGTCAGATTTGTTATCTGAGATACAAACACTTCAGGATGATGATCCTATGTTAGTAGAAATCAAGGGCAGATTAGAAGGACAATCTGATTTTCAACTAACTTCTGATGGAAGATTATCGTTCAAAGATAGAACTTGTATACCTGATTGTCCGGAATTAAAGAAGAAGATCTTAGATGAAGCTCACCGATCAAGGTACACTATTCATCCAGGATCAACCAAAATGTACCAAGATGTAAAGAGGAACTTTTGGTGGCCTAATATGAAAAGAGAAATAGCGGACTATGTATCACGCTGTCTCACATGCCAACAGGTCAAGGCGGAACACCAAAAGCCTGCGAGAAAACTACATCCTCTAGATATTCCTAAGTGGAAATGGGAGGATATTGGTATGGACTTCATCATGGGTTTGTCTAAATCTAAAGGAGGACATGATGGAATCTGGGTTATCATTGACCGATTGACTAAATCGGCACATTTCTTGCCAATCAAAAGCCGATGGTCAATTGATGTGCTAGCTGCACTATACATCAAAGAAATAGTCAGGATACATGGAATTCCTGTCTCAATCGTGTCTGATAGAGATCCCCGTTTTACTTCTCATTTTTGGAAGGGATTACAACATTCGTTGGGGACAAGGCTCAACTTTAGTACTGCTTTTCACCCACAAACGGATGGTCAGACCGAGCGAACTAATCAAGTTGTTGAAGATATGCTGAGAGCATGCATTATTGACTTTGGAGGAAGCTGGCATGACCACTTACCTTTAGTTGAATTTGCATATAATAATAGCTACCAAGCTAGTATCCAAATGGCACCTTTCGAAGCCTTATACGGAAGGAGTTGCCGATCTCCCATATGTTGGAACGAAGTTGGAGAAAAACAACTATTAGGTCCAGACATGGTAAGGGATACAACCGAGAAGATACAAGTAATCAGGGAAAGATTACAAGTTGCTCAGACCAGACAAAAGACTTATGCAGATACAAGAAGAAGAGATCTTGAATTCCAAATCGGAGATCATGTATTTCTCAAGATATCGCCTGGACGTGGCATACGAAGATTTGGTGTTAAGGGCAAGCTTACGCCAAGATTCATCGGACCATTTGAGATACTCGAAAGAGTTGGCGAGGTTGCTTATCGCATCGCATTACCTCCTCAATTGTCCGAGGTACATAATGTATTTCACATATCCATGTTGAAGAAGTACGTGCACGATCCATCTCATATTATTGAACATGGAGATCTGGTGATCCAGAAAGATCTCACATATGAACAGAAGCCTATGAAGATCTTGGATCGAGAAATACGAGCTCTAAGGAATAAGGTTATTCCCATGCTCAAGGTGCAATGGAATAAGAATCCCGAACGCGAAGCGACATGGGAGACCGAAGAATCTATGAAGAAACGATTTCCCGAGTTATTCTAAGAGGTATATGTTCTACGCTCTCCACATGTATAATTATATATATATTGAATTTGGGGACCAAATTCATTTTAAGTGGGGGAGGGTGTAGCAACCCTGATAAATGAATATTTGAAATAAATTAAAACATATATATATTACAGTAGTAATACAGATAATAAGAATAGGGTTAATTAGATGAAGTAAAATAAAATTAAAATAACGCCTCTTATTAGGGCGTTAATTCAAAAAGAAACGCCTCTATCAAAGGCGTGACTAAAGAAAGGACGCCCACACGTGCGGTCGTCAACTCTCACGACCAAATAGGCAAGTAAGAGAAACGCCCATATATGGGGCGTGTTTCAAAAACAAGGAACGCCCTTATCCAAGACGTTTCTTAAGAAACGACCTGAACTAGGTCGTTAATTAAAGAATCGACGCCCTTACCTAAGGCGTTAATTCAGTTCGTGAACCGTTCGAACCCAGAACTTATCCAGGGTAAGTGATAAGCATTAGAAAGAGTTCAAACGTGGTAATGACTCTATCATAGAAGTATTGCTTCCACACAATCACTAACCCTAATAGGACACCCAAAATCCTATAAAAACTCTCGTTCGGCCAACCCTAAAACTATTTGGACGAACTACTGCTGCAGGTACGTGAAGAACATATGTTCTTCTATTTTTTTCTTCTTTTGTTTACAGTCGCATGAAGAATATTGATTATTCTTCTTCTCTTATTAACAGGTTAAGAGGCTCGGGCGTTTGAGGAACAAGAGTTCTTCATCCGTGTGTAAGTACCCCTTCCTCTACCTACAGTCCATGGATTTCAAGGAAACTAATATCTTCAATCTATCCTCTGTAGGATTCATCCAACGTCTGCAGCATCATTGATTCTTACAAATCCCTCACGGTCATCTCCAAATCAACTCTTAAGGTAGGATTTTCTCAAGTTACTGTAGCCCAAATAAATTAAGACAAGACTTATATACGTATTGACATGACATGCATACGGTTTAATATGGTTTTATTATGTTTCTGCAATATTTTGAAAGAGACGCCCCTGTCCAGGGCGCTAATTTACAAGACACGACCCTGCCCAGGTCGTCAATTTCATGTAAATCTTAAGAACTGATTATCCATGCAATTACATGAAACCAAATCAATAATTGTTAACGGTTAAAAGTCAATAAACATGAAACATCAAATCTAATATACTGCATCTGAATTCCTGCCAATTTTCCTGTCATGACTATATGATTGTTATCCTTGATTATCGTGCAAATCTTGCTGACCGTGTAAATTCCTGATATTTCTTGAATTCACGACCTAGACTAGGTCGTTTTCCATGTGGTAACGCCCCATCACAGGGCGTGAATTAAAAATAAACGCCCCTTACTAGGGCGCGTATCTGTTAAAATCCTGGAATATATATTCTGTGAAAATAAGAATTTAATGATTAACGCCCCTGACAAGGGCGCGTTTTTGATAATTTCTAAAAATAAATATGTTCTGAAAAATATTGTAAATAAAAAGACGCCTGCTACTGTAGTCGTCAACTTCTGAAGAAACGCCCTTTCCGAAGGCGCGTCTTAGATAAATTATTGAATTATTGAAAATTCTGTAAAACGGACCATATGTAAACGCCCTTCTGTTAGGCGTTAATTACTTGAGAAACGACTTGACCTAAGTCGTTATTTTACTATAAACTGATTTGCTAACCGATGGTTTTATATATCGTAATATATATATCGGCACTATTCTCCACTCCGTGAGTATAGTCCCACGTTTCATGTTGATTTATCGATCACACTCAACTCTCATTGACATACAAGCTCTCCATTGGACATTCCGTTCCTTTGGACTAGCAAGTTAGTCATAGAGACCTCCGTAAGACTCCTCGTAGCCTTGGATTCCCTCAAGGCCGACTGAGCTGGTTGTACCCTAAAAACCCATTACACCATTGATGCCATGTCACTCTAAAGAAACATGGTATACCGGCCCTTATGATTATACAAAGAGTATATCATAAGAAATTCTTAATGGGATGATGATATCATGCCATATCATGTCGTTCTTGTAAACCTCAATTCTATGATAAGAATGAGGGTATCTTATCTTTGATATACTGTTCATGTGGACCTCAATTCTATATAAAGAATATCCATACTGATTTGTCATGGTACCCAAGTTAAGGGAATCATATTCTACCTAGTTTTATCGATATCGTGATTATACCGTTATTATCGCCATTCTATGTCCTTTGTCATATTTTGGACTCTATTCTATCAAAGTTGTCATACGTGTCTACAAGCTTGATTATTGAAATTCTATGTTGGCTATAAACAAGAGTGGATGTCAAAACACATGATAAATGCCTGCGCATATAGGGCCCGATCTGGTCCTGGGAGGAGCACCCGAAAGTACTTGTGCCCATGGGAGTTAAAATGATAAGGTATCTGGCATTATACCGAGTACTTGACTTGCTTGATTGGACATTCCACACACATCTTGTACTTGAATCGTACTTGACTTTACGTGAAATGCGTGGCCCGAAAAAGGGTAATTTACTTGCTTGATACATGATAGCCAAAGTTCTTGACATGACTTGTTAAACGTGCTTGCTTGAATACCTTGAATACACTTGTCATCTTGTTGGAAGTTCATGATTAAGTTCATCTTATTTCTTGATATTACATTCTCTCTATCTTGTCGTTTTATGCGAGCATGCATAGCTTTATTGCATTCATGAAAGATGTAATTACTTAAACCCCTTGCTAGTACTTGAGATATAATTTCCTACTGAGCGTTCGCTCATTCCGTTTGTCCCTTTTTACTTTTTAGGTAAGTCCGACGACGATGGAAGTCAATCGGATGGGAATGATCAAGAGTGAAAGAGATAGAGATTCTCCAAGTGTCATCTAGTCTTTTCTATAGTTTCTTGAGTCAAATATGTATTCTTTTCCTTTTTTTAAACAGAGTATTGGATTTGTAATAGTCTATCCGTTATGAAATAAAGGATTGGGTTATCTTGCTATTTTGCGCATCTCTGTCTTTGTGTCGAATACACGACCACTCTGATTGACATGATTGATATAGACACGTCGCGCATCTCCGGGTATCTTCCGCGCTCGGGGCGTGACAGATAGTGAGGACGATGAGCCGGTGATTGTGCAAGAGAAAAAGAAGCCAGGGGGGGAGAAGGAACTAGATAAAGGAAAAGCTAAGGTTGATGAAGGACTCCAAGAATATGTGCCAAAGGCCTCTTTTCTCGATGCTCTAAAGCTGAAGGCTCACAAGAAGATGTCGGTTCAACAGGAAGAATTAGTGGAATTGTTTAAACAAGTGAATATCAATATTCCACTCTTGGACGCAATCAAACATGTGCCGGCATATGCGAAGTTTTTGAAAGTACTTTGTACTCTAAAGAGAGAGCCGAAGGCGGTAACTCAAAAGATCCGCTCATCTGAGGATGTTAGTGTTATTGTGATGAATCATTTACCAAAGAAGTTGAAGGATCCTGGTGCTCCATTAATTTCCTGTGACATAGGTGGAGTCACTTTTGATCGAACATTGCTTGACCTAGGTGCTATTGTGAATCTTTTGCCCACCTTCATATACGACCAATTTAATCTGGGGGAGTTAAAGCCCACTTCAATAATCCTTCAACTGGCGGATCGGTCAGTGAAAACTCCAAGGGGTCTGTTGGAGGATGTGATTGTAAAAGTACATGAGTGTTATTTCCCGGTGGATTTTCTTATTCTGGATATGGCCTCGTCCTAGGATCTAAAGCACACACCAATTATTTTGGGACGTCCGTTTTTAGCTACGGCAAAGGCCAACATAAACTGTGCCACGGGAATGATGGATATCTCTTTTGCAAGTGAGAAAGTTTCTTTAAATATTTTTAGGGCATCTCAATATCTGGAACAAGATGAGGAATGTAATGCTATTGATATTTTTGAGGAATTGATCGATGAAAACCCGGATGAAGTAAAGGATACCTTAGAAGAGGGTAGCATGCAGCAAGATTCTCTATTCTCTTCCGAGCCCTACTCTAGGATAGAGACACTCTCTCCATTGAAAGCTGAACTTGTTCTTCCATCTCTGGATCATCCGCCTGCTCTGGAATTGAAACCTATGTCGGATTCTCTTAAGTACGCTTATATGGGCCCTGACCACACTCTGTCCGTGATTATTACTTCTAATCTCACTTCTGCTCAAGAATCTCAACTTTTAGATGTCCTTAAGGAGCACATGGGGGCGATAGGTTGGTCAGTGGCAGATTTAAAAGGCATTAGTTCGGATGTTTGCATGCACTACATATATTTAGAGGACAATGCTAAGCCGAGTAGGGAAATGCAGCGCAGGCTCAATCTGAATATGAAAGAGGTGGTTAAGAAGGAAGTTGTGAAGTGGCTAGATGTTGGGATTATATATCCCATTTTAGATAGTAAGTGGGTCAGCCCGACGCAAGTTGTGCCGAAGAAAGCAGGGCAGACCGTTGTGACAAATGAAAAAGGAGAAGAAGTGCCCATGCGACTACAGACGGGGTGGAGAGTTTGCATAGATTACAGAAAATTGAATTCAGTAACAAAGAAAGATCATTTCCTACTCCCATTTGTAGATCAGATTTTAGTGAGACTGGCTGGGCAGAATTATTTTTTCTTTTTGGATGGCTACTCCGGGTATAATCCGGTTGCAATTTACCTGGAAGATCAGGAAAATACAAAGTTCACGTGCCCCTATGGCACGTTTGCTTTTAGAAGAATGCCATTCGAACTTTGCAATGCCCCAGTCACCTTTCAGCGGTGCATGGTGTCTATCTTTTCTGAAATGGTGGGTGAATTTTTGGAAGTCTGTATGGATGATTTCTTAGTGTTTGGTACTTCTTTTGAAAGTTGCTTGGAAAATCTGACTCGAGTGTTGAAAAGGTGCATTGCATCAAATCTTGTGTTAAGCTGGGAGAAGAGCCATTTTATGGTAAGAGAAGGGATAGTGCTAGGCCATGTTGTATCTGAAAAGGGAATAGAGGTCGACAAAGCTAAGGTCGATTTGATTTCTAATCTTCCTCCTCCCACATTTGTCAAGCAAATCCGTTCTTTTCTTAGCCATGTAGGTTTCTATAGAAGATTCATTCAAAACTTCTCTACCATTGCTCGTCCACTCACTCAGTTGCTTGCCAAAGACACTCCCTTTCAATTAGATGATTCCTGTCTAGAGGCATTGAATTCTTTAAAAGCGGCCCTAACTCAAGCTCCGATTCTTCAATCTCCAAATTGGTCGCTCCCTTTTGAAATTATGTGTGATTCCTCAGACTATGCTGTTAGAGCTGTCATGGGTCAAAGGATTGATAAGAAGCCCGTGGTAATCTATTATGCGAGCCACACCCTCACTGATGCACAGTTGAATTACACAACCACAGAGAAAGAATTGTTGGCTGTTGTTTTCACCATGGAGAAATTTTATTCATATTTGTTAGGGGCTAAGGTCATTGTTTATTCTGATCACTCTACTTTGAGATACTTGCTTTCCAAGAAGGATTCTAAACCCCGTCTCATTCATTGGATTTTATTGCTGCAAGAGTTTGATTTGGAAATAAGGGACAAGAAGGGGTCAGAGAATGTTGTAGCTGATCATCTGTCAAGGATAGTGATACCTGATAGTGCTCCGATGTCTGGTTCTTTTCTCGATGAACAAATTCTATTTATCTCTCATACTTCAATCCCCTGGTACGCTCATATTGTCAATTACCTGGCGGTAGGATAGATTCCAGGAGGGTGGAGTAAGCAGGAAAAGGATCGGTTCTTTTCAAAGGTCAAACACTATTTTTGGGAGGACCCGGAGCTGTTTTATATGGGTCCTGATCAAATTATAAGAAAATGTGTCCCGGAAGAGGAACACCAATCGGTGTTGAATTTTTGTCATAGTCTTGCTTGTGGGGGATACTTTTCTGGAAAGAAGACTGCGGCTAAGGTTCTACAGAGTGGATTCTATTGGCCCACTTTATTTAAGGATGCTTATGAATTCACTAAAACTTGTTTGAGGTGTCAAGCCATGGGCAATAATTCTAAGAAAGATATGATGCCGCTGAATCCCATTCTGGTAGTAGAAATCTTTGATGTTTGGGGTATTGATTTTATGGGACCGTTTCCACCTTCTTTTGGGAATTAATACATCTTGGTGGCAGTCGATTATGTTTCCAAATGGATTGAAGCTATAGCCACAAGGACCAATGATCATAAGGTGGTGATTAAGTTTTTGAAGAAGAATATTTTCTCTAGATTTGGGTGTCCGAGGGCTATCATCAGTGATGGGGGTTCTCACTTCACTCACTCTCAATTCCGAGCTTTGCTTCACAAATATGGCATCACTCATAAGCTCGCCACCCCCTATCATCCCCAAACAAGTGGTCAGGTTGAAGTGTCCAATAGAGAGATCAAGAACATTTTGCATAAGACAGTTAGGCCGGATAGGAAAGACTGATCCGAGAGAATAGACGATGGATTATGAGCCTATAGAACTGCATTTAAGACTCCCATTGGCATGTCCCCATACCACCTCATCTTTGGAAAAGCCTGCCACTTACATGTAGAACTGGAACATAGAGTATATTGGGCCATTAAATAAGTCAATTTTGATCTCACTCAAGCTGGGTCCCAAAGAGCTCTGCAACTCAATGAATTGGAGGAACTACGTAATGAAGCCTACAAAAATTTCAAGATTTATAAAACTAAAACTAAGGCATTTCACGATAAGCATATTCATAGGAAAACTTTTTATGTGAATCAAAAGGGTTGACTTTTTAACTCCATGCTACGCTTCTTCCCCGGTAAGATAGACCATTTGCAGTTGTTAAGGCTTTTGACCATGGCGCTGTCAAAATTTTGAACCTTAATAATGACAACATTTTCACTGTTAACGGCCAACGATTGAAGCCTTACTTGGAAAATGAAACATTGTCAAAAGAATCTATTGCTTTGTGTGATTTGGAATAAAATCTTTTTGAGCTTTCATGCGTCTGACTGAAGACGGAAAACTTAGCGCTTCTAAGAGGCAACCCAATACTTTTGTTATTTGATGTTCTGCTTTAGTTTGTTTTCAGTAGTCAGGTCAATTGGAGAAGGAGCCATCACATATCAATAAAGGACCAATTCACCCCGTGCACCAGGTTGTATCCTTTCATCTCAACCATATTCTATGTTACATTGTTCTATTGCTTTCTATTGCATATGCCATTGAGGTCAATGTCATTCAAGTTGGAGGGGGGAGAGAGAAAAATAAAAATTTTCATGATGCATATAGTATTGAAAGGAGTTCTTGCATGATCATAATGTCCTGCATTTTTGCATAAAATAAAAAGGATGAAATCCTCAATTGAGTTTCTTGATTCACGCTTCAATCGAAAGTAATTCTAGAATAGAAAAGACTAGGGAGAAGGATGATAGAAAATTTATTTCAATCTAGATATAGAAAATTGATATAATAATCTCTTTAAAGTTCATGTGCACTTTAGAAAAGAAAAGTCACTTTGCACATAATGAAGCAAGCAAGATAAGCCTTCTGCTATTTTGGGTACGTTGTCTGATATTCTGCACTTCTGGAGGAAGAGTTATTTTAAAAAAGCTTTCTGTCAAGTTCTATCTGATGCGGGACGGGACGCGAACCTGGGACTCTAGCTCACGGATGCCCCTAAGCGAGGGAAACGTGCGGATGTGCACGGTTGAGAAACTGGAAATGAGTCTCGGGTATCGACTTTTCCATGTGCTTAGATTGAGTCACGGGGCGGGTCACACTCACTCTCTCGCAGCGGTGATTGAAATAATATAACGAGCTAATTAACCTATCACTCTAGCAGCGGCATTCAAAAATATACGAGTAAAGCAAATGCCAAGAGGGGAGCGGAAACGATACCTCCACGCTTCAGGCGTGGGGAAGGCGATCCCGACCAAGACTCGTACTCCCGGTACACATTAATTAAATTATTATAGCAGTAATTTTATGGCCCACTCCGCGAAGGGAGGTAAAGGGCGACAACAATAACCTGGGAATACCAAGCTTGGGTTGACGGGCAGCAATTTGGAACGCTCTCGGGCCGGAGACGGGCTGCTGGTCCGGCTTGGTTCAGCGGGGCCCGCGGGACAGCAGGTGGGTCCGGCTATTGGGACGGCGGTGCCCAGGTGACTCCTTACTGTGGCGGCTTGCTGGGATGCTGCAGGGGGGATGTCGATCGATCTCCGGGAGTGGCGGTCGCCGGAGGTATCCCGGCATATTTTATCGGGATTAACCGGTGGACTGATTTGCTGGCATGTTCTCGAATCAAAAATGCGCGCCTTCACGAAAATAATTTTTACACCCAGATCCGGCGTCGGATCGAGGCGAAATTGGTACCATTAGAAACTAGACTCAAAGGGCTACAACATATATTATTTTTAGATCCATCCAGTAAACGGATTGAAAATGAGAAACTCTGTGGGTTGTAGTAGTTTTTGGCCCAAAATTACAGACAGTCAGGATAGAACAGGATATGCCTGAAAATGAATTTTGATCGACCTAAAGATGATGGATCTAGACTCTGGGAAAATTATGGGTGGAAGAGGGGGATGTGAGGAACATGTATGATTTTTTTAGAATTTTTTGGAGAAGGCTAAGGGTGGGGGAAAAATACGACAACAAGACATTATTCCGCAGACCTGCTGATTGGCAGACTATCAGGGGTGGAACTAAAATATGGGGAAAAATACCAAACGAAGGCGAAATGACACGAAATTTGAACTGAGGTTGGGTGATGATAAGAGGAACAAACCCTCAAAATTGGAGCTCGAACAGATCTCCTGATTGGGAGATAAAATTTTGGCTTCAAGCTTCTGTCCAGGGGTGGATAGAACTCCGACGAGGCGGCGGTGGTGGTGCGATGGCGGCGGCGGCGGCGGTGCTGAGCTTCTCACTCAGAGAGGGGGTAATTGTGAGGCTTCACACCTCTGAAATTCGGAGCTATCACAGCTCCAAGGGAGAGAGGGTGCCCTTGGGCAAATTGAGCAACAAATGGAATTTTCTCTTCATTAATTGCTAAGGAATTCACAAAATACATGGGTTAGATAGAAATAAAAAAAAGACATAAACTACCCTCAGATCTAGGGTTAGGGAGGGGTAAATAAGGATGGGATAATTAATCCCCCATGTGGTCAAATGATCAAATTAAATAAAATACAACAAGGAATAAACAATAGTAAAGGGGGGAGCATCTTGGACTTTGCTTGGTCCAACTTTAAATTTTCTTCCACCTTGTTCCCCCCCTTGGTCCAAGTCCAATCTTGGACTTTGAACTAGCCCCACATGGGCCCTAGATCCTAGGTGGACCAATGGAAAATAAGGTGGGGGCCCTGCTGGACCTACTGGCAAATTACATAGAAACCCAATGGCCTTTTTGCAAAGAAACCTAAAGATTCCTAATGACTAACCCTTTGGTTTATAATGTCTTACAATTACAAACCCAATTAGCCAAGGATATAAATGCAAAAAAAAAGGACACAAACGTAAAAATAAAAGGTTAGTGCTCGGTGTTGATTCCCATCAATTCTCTCCGGGTGGGAAGAACTCGACCCCGTCGAATAAGGGATGCGGCTGCTCGTGTGGCTCCTGCGGATCGGACACCATACCAGGTAGCGCGGAGTACGCTCCACTCCAAGTAATCGTGACCTGCTCATCTCGTATATATTCGATATGCTCACGCTGCTGTGGGAAGGAGGCTAGTGGTGGATACTCCGAAGTGGGGTCACTCTCAAAGGAAGGAGACGGCTCAATGACTCACTAGGAATAACCGTCGGGTCCCTATATGTGACTAGATCCGAGATATTGAGGTAGAGTCGATCTCAAATTCTGACAAGTCTACAATGTACACATTAGATCTGACTTGCCTCACGCTCGAAAGGGACAGACATCGCGAGCTGACATTAGACCGACTCGTATGCAGACTCTCACAAACTGTACGAAACAAACACTCACACATGAGCCTAGGCCATAAATGACCCTAGACAAACCTAGACACTCATAGTAATACTATGATTGACGACAAAAAGACACAAACACAAGGGAAACATGACTCGGTAAGGATGACGGACACCGTCTACATACACTAGGTGTAAGGAAAGACTAACCCACAACTTGATGTCGTGAGTCTCAACCCTCGTCAACCATCTCCGGTTCGAGAAGACTCGCCCGCGGGTATGGAAGTGCGGGAGGATGAGGAGGCGGGTGACGGGAAGGCAATCCAGATGCCTGGTGTGGAGCATGAAAAAGGGGATGTCCGGATACTGTCTCTCGTATGCATGGCAGAAATCAAACCATACCGTGTTAACAAAAGGTGTCGACAATGGTACGGTAGTCACAAGTGGCTGCGCTACCGTAGGAGAGACAGGTAAGAGCGGGATGGCTGACTGTATAGGGTCGGCGGATGGCATATCCACCGAGGGCAAAGTGGGGGGGACAGACAGCTCCGGGATGACTGGTGGGGTTGGGGTGGCTAACAGACCCTGGCCCTCTCTTGGATCACTCTCTATCCTTAAAACATCAGCGAGGTACTCCTCGGCCAACTCTTGGTCAGCCTCATAACTCACTAGAATAGGCTCGGGAGAGGCATCCTCCGAATGGTTGTCCTCTAAGGTAGGGGAATGTGAAGGACACGGGTCGGAGAAATGGCTAATCCCGCTACAGGGGGCCACATGGGTGGGTTCCGGGAGAGGTGGTGGGCGTGAGTCTGGAGGTGGAACGGGCCGCTGGGGCAGGGTGGTTAGTGACACGGAGGTGGTCGACTGAATGCCATCGTGGAAGATGAACTCACCGGGTAGGTGAGGTGGGTATAAGGTGCAGGTCCTCCTATCCCGGTCAAAGGTCGCTCGCCTCTCTTCCAACCAATTTTGGCCTAAAATGATGCATAGACCAGCAAGTGTGTCGACCTTGCACCATGCCCCATCGTCATAAAGAACGGGGCCGAATCTCCATTGGAACTCTACGAATGCTAAGCCACCATTGAGAACAATTTCCCCGGTCTTAGAGAGAGACTCAACTATGTCTTGTGAGACACAGTTAGATGACACCCTACTGATGAAGTCGATTTCGTATGCAACCCATTAGGTAGAATGGCAGTGGACACTATAGGGCGTTGGAACGACTCGGTTGTGGGCTTAGGGGTCGGGTGTCGGGCCATGAAAGCATTGAATTGGGCCACCAGGGATGACCAATCGGACGCATAGTCTCGGGGAACGGCCATGGGCTGGTGGGTAGTTGGACATGCAGATAACTAAGTGACACTCTATTGGACTAGACACGACCCTAAAACAACAATGCAAAGTTGGAATGCGGACTCGACTACAAACCTAGACTCAACCAATATCTGGTACGTGACGGAGGTATGATCCAAAGACCGAACTCACGCAAGTGTGCAACCTTCCCAATAGGTGTAACCTATCGTTCTGGGAACACCTTTTGATATACCGGGTAAAGGAATGCAAATGCGACACCTTGGACCGACTAACCGACGACCCTAGACTCGACTTCGCTCTGATACCAATTTGATGCAGGATGGGACGCGAACCTGGGACTCTAGCTCGCAAACGCCCATAAGCGAGGGAAACGTGCGGATGTGCGTGGCTGAGAAACTGGCAATGAGTCTCGGGTATCGACTTTTTCGCGTGCTCAGATTGAGTCACAGGACGGGTCACACTCACTCTCTCGCAGCGGTGATTGAAATAATATAACGAGCTAATTAACCTATCACTCTAACAGTGGCATTCAAAAATATACGAGTAAAGCAAATGCCAAGAGGGGAGCAGAAACAATACCTCCACGCTCCGGACATGGGGAAGGCGATCCTGGCCAAGACTCGTACTCCCGATACACAGTAATTAAATTATTACATCAGTAATTTTATGGCCCACTCCACGCAGGGAGGTAAAGGGCGACAACAATAACCCGGGAATACCAAGCTTGGGTTGACGAGCAGCAATTTGGAACGCTCCTGGGCCGGAGACGGGCTGCTGGTCTGGCTCGGTTCTGCGGGGCCCGCGGGACAGCAGGTGGGTCCGGCTGCTGGGACGGCGGTGCCCAGGCGACTCCTTACTGCGGTGGCTTGCTGGGATACTGCAGGGGGGATGTCGATCGATCTCCGGGAGTGGCGGTCACCGGAGGTATCCCGGCATATTTTACCGGGATTAACCGGTGGACTGATTTGCTGGCCTGTTCTCGGATCAAAAATGCACGCCTTTACGAAAATAATTTTTACACCCAGATCCGGTGTCAGATCGAGGCGAAATTGGTACCATTAGAAACTAGACTCAAAGGGCTACAACATATATTATTTTCAATTCCATCCAGTAAACGGATTGGAAATGAAAAACTCTGTGGGTTGTAGTTGTTTCTGGTCCGAAATTACAGACAGTTAGGACAGAACAGGATCTGTCTGAAAATAAATTTTGACCGACCTAAAAATGATAGATCTAGACTCTGGGAAAATTATGGGTGGAAGAGGGGGATGTGAGAAACATGTATGATTTTTTTGGGAATTTTTGGAGAAGCTTAAGGGTGGGGGGAAAATACAACAACAAGACACTATCCCGTAGATCTGCTGATTGGCAGACTGTCAGGGGTGGAACTAAAATATGGGGAAAAATACCAAACGAAGGTCAAATGACACGAAATTTGTACTGGGGTTAGGGGATGATAAGAGGAACAAACCCTAAAAATTAGAGCTCGAACAGATCTCTTGATTGGGAGATAAAATTTTGGCTTCAAACTTCTGTCCAGGGGTGGACAGAACTCCGGCAAGACGGCGGTGGTGGTGCGATGGCGGCTCGATGGCGGCGACGGTGCTGAGCTTCTCACTCAGAGAGGGGGTAATTGAGAGGCTTCACACCTCTAAAATTCAGAGCTATCACAGCTCCAAGGGAGAGGGGGTGCCCTTGGATAAATTGAGCAACAAATGGAATTTTCTCTTCATTAATTGCTAAGGAATTCACAAAATACATGGGTTATATAGAAATGAAAAAAAGACATAAACTACCCTCAGATCTAGGGTTAGAGAGGGGTAAATAAGGGATGGGATAATTAATCCCACATGTGGTCAAATGACCAAACTAAATAAAATACAATAAGGAATGAACAATAGTAAAGGGGGGACCATCTTGGACTTTGCTTGGTCCAAGTTTGAATTTTCTTCCACCTCGTCCCCCCCTTGGTCCAAGTCTAATCTTGGACTTTGAACTCACCTCACATGGGCCCTTGGATAAATTACATAGGTGGACCAATGGAAAATAAGGTGGGGGCCCTGCTAGACCTATTGGTAAATTACATAGAAACCCAAAGGCCTTTTTGCAAAGAAACACAAAGATTCCTAATGACTAACCATTTGGCTTATAATGCCTTACAATTGCAAACCCAATTAGCCAAGGATATAAATGTAAACAAAAAGGACACAAATGCAAAAATAAAAGGTTATTGCTCGATGTTAATTCCCATCACTATCACATTGTTGAAAAAAAGAAGAAGAAAAGGAAAAAAGAAAGCACCAAGAAAAATACCCCGAATCTTAGTAACCGGGCCTACTTCACCTAACAAGTATTGAGGTTCGTGTCAAACGGAAAAGGGAACCTTGATCTGTGTAATTGGGCTTGCTTCTCCTGAGGCAAGGTCAAGGTTCGTGTTAAACAGTGAAGGGTAGTGCAACATCATGTGTGTAGAAAAAATATATAAAAGATCCCGACGGGACAAAGAAATAAGACAGATAAAAAGCTAGTATACTTAATGCTCTGATCTAGGAGGTGCAGGGTTGAAAGGCACTTGTTTGGAATAGTAAATGAGGTACGTAATTGTCTACGCTGTGGATTTGGTAGTTACACATGCACGAGTGCTATTGAACTTTGATTTGAATTCTTGATCATGTACCTTAAATTTCCAATCTAAGGCTAGTGTCCATTAATGATTCCACATTCCTAAATCCTTAGTTGATTCTATGAAGGAAAAGTTGGATATAATGGTACGAACTTTTGCAAACTCTTGTTGGTCCTAAATTTTTATTCTATATTGCATTGCAAAGGGACTAGCAATGAGTAAGTTGGGGGTGTGATAAGTGTCATATTTCGTATCATAAGTTGCATCACATTCATCACTTTTGAGCATTTAACAAGCATAGTTGTGCATTAATATGGAAAAAATCTCATTCTCACCATTAATTTGAGTTCACATGATTTTATCATTATTTTGAGTCAAAATAGCAGTGTGAGAAATATTTAGAAAAATGTACAATTATCATAATTTATTTTGAAATGAAGAATATTGATTATTTTAAATTTTTTAAATTTTCAAGAAATAGCGACCGGTGAACTAGATGCCATTTAATGAGCGACTGACCAAACGGGCTCCCATTTATTTGATTAAAATAAAAAGAAAATGACTGAAAAAAAAGAAAGAAGAATGAGCGACTGACTAAACGGTCGCACATTCATTTGATGAAAATAGAAAAAAGAGAAAATCTGGAAAATAAAGAGGAATGTACGATCGTCTACTCGGCACAAATTCATTGGAAAAAGAATGAGCAGCCGACCAAGCAGGCGCTCATTCAATTGTCTGAAAAATCAAAAGAAAAATTGAGAAAAATAAAAAAAGAATGAGCGCATGTTTGCACAGTCGCCAATTCCCTAATTTATGGAAAAATAAAATATCAAAATGAGGAAATAAAGAATGGGCGGCCACCTGTTCAGTCGCACATAGGAATGAGCGCCCACCACCCCAATCGCCATTTTCATGAGAGGCAGAAACGGAAACGGCATGCCCCGATCGTAGTTATCTTCCAATAATTGGACTTATCTCCTCTTGTTTGAGGAAAGGAGGACTCTAATCATGGCAAGATACATATTTTGATCAATCTTTGATGCTAAAAAATTGGATTCAAGCTAATCTGGAAGGTCACGATCGTGGGAGGTTTATAAACAGTATAAATAGATGCCAGAGTAGACCGATGGGGATGTTAGCCTTCTTCTTAGCCTATTTTTCATGCTCTTCTGTTCATCTTTTTTAAATTACTTTCTTCCACAAAGTTCTGTGTTTTTAAGTTCTCTGCAATTTCTTCTTCTTCCTCATCCTCTAATTCTCTCCCATTTTTAAGTTAATCTCTATTTTTCAAGGTTATGTCCTGGATTTTTCACTATTCATCCTTGCAAACCACTCTGTTCCTCCTCATTTTTCACCATCCTCTAATCGTTTTCTCCCTCTGCACTCTTCATCAACTTTCCTCCTCCCTTCATCCTCTCCAACTTCTTCGTCTTCCACATCTTCTAATTCCTTCCATATTTAAAGTTCTTCTTCTTCTTCTCACCCTCTATTTGTAATTTATTTTTACTGTGTTTTCAACTCCACCATACCTCCTCTTCCTCTCTCTGTTCACCATCTTTTAAACACACTCACGGACACACATATTTGTTTTTAAGTTTTTTTCTTCTTCTATCTCTCCCTCCTCTACTTTCCTCTAAACATCCCTTTGGCGGATCTTCTTCTTTCGGTGCTCACAAGGCGACGTCTACTTCCAAAGCGGGACGGTCTCTTCCAAGGCTCGGCAAGGAGACGGGGGTGCTATTCTTCATCATCTTTGCTCTATTTCTTCCTTATTCCCTTAGTTTTCTCAAGTTATAATCTTTTAGTTTTTATAGAGTTGCACTCTTCCCTTAACAATAAAAGTTGATTTTGTGCGATTGTTCTTTTATTTTCTCTCTTTCTCCTTCCAAATTCTCGTCTCAACCCTCTCAAATTTTTTAGGTAGGTTTATTTTTAGTCTCAATCTCATGTAATTTTAGTTTAGTTCTCAAAAGCTCACTCAAAATTTGGTTTTCAAAATATAAGGATTTTTCAACTTGCTTCAAAAAGAAATTTTCTTCTCCGTGGGATCGACCTGTTCTTACCACTCTACTTGGATTTTATATCTTTTTAGTGAGTGAGTTTGATTTTTTTTAAATTGTCGCACAGCTTTTGATGACGAGTTTTGTGCATATGAGAAAGCGGCCATCACGGTTAGACACTGTAGCATCCCTAGTAATTTTCTAGATTTATTAAAGATTTAAATAGAATTATTTGTGCATTTAAGGGCTTAATAAGCCAATTAGGTTATTTAATGGTTAAGGCCTTTAACTCAAAAGCCCAATTATTAACCAGATAAATGAGCCCACTTAAAATGGGCCCATAGACCTAAATTTTAGACTTTTAGGCCCAAGCTCAGCCCTAGAGACGTATTAGGGTACTTTTCATATTTTAACTAGATAAATAGGGGATAATTAAGAAGGGATTTTGACCAAAATTCAAATTCCAACGACCAGATCAGGTCGCGGTCAGTCACGCGACTGCGTTCTGATGGTCGCAGTCCAGGGAAGACCGCGTTCAAGTTCTGTAAATAGAAGTTGATAAACCTAGGAAAGTCTGGATTTTTATCCTCCCAAATCGCTAGGGGTCGATGTGATCTGGCATGAGGACTTGTCTAGGACTCTTAGGGATCGATTCTAACCCCAATAAGAACTCCTAATTCAATCTAATCTCTTAGCCCTAGGTCATTTCCTATAAATAGGGCCCATATTCATCCTGCGCGAACCCTAATTTTGGATCGCGTAGTTCGAAGGTAAGGCGTCATCTTTACAGGTTCGTCCTTTAGGGTTTATTGTTCCCTTTAGTATCTTCTAACTTTCGGCTAAATCCCGTGCTAGGAGGTCGAGCCATTGAGGAGTTAGAAGGTCTGGAAGTCACAGTTTCTACGTAGGACGTGCAGGAACGGGAGCTCTCTTCCGACGACAAATTCAAAGTTTAGAGACCATGCCAGAGGTAGGTTATCTCATGAATGGCATAAACATCTTGTTAGGAGTAAAAGTCCTCTAACCTTGCTCGATTTCATGCATTGTACACGGTGTATTTAATGTTTTTCCATGACTGTGCAGTTAGGGTTTTTCATGGCATGCTATCCCTGCAACACTAATGAAAAGATAAGAACTTTGGTTTAATTTCATATTTTCCCAAGTACTTACTTCATTCTAAACATGTTATCATGTCTTATCTTTCTGTTCTTTATAGTTTTCATTCATTTATTACCCTAGAATAGGCTCTGTAAACATGTATTACTCTCTGTCTGTTACAGACAAAAGGCGATCTTTCAAAGGCCGTGACCTTCAAGTAGCGGTCCTTGATCAACCGCTATCTGGTTCTTGTAACCAGATCAAACCCTATTTATTTCCCTTATATAAATTCTATCATGCTTGCCTTAGCATATTAATTGTATATCCTGATCATGGCATAACTTCATGTTAGAGTTGCAAGTTTTAAAAAGATTATTTTCATGTATGTTAATTTCATGCCAAAATCTTATTACTTTGTACCTAAAGGAAGTTTTCTATGACTTGGTTACACTTTGAGTTAATGCTTTGGCGCGTTACCTTCTCATCTCCTTTCTATTTTATTAGTTCACTTATAGCGCGTATCCGAGTACGGTTGCTATTAGATCACTTGCACTTGATAGGAACACCTCTTGGACTTGAGAGCCCCTCCGTCGGATATTCCTTCTGCTAGACTAGATTATCTTATTTCAAGGCCTCCGTAAGACTCCGCGAGCCTAGGACTCCCACTAGGACGTCAAGCTGGTTGTACCCTAAAAATCTAAATGTCTAGAGAGCACTTCGTGAATTCTACATTTTCTATGGACTGTCCTGATCGCAGCCATCAGGCGACTGCTACCTTCAGATACCGGATGTCCATGAACCGCGTTCTGCCAATTGTTCTATTGAGTCAACCTGCGTTCTTTCCTGTGCCGACTCCACACATGATCGCGGACTGGACTCGACCGCTACCACGTGATAGCGGTTGTCTCTGAAACACGTTCTTCCATAGTATTCATTGTGTCGACCAAGTTTCCTTCTTATGTCGACTCCACTTTATCGTGATTTACACTCGACCGCGAGTTCCAGATAGTGGTCTCCATTGAATCGTGTTTTGTCAGGGCTCTGTCCAACCTAAGGTCTGACCCAAGGGTTGATCTTGCTGTGTTCCCAGGTGATCTTCTGGTTATCTGGAACCCAAACCTTATTCAGTAAATCATTAATGAACTATAGAAATTGATTATTGTACCGTTATGCTGCCAGATTCCTCCCGTAGCATAACCTTCTTATTAAGTCATTCTTGAACTCTCATGTTCATTTTTTGTATGTTCTACCTTGGTTTTTGTTGCCATGAAACTATTGTTTGAACTGGACTTTATTGGCCTACTTTATTATTTCTCGTGGAAGTAGCTTGATTTATAACTTGATGATGCAAGGGCGGACACGGATGGTTGTTGACACCCGTTTTATGACCAATAAGTTGGGTCATCTCCTTATTCATTTTAAATGATGCTCCGAGTTGTTCACCTTTATTGAGCCATCTTGGTCAATTTGAGGTTTATTTCATGGGTCATGTCTCCTTGGTTGGGTCTGGTTCCTTATCTCTTTCCCGCTGGACGAAGCTTAGCATATCTTCATCTTATTTGCACTCCTTTGTCTCTGACGCATTACTCCTAATGCGCCACATGTGTTGTAACGCACCTTCTTATGGCCGTCACATCATCTCAGAGTCCTTAAGTTCAAGGCTTCTTTCAAGCTTATTTTTTATCTGATCCATTGAGTGTGATGGTTTATTGTGCAACCGTTACTATCACCCTGACGCACCTGCTCACAGCCGTTACATCCTTGCAGAGTCCTATGTTCAAAAACTTCGCCCGTTGATCTTATCCTTTGACGGATAAGGTTGTGTGACGGTCCATGCCTGGGGCGCTACATCACTGTGGCGGTCTATCGTGCAGCCGTTACATTAAACAGAGAGTTCTAGCAGAACTGCTCTTTCTCTGCTACTCCGTGGCCGAATTAAGAGTTTGATATGGTGATATCTCCCTCAAATCTGATCCTCAGAACCTTCTGTTTGTTTCTATGGACTCTTGGGAGTATTATCTTCAAGAGTTTGCTAAGAAACGTCCTACTTTCTAGCTGGATTATCCCTTACTCGATCGGAGAGTTGGAGGGTCTATAAATAGAACCCTTGACTTCATGGCTTGAGGAGGAGACGTCTGGAGTTCGCGTCGAAGTGCTGCTGCATCCTGGAGCTAGAACCAACCAAGGAGATCTGCTTCCCACGTCCATCTTCTTCCAAAGTCCAGGGAGTATTGGTTTTAAGGGTTTAGTTCAGTCAAGTTATCTTCTTAAGTCTATTTCTCTCTTCTCCAAGCGTCATAGCATCTTTCCCTCTTCATCTCTCACGTTTTTGCACTTGCGGCATCTATCTAAACATCTTCTCATCTTTTAAAATGCCCCAGAGGGGTTAAAAAACCAACCTCCCTGGTATTTCCCTTTCCTTTTGCATGCTTTTGAGTCATTTTGGTTTATTGATACTACTCTTGCTCAAGGGCTAATCTGTGGTTTTCTTTATGTTCTACACTCTTTTGCAGGTTTACAGAGTCCACAGCACGAGGCCCAAGCTTTCTGGCCGGCTGGAAGGCTTGGAGATCAAAGATTCCTAAGTTCCTTTTCTGCAGATCTCTGACGGTCCATCCCAGGCACGTTAGAGTCACGTAGTGGCTTATCGTGGGGCCGTCACACTCTGTGGCGCATCACTGTTCGACTGTTACGTTCTATAGAGCTGTAGTTATTTCTCTCTCCCATTGGCGGGTGTTTCATCCACCTATTCTAAGGTATTTCTCAGGTCTTTGGCTTGTTTATTACCTTAGTGGTGATCACATCTTTCCTTAGTATTGGGCAGTAGCTTTCTCCTTCATCACACATCATATCTCTTGCTTTATTTTGCTTGTTCCACCTACACAGTGTGTTTTCCTTTACTTCCTTGCTCCACGCCCCGACGTGTGTTTTTCTTGTTTTAGTTTACTCTTGATAGAGATAGCATGCCCATGCTAGACTTCATGTTGATTGCGTAGGTTCATGTTTCACATGTTCATAGGTTGAGTGATTTTTACTGCTTGTTCATCTTGTTCATCATATTTGAGATCACATCCATCTTGCAAGATAAGGAACACATAATAATCAACAGAATTTTTTGGCGATTACAGTGGGACGTCTAGTGCCAATCGTGCTTTGAATTTCTGTTTAACCTACTCTCCTTTGTTTGTCTGAGTTGCCTTAGTTTTCCCCGAATTTTCCCTTTACTTTCTGCTATTTCTGGTTCTCTGGCTCCTCTGACGGTCCTATTGTCGTGCGTCACATTATATTAACGGTCTATTCTTAGACCGTCACATCTTCTGGCGCGGGTATTCTAGACCGTCACACACTCTAGTGTAGGTACGCATCTCGAGGGACAGTTTATTTCCGTAGTTTCTACTGTGATTTTCATGCTTGGGTGCTACTTGGTCTCCTCCTTGGTTGGTTTACATATACATATCATTGTGTGCATACTTGATTGTTAGATTTTAGGCTAGAATTTGCATGCACTCTGGTGCACATAGGTTCATTCATATACTCATACTTTAGGTTGCATTTTCCTACCTTGATGTGTGAACCTCTCATCTCCATATTCCTTGGGGCCGACCAGGAGATCACATCAGGGACCTCCATAAGTCCCCGCGAGCCGTGGATTCCCACACGGACGCCGGGCTAGTTGTACCTCTTCCCACACCGTGTCTAGGATTGGATAAGTGAAGGAGTGATTACATTTAGAGCCAACCAAGCTACATATCCCCTTCCTATTAAGAACCTACTGTTGAGAGCACCATTTTGATCAAATCACTAAGGTTCTAAAGGAGAAAACCATAAGAATCTTGTTGCATCATCTAAATAACTTGGATGACCTTGAGTGTTGTTATCTCTTTTTCACTTACATCTTTGTTAAAATCATCTAAGTTTAGTCACTCATTGTGTGTTTGTTGTGTATTGTTTGCATTTTGTTAAGGTCTTTCGTTGCATGTGGAGTTGCTCCCGATCTCTAGACGCGTCATCACATAGGAGCAATTCCTTCTCCAAGTGTTACTTCAATCCACTCTTTGAGTCCACCATGGCCTCTTTTGATCTCGCACGTTCCCAAGAGGAGTCTCTTCCTCAAGGGCTCCTAGAGGATCCCTCTAGGGTTATCTCGTTCCAACCCGGGGAGGGGCACATCCCCCCTTCGTCCTCCATCCCTATGGAAGGCGCCCAATCCACTCAATCTCTTCCTCCTCCTCCTTCCGCCAATTCCATTCTTCAAATGATGGCCCAATTAGACCCGGCCCAACTCTAGGCGGTTTATCAGGCCATGCAAGGGTCAAACACCCCACCTTCCACGATCATGCAAGGTCAATCCAATCCCTCCATTGCTCAGCCTAGGGCTGATGGATCCGCTGTTCAGCCCATTGACCTCACTCCGGTCCAACCTAGGGCCCTTAGATTCTCTAATCTGGAGATGGGCCGGTCTTCTGGTTCAGCCCAACAATTCTTGGATAAGGGAAAGACCATTGTCCCTCCTTCTTCTATGTCGGATCATCACATGTCCGGCCCATCAGTGCCGCAGGTCCTTGTCGGCCCAAATGATTTCATGCGCCCTCATCAAGGGGCAGCCCAAGTCCACACCAATATGGGTCATCTTTCGGCCCAATATCCTTCCTATTGGCTGCCTCCTCCATCTGCTTACCCCTCTGCTCCTCAGATTCCATCTTTCACTATCCCTACTCCATCCAGGGAGCAGGAATTACTTGATAAATGGGCCGCCATGCAACAACAATTTGACTTCCTCCAGAAGCGGGTTGGCCCACAATCCTTGGCAGACGTTCCGGTCCCGAGCTTTCAAAATATCTGATTCCCCCCACAATCCGAGCTCTCCAATTATTGCAAGTATGATGGGAATGGTAATCCCTTTATCCATGTGAGGGACTTTCTATATGAATCGGCCCAGTTTCAGTATGATGATCGCCTCATGGCGTATCTATTCCGCCGGTCATTAGATGGGGTCGCGCTTGAATGGTTCTACTCTCTGCCACTGGAAGATGCTGAAAGTTTCAAGATAGTGAAAGATAAGTTCCTCCAGCGGTTTCAAGACAGGGTCGGCCTAGAATATTCCTTCACAGATTTGGTAGCCGAGAAAATGAAGCCCGATCAGGAATTTGCTACTTATGCCGACAGATGGAGGCAGATGGCCGCCAGGGTGCCAGCCCACATTCCGGAGGAAGAGAAGGTCAAGCTACTCATCTCCAATGCCACTCCGACCTTCCGCAATATTCTGGCGATGAATGATATAGCAAACATGCACCAACTGTATGGCCGGGCGCAGTTCATCCAAACCCAATTTAAGGACTCTCCTATCCATTCACTTTTTGAAAACCCAAAGCCCAAGTACCATAAGAAACCTCAAGGGCCCGTTACCGAGGGAGTCCAAACAAATGAGCAAGTGCAAGCCGTTAACTTTCCCTCCGCCAACCCAAATAACCAAATTCGCTTCCCCCAGAACTCCCGCAACACTCAATACACTCCACAAAACCCTCCACTAGCCTACTCCACCCCATAAAACCCTCCGCAAAACACCTTTTCCGCTCCGCAAAACACCTTTGCCGCTCCGCAACAACCCCCACAGCCTCTGCAATACCATAATGTCTGTCACGCCCTGAGCGCGGAAGATACTCGGATATGCGCGACGAGTTTATATCAATCATGTCAATCAGAGTAGTAGTGTATTCGACACCAAAACAGAGATGCGCAAAATAGAAAGATAACCCAATCTTTTATTTCATAATGGATAGACTATTACAAATCCAATACTCTATTCAATTAAAAAGGAAAAGTACATAGTTGACTCCAGAAAATAGGAAAAAGACTAGATGACACTTGGAAAAGCTCTAGCACTTTCACTCTTGACCTTTCCCATCCGATTGACTTCCCTCGTCGTCGGAATTACCTGAAAAGTAGGGAACACACGGAGTGAGCGAACGCTCAGTAGGAAATTATATCTCAAGCGCTAGCAAGGGGTTTAAATAATTACATTTTCATGAATGTACTATAGCTATGCATGCTCGCATAAAACGACAAGATGAGAGAGAATTTATCAATAAGACAGCAAGATGAACTAGTCACGAGCTTTCAAGAAAAGATAACAAGATATTCAAGCAAGTACTCTTTAGCAAGTCATGTCAAGAACTTTGGCTATCATGTATCAAGCAAGCAAGTAATTACCCTTTCTCGGGTCACGCAATTCATGTCAAGTCAAGTACGAGTCAAGTACAAGATTTGTGTGGAATGTCCAATCAAGCTAGTCATGCACTCGGTATAATGCCAGATACCTTATCATTCAACTCCCATGGGCACAAGTACTTTCGGGTGCTCCTCCCAGGACCAGATCGGGCCCTATATGCGCAGGCATTTATCATGTATAATTGACATCCACTCTTGTATATATATATATATAGCCAATATGGAATTTCAACAATTTAAGCTTGTAGACACGTAGGATAACTTTGAGAGAATGGAGTCCAAAAATACGACATTGGACATAGATAGGCGATAACAACGGTACAATCACGATGAACGATGAAACTAGGTGGAATTAGGTTCCCTTAACTCGGGTACCATGACAAGTATGGACATTCTTTATATAGAATTGAGGTCCACATGAACAGTACATCAAAGGTAAGATACCCTCATTCTTATTATAGAATTGAGATCAACAAATGGCATGATATCATCATCCCATTAAGAATTCTCATGATATACTCTTTGCATATCATAAGGGCCGGTATACCATGTTTCTTTAGAGTGACATGGCATTCAATAGTGTAATGGGTTTTTAGGGTACAACCAGCTCAGTCGGCCTTGAGGGAATCCAAGGCTCGAGGAGTCTTACGGAGGTCTCTATGACTAACTCGCTAGTCCAAAGGAACGGAATGTCCAATGGAGAGCTTGTATGTCAATGAGAATTGAGGGTGATCGATAAAACATCATGAAACGTGGGACTATACTCACGGAGTGGAGATATAGTGCCGATATACATATATATAGATATATTGAAACCATCGGTTATCAGAAACAGGGTAAAAACATTTTTACAGGAAAATAACGACTTAAGTAAAGTCACTACTCAAGTAATTAACGCCTTCAGTAAGGGCGTTTATCTATTTTACATTTTTGCAAAATTTCAATATTTCCGTATTTTACCAAAAACGCGCCCTTGTAAGGGGCGTTTAATTAAAAGTTGACGACGTATGCAATGGTCGTTCATTCTTTACCTCTATTTTTGCAGAATATATATTTTCAGTAATTTATCAGAAACACGCCCTGGACAGGGGCGTTACTTTTCAATTCACGCCTGAACAGGGGCGTTAGTCAAGTGAGAGACGACCTATACAGGGTCGTGTATTTCAAGAATTTACAATTTTTCAAGTATTGAAATTTCAGAAAACGAGATATGGTCATGACAGGATAATATCAGGATGATCATGCACTGATTTAGAATCATGTTTAAGTGAATATTGGACTAATTAACATGGGTAATTATCAGGTAATTAAATTGACGTCTGTGTACAGGGCGTCAAATCTTTTGAATTGACGACCTTGTCAGGGTCGTTTATTTAAATAGCGCCCTAGTCTGGGTCGCGTATAAAATTAGCGCCCTTGGAAAGGGCGTTTCTTTCCAACAATAGAACTTTTAAAACTCGTGAAAACTATATGCATGAACTAATATATATGGTTTAATATAGTTATTATGGTGATTTGGGCTACAGTGCTTGAGAAAACCTACCTTGATGATGATAAACTGACGGATGAACAGATGTAGGTTCTGAACGATACTCTGTTTTATAAACAGAGTCTTTTTGAAGCTTTCGATCCTAATAGCAGCAGCAAGGGTAATTAAGAGGATGTAGATGAAGAACCCTCAATTCTTCAATCAACCGGGTTCACTTCTACAGACAACCTGTAGAGACAGAAGAACGAAGAAGAAGATATTAAAATCTTCTTATACGTAACCGAAAGCAAGGGGAAAGAACTTACTTGTTCTTCGGAAGACAGCAGCTTTCAACCTGTAATCAGAGAAGAGTATGAAGAATCATTAGTTCTTCATGCGTTGATCGAACACAATATAAGGAAGAAGGAAGAAGAAGAACCTGCTGTTCTTCGCATACCTTAGAAAACTCCGAACGCCAAATAGCGTTCTCGGTTCAAGCAGTAGGTTATTTATAGGATTTAGGTGATCCTAATAGAGTTAGTGTTCGATTGGAAGTAACACTTCCATGATAGAGTTATTACTACATTCGAACTCTTTCTCATAGTTATCATCTTACCCTGGATAGACTCTGGGTCGAACGAAACTCAAACTGAATTAGCGACCTAGGTCAGGGCGTCAAATTTAAATTGACGCCTTGTCAAGCGTCGTTTCTTGTTGAAACGCGTCCATGCAAGGGACGTTACGCTAACTTGCCCTTTTTTTATTTATTTTGGTCGTTTGAAATTTGACGCCTTGACGTGTGGGCGTCCTTTCTTCAAACCACGCCTTAGGTAAGGGCGTTTTATTTTAAAGTAGCGCCTATATCTAAGGCGTTATTTTTATCAGGGTTTAATTATTTTTATTCCAAGCTCTTTCATTTATTTACTAAATCTTTTAATCTATTTTGATTTATTTATTCCTTTTAAATTTATCAGGGTTGCTACACCCTCCCCCACTTAAAAAGAATTTGGTCCCCAAATTCCATATCATACATTTACATATGGAGAGTGTAGAGTATGTACCTTCTAAAATAAATCTGAAAATTGTTTCCTCATAGCTTCCTCGGTCTCCCATGTAGCTTCATGTTCTGAATTCTTATTCCATTGTACTTTTAGCATGGGAATAACCTTATTCCTTAGGGTACGTACTTCTCGATCTAAGATCTTCATAGGCTTCTGTTCATACGTGAGATCTTCTGGATTACTAGGTCTCCATGTTCGATAATATGTGATGGATCATGTACATACTTCTTCAACATAGATATGTGGAACACATTATGTACTTCGGACAGTTGAGGTGGGCAATGCGATGCGATAAGCAACCTCGCCAACTCTTTCTAGTATCTCAAAAGGTCCGATAAATCTTGGTGTAAGCTTGCCTTTAACACCAAATCTTCGTATTCCACGTCCAGGCGATATCTTGAGAAATACATGATCTCCAACTTGGAATTCGAGATCTCTTCTTCTTGTGTCAGCATAAGCCTTTTGTCTAGACTGAGCAACTTGCAGTCTTTCTTTGATCAATTGTATCTTCTCGGTAGTGTCCCTTACCATTTCTGGACCTAACAGTTGTTTCTCTCCAACTTCGTCCAGCATAAGGGTGATCGACAACTCCTTCCGTATAAGGCTTCAAAAGGTGCCAGTTGTATACTTGCCTGGTAGCTATTATTGTATGCAAATTCGACCAGAGGTAAGTGATCATGCCAGTTTCCATCAAAATCAGTAATGCATGCTCTTAGCATATCCTCGACTACTTGATTGGTTCTCTCGGTCTGACCATCCGTTTGAGGATGAAAGGCTGTGCTAAAGTTAAGTCTCGTCCCAACGAGTGTTGTAGTCCCTTCCAAAAATGAGAAGTAAAACGGGGATCTCTGTCAGACACGATTGAAACAGGAATACCATGTAATCTGACTATTTCCTTGATGTATAGTGCAGCTAAGACATCAACTGACCATCGACTCTTGATTGGCAAGAAATGCGCTGATTTGGTCAATCGGTCAATGATAACCCATATTCCATCATGTCCTCTTTTTGATTTAGATAAACCCATGATGAAATCCATACCAATATCCTCCCACTTCCATTTAGGGATATCTAGAGGATGTAGCTTTCCAGCAGGCTTTTGGTGTTCCGCCTTGACTTGTTGGCACGTGAGACAGCGTGATACGTAGTCCGCTATTTCTCTTTTCATGTTGGGCCACCAAAAATTTCTTTTCACATCTTGGTACATCTTGGTAGATCCAGGATGAATCGTATACCTTGATCTGTGAGCTTCATCTAAGATCTTCTTTTTCAATTCTGGGCAGTCCGGTATACAAGTTCTATTCTTGAACATTAATCTTCCATCAGAAGCTAATTGGAAATCCGATTGTCCTTCTAATCTGCCCTTGATTTCTACTAATGTAGGATCATCATCCTGAAGTGCTTGTATCTCAGATAATAAATCTGACTGTATGCTTACATGAGATAATGTGACACATCTAGGGTCCGTGTCCATGCTTATATTGAGTTCAGAAAATTGTTCTAGCAATTTCCATTCTTGAATCAGACAATTGGCTAACAGTGCTCTCGGCTTTCGACTAAGGGCATCTGCTACATGATTACCCTTTCCGGGATGATATTGTATATTAAAGTCGAAGTCCTTGAGATATTCTAGCCATCGCCTTTGTCTCATGTTTAGTTCCTTCTGTGAAAAGAGATATTTAAGACTCTTGTGATCGGAGTATACAGTGAACTGTACTCCATAAAGATAATGTCTCCATATTTTGAGTGCGAATACTACCGCGGCCAATTCTAAGTCATGGACGGGGTAGTTCTCTTCATGCTTCTTTAATTGACGAGAAGAGTAGGCTATAACCATCCCTTGTTGCATTAGAACACACCCGAGGCCAATGCCAGAAGCATCAGTGTATACCTCGAACTTTTCTCCTTCAATTGGCAATGCTAAGATAGGAGCTGTAGTAAGATGATCCTTGAGAGTTTGGAAGCTTCTTTCACATTCCTCATCCCATTCATAACGGATCTCCTTGCGAGTTAACCTCGTAAGTGGCATGGCGATTTTAGAGAAATCCTTGATGAATCGCCTGTAATAGCCGGCAAGACCTAAGAAACTTCGGATCTCGCTAGCATTGGTCGGTCTTTCCCAATTCCTTACAGCTTCAACCTTTGATGGGTCTACAGACAAGCCATCCTTTGATATAACATGTCCGAGAAAAGTCACTTCTTCAAGCCAGAATTCACACTTGCTAAGTTTTGCATATAATTGGTTTGTCCTTAATATTTGTAATGCAATCCTCAAATGTTCCTCATGCTCTTCCTTGGTCTTGGAATAAATCAATATATCATCAATAAAGACCACCACGAATTGATCTAAATAAGGCCTGAATATACTATTCATTAACTGCATAAAGGCAGCAGGGGCATTCGTTAGTCCGAAAGGCATAACAACAAATTCATAATGGCCATACCTGCTTCTGAATGCAGGTTTTATGAATATCCTCGTCCTTGATTCTTAGTTGGTGATATCCGGACCTAAGATCAATTTTGGAAAAGTACATGGATCCTGAAATTTGATCAAACAATTCATCGATTCTCGGCAGTGGATACTTGTTCTTGATAGTGAGATGATTCAATTGTCGATAGTCGACGCATAACCTCATGGATCCGTCTTTCTTCTTTACAAATAATACAGGCGCTCCCCACGGGGAAGTACTTGGTCTAATGAATCCTTTCTTAATGAGTTCCATCAATTGCTCCTTTAACTCCTTGAGTTCAGCAGGTGACATCCTATAAGGTGCCTTTGAAATCGGACCAGCACCAGGGACTAAGTCAATGGTGAAGGCCACTTCTCTTTGCGGGGGTAATCCCGGCAAATCTTCCGGAAACACGTCCGGAAATTCTTGTACCACTGGAATGTCTTCTAGCTTAATCTCCTTAGCTTCTTTAACTGTGACAAATGCGAGGAAAGATGCACATCCTTTCCTGATGAGCTTGCTAGCTCGGAGAGCTGAAATAATAGGGGATTTGCTCCGACTCTTGGGGCTAGTAAATACTAGTTCTGGAAATTCCTTGAATGTAACCTTACTATTGCGGTAATCAACCGTTGCCTGATACTTGGATAACCAATCTGCCCCTAGTATAACATCATACTCTTTCAGATCTAAACATATGAGATCAATAGGGAGATTTCTACCCTGAACCAATACTTCGCAGTTTTGGTAATGATGTGTAATATCAGTCTCATCATCCAGAGGAGTAGACAAAACTAACTTTATCCATTCCGGTTCTAGGGGTAATGGGTCAGCAAACTTCTTAGAAACAATAGAATGCGATGCACCAGTATCAATTAAGACATATGCATTCCTGGAACAAACTTTCAATATACCTTCCACTAAGCCGCCTCCTTCTACTTGCTCGGTCTCCTTGATTGCATGAAGACGAGCATTCTTGGTTACTGGCGCTTTCCGTCAACGGCTTGGTCGTTAAGTAGTGGGCAATCGGGAATCCGATGCTCACGACTCCCACAACGGAGACATGCTCCTAGTTTCCTCCAGCATTCTTCTGCTCTATGACCCGCTTTATCACAATGCTTGCACACTGTATTTGGAGAGGTAGTGGTGATAGAGAAGGGCTTGGTCTTCTTGAACTTTTGGTCTTGCGAGGGAATACCTCCATTGCTAGGCCTCTTCTTGAAGTTGGGTTTAAAGGAACCCGAACCTGTAACTTGTTCCTTCTTATCCTTACCACGAATCCTATCAGACAGTTCCGTGGCATCTTCTAATAGTTGAGCTCGGCGTACTATCTCCGAGTAGACTTGAATGTCCATCGGCGCCAGTTGAGTAATAGCTTGGGCCTGAGCCCATTAAGAAACCTCCTAGCTTTCATTTTCTCGGTGCTAACTAGATGCTTAGCATATCGAGACAATCTAGAGAATTGGGCCTCATACTCGGCCACTGACAAGATCGTTGTTTTAATGCGGCAAACTCTGCAGCCTTCTTTTCCTGAACTCGGTCCGAGAAATATTTCACGTTGAAGTGTTCAACGAATTCTTCCCACGAAACCTGATCTTGATTTATAGTAGCCTCTATTGATTCCCACCAGCATCTAGCATCCCTTTCTAACTGAAAAGTAGCTAATAAGACCTTATCTTGATCCGTGCATTGCATAACACGGAATATTCGTTCTATCTCCCTAATCCAGTGTTCAGCGTCATCTGGATCAGTAGAACCCGTGAACTTGGGTGGGTTCATGTTCGTGAAAGTCTGGTGGAGACTTCCTGCTCGTTGTCCACCTCCTTGTGCTACTTGTTGCAGCACTTGAGTCATGCCTTGAAGGGTACGCTGCATGTTGCGCCATTGAGCACGTTCGGCAGCCATTATCCTACAATTACAATAACTAGGTTAATATGTGATTGTATTTAAAGACTCATATACTATGTTAACTTTAACCCTTGGTTCTACCCAATCTCACTGGTTAAAGGTTTGAACATATCCTTGGACTTGGGTTTTCCTAGGAATTGAATACCCTAGGCTCTGATACCACAAAAACTGTCACGCCCCGAGCGCGGAAGATACTCGGATATGCGCGACGAGTTTATATCAATCATGTCAATCAGAGTAGTAGTGTATTCGACACCAAAACAGAGATGCGCAAAATAGAAAGATAACACAATCCTTTATTTCATAATGGATAGACTATTACAAATCTAATACTCTATTCAATTAAAAAGGAAAAGTACATAGTTGACTCCAGAAAATAGGAAAAAGACTAGATGACACTTGGAAAAGCTCTAGCTCTTTCACTCTTGACTTTCCCCATCCGATTGACTTCCCTCGTCGTCGGAATTACCTGAAAAGTAGGGAACACACGGAGTGAGCGAACGCTCAGTAGGAAATTATATCTCAAGCGCTAGCAAGAGGTTTAAATAATTACATTTTTCATGAATGTACTATAGCTATGCATGCTCGCATAAAACGACAAGATGGAGAGAGAATTTATCAATAAGACAGCAAGATGAACTAGTCACGAGCTTTCAAGAAAAGATAACAAGATATTCAAGCAAGTACTCTTTAGCAAGTCATGTCAAGAACTTTGGCTATCATGTATCAAGCAAGCAAGTAATTACCCTTTCTCGGGTCACGCAATTCATGTCAAGTCAAGTACGAGTCAAGTACAAGATTTGTGTGGAATGTCCAATCAAGCTAGTCATGCACTCGGTATAATGCCAGATACCTTATCATTCAACTCCCATGGGCACAAGTACTTTCGGGTGCTCCTCCCAGGACCAGATCGGGCCCTATATGCGCAGGCATTTATCATGTATAATTGACATCCACTCTTGTATATATATATATATATATAGCCAATATGGAATTTCAACAATTTAAGCTTGTAGACACGTAGGATAACTTTGAGAGAATGGAGTCCAAAAATACGACATTGGACATAGATAGGCGATAACAACGGTACAATCACGATGAACGATGAAACTAGGTGGAATTAGGTTCCCTTAACTCGGGTACCATGACAAGTATGGACATTCTTTATATAGAATTGAGGTCCACATGAACAGTACATCAAAGGTAAGATACCCTCATTCTTATTATAGAATTGAGATCAACAAATGGCATGATATCATCATCACATTAAGAATTCTCATGATATACTCTTTGCATATCATAAGGGCCGGTATACCATGTTTCTTTAGAGTGACATGGCATTCAATAGTGTAATGGGTTTTTAGGGTACAACCAGCTCAGTCGGCCTTGAGGGAATCTAAGGCTCGAGGAGTCTTACGGAGGTCTCTATGACTAACTCGCTAGTCCAAAGGAACGGAATGTCCAATGGAGAGCTTGTATGTCAATGAGAGTTAAGGGTGATCGATAAAACATCATGAAACGTGGGACTATACTCACGGAGTGGAGATATAGTGCCGATATACATATATATAGATATATTGAAACCATCGGTTATCAGAAACATGGTAAAAATATTTTTACAGGAAAATAACGACTTAAGTAAAGTCACTACTCAAGTAATTAACGCCTTCAGTAAGGGCGTTTATCTATTTTACATTTTTACAAAATTTCAATATTTCCGTATTTTACCAAAAACGTGCCCTGGTAAGGGGCGTTTAATTAAAAGTTGATGACGTATGTAATGGTCGTTCATTCTTTATCTCTATTTTTGCAGAATATATATTTTCAGTAATTTATCAGAAACACGCCCTGGAGAGGGGCGTTACTTTTCAATTCACGTCCTGAACGGGGGCGTTAGTCAAGTGAGAGACGACCTATACAGGGTCGTGTATTTCAAGAATTTACAAATTTTCAAGTGTTGAAATTTCTAGAAAATGAGATATGGTCATGACAGGATAATATCAGGATTAATGATCATGCACTGATTTAGAATCATGTTTAAGTGAATATTGGACTAATCAACATGGGTAATTATCAGGTAATTAAATTGACGTCTGTGTACAGGGCGTCAAATCTTTTGAATTGACGACCTTGTCAGGGTCGTTTATTTAAATAGCGCCCTAGTCTGGGTCGCGTATAAAATTAGCGCCCTTGGAAAGGGCGTTTCTTTCCAACAATAGAACTTTTAAAACTCGTGAAAACTATATGTATGAACTAATATATATGGTTTAATATAGTTATTATGGTGATTTGGGCTACAGTGCTTGAGAAAACCTACCTTGATGATGATAAACTGACGGATGAACAGATGTAGGTTCTGAACGATACTCTGTTTTATAAACAGAGTCTTTTTGAAGCTTTCGATCCTAATAGCAGCAGCAAGGGTAATTAAGAGGATGTAGATGAAGAACCCTCAATTCTTCAATCAACCGGGTTCACTTCTACAGACAACCTGTAGAGACAGAAGAACGAAGAAGAAGATATTAAAATCTTCTTATACGTAACCGAAAGCAAGGGGAAAGAACTTACTTGTTCTTCGGAAGACAGCAGCTTTCAACCTGTAATCAGAGAAGAGTATGAAGAATCATTAGTTCTTCATGCGTTGATCGAACACAATATAAGGAAGAAGGAAGAAGAAGAACCTGCTGTTCTTCGCATACCTTAGAAAACTCCGAACGCCAAATAGCGTTCTCGGTTCAAGCAGTAGGTTATTTATAGGATTTAGGTGATCCTAATAGAGTTAGTGTTCGATTGGAAGTAACACTTCCATGATAGAGTTATTACTACATTCGAACTCTTTCTCATAGTTATCATCTTACCCTGGATAGACTCCTGGGTCGAACGAAACTCAAACTGAATTAGCGACCTAGGTCAGGGCGTCGAATTTAAATTGACGCCTTGTCAAGCGTCGTTTCTTGTTGAAACGTGTCCATGCAAGGGACGTTACGCTAACTTGCCCTTTTTTTTATTTATTTTGGTCATTTAAAATTTGACGCCTTGACGTGTGGGCGTCCTTTCTTCAAAACACGCCTTAGGTAAGGGCGTTTTATTTTAAAGTAGCGCCTATATCTAAGGCGTTATTTTTATCAGGGTTTAATTATTTTTATTCCAAGCTCTTTCGTTTATTTACTAAATCTTTTAATCTATTTTGATTTATTTATTCCTTTTAAATTTATCAGGGTTGCTACAATGTCCCTCCACCTAACGGCTACAACAACAACAACAAGCGCCCGGCTCCGAAGAGAGCACAGTATCCACCTCTGCCAGAAGCCCTCACGGACATCTTCTCAGCTCTTATGTCCATTAATGCTATACAACTCCCTCTGGAACGGCCCGTCTGGAACCCGACTGTCGATCAAACAAAGTACTGCATGTTCCACAGGCAGCCGGGACATACAATTGAAGGGTGTTTTCAATTCAGAGACTTGGTCTACGACCTCCATGAAGGGCAGAGAATTGATTGGGCCGAAATGCATAGGGCCATTACAGAAATTAAAGAAAAGAGAAGGCAGGTGCTGAGGCTGCAAGTGCAGCAACAACAGGTACTGCAGCCTCAGTAGCAGCCACAACAGCAACAGCAGCTGGTTTAAGACTTGGGGATCCATCAGAACCCAATGCCGAACCATCCTCCCGCTCCACAGCCTCAGTCGTCGGCACCGGCTCAGGTTAATGTAGTTCTACCCCCGGCTCCTGACGATGGGTGGTCCTTTGATGATGATTGTTCTACCCCACAAGTCATGGCCCTCCACCACAACTACCGCAATCCTTCCGCTTCCATCATCCTTACATCCACACACACAAACTCTCCTCCGCCTACTAGACCACTTGTCTTCCATCCACTCCCACTCCATCATCCATCTCCCGCCCGTTGCTCACTCCTGTTGCCATCATTACAACTAGCCCTCCGCCCACACTATCGCTCGCCCTTACACCTCCACCTCCGCTTACACCCGCTATCACCATACCCACAGTTAACCCTCCACCTATTATCCTTTCACCACAACCCCTTGTCTCCACTACCGCTCCTATCATCTCCACCGCACCCCCTTTCACACCACTTATCCATCCCAACGGGTTCATCCTACCGTCATCAGGTGCCGTGCCGGCATGGAATTGCGCCCTTCGAAGCGGACGATTGTTTCATCGCAATTATGCTCCTACTTCTAATCCCCAGTCTTCACAACCGACTGCCGGTCAGGAAGAAGCTGAGCCACTGCCAGGTACCCAATATGATCAGCTGCACCATTTGGATCGGGTGCCCGCCAAGATATCTGTGCTGGAACTCATCAAAAGATCAACCCTTCATCAAGATGCGTTAAGAGATTTTTTGCAGAAGGTGATGGTTAGTGAAGATGTGGCAGCTGACGGTTTACCTACAGCACTGGTGACTATTTCTAAAGGGCCAGCAATTACCTTCTCTGAGACCGAGCTAGCACCACCGAAAGCTCGGCAAATGCCGCTATGCATCACTATTATCTTGAACAAAGTCAGCATTGATGCGACATTGGTTGATACAGGGGCATCTATCAATGTATGCCCACTCAGCACTCTCAGGGCCTGCAACTTGTCAGAAGAGCTTCTACGGCCGACCCCCACAACTATAGCTGCATACGACAACTCACGAAGAGCCTGTCACGGGGTTGTCACCATTCAGGCTGAGCTTGGGCCTCTCACCATGCCCATTGAATTCTATGTGCTGGACATTGACCCTATGTTTAAGGCTATCTTGGGTTGTCCGTGGATCGACACTCTTAGCGTCGTACCATCAACCGCGCATCAATATCTCAAGTTCCCTTTCCAAGGGAGGGTGGTTAAAGTCAAAAGCTTATCCACGGTCCAGTCTGTTAAAGCTATATCAGAGAAGATTTTGCCCACACTATGGCCCAGTAGTCAGCCCGTTATTTTTGTGCTGGATCTGGACTTCCCTTGGGCATATGCACCTCACAAGCCCGCCACTACACCCGTCAACATCAGAGTGAAGCCCCAGATCTGTGATTCCAAGGGCTGGGATATTATATTGAAGTTGGGCTATCAACCGGGGAGAGGCCTCGGTGCACAATTACAAGGGCGGACCAAGCCGGTGCCCAAAGGGAGAAAGATGAGTAGGTGGGGTCTCGGCTATCGAGAGTCTACGCTATCAGTTTTGGGCGACTCAGGGCCACTTACCTGGGATTACCGCCAGCACTTTGTAAGAGGGCCTCCCCAGCCAGGCACACTGAACCTACAGTCAGTACAATCCGAGAAGAAGACCACGGCTTGCATGGTTGCTAGTCCGCCTCTGCTGCCAATGGAGCTAGTTGATGATATGCTTGACTACAGCCGAGCATTTGCCAGAATGTTCCTTGAAGAAGAAAGCTGCCAAAAGACTCAAGAAGTCCGGCTTGTACAGTGGGAGCCGAAGAAGCCAGCTAACCGCTCACGGGAGAAGGAGAGCTTGCCCGTTATCTCTTCCTGGTCTCCCTCCCATCTCACCTCTCTCTTACAATAGCTGGAATCTATACCTCGTTCACCTACGATCATGATTGATACATATTTTACAGAACTACCAACCGAGGTGTTAATCATACCCTGTGTATGCGGCAATGCTCGCCCATTGATCTCTCTACTTTATGGACCTCCTCCTCCAATCTTTCAGACATGCGGTTCTCCTCTTTTGATCCATTCTTTGATGTCTTATTCTCGTCTCTCTTCCCCCTTCAGCTTCCTCCTCCACCATCTCCTCCCTCCTACCACATGATCTCCACTGATCTCCAAAAAAAATGTCAAATTTAAAACGGAGATTTCGGTGGAAGATTACGCTATCTTGTCTTCATCCTCCTCCCAGGGGCACGAGTCCCCTGCTCCTTCCTTTCCACTAGATTTCCTTTCTCCTAGGTTAGACGTAGGGTCCGTCGAGTCTAGGGAAGTAGAGTCTGTTAGGTCTAGAGAAGTAGGGTCTTGTTCTCGGTCGTCCTATCCTTCCGAGCCTGAGCCACGCTCGCTTGCGCGTCATTCCAAATCCATTCCTGATAGGTTTTTGTAGGATTTAGCTCAGCGAGTCATGCTCTTCTGAAGTGCCCGGAGTTTGTCGCCATGACAATTGTGATAGAAGGCGATGAGGAGCAAGACGGGGTGTGGAGCGACGACGGGCTAGGTGTTTATGAAGTCCTGGATGAAAAGGACCCGATCAATGATGAGGACAGCAACGTAGATGACACCACCGATCTGTATGCGCAAGGATTAAAGAGATTCGACGAGCCATCATCGGCGGTGGATGAGCCTACGAAGGAAATAAATCTAGGAACTGAAGAAGACCCAAGGCTCATTATTATTGCCGCTAATCTCCCTTCGCAAGTAGAATCAAAGTTCTGAGGGAGTATAGTGATTCTTTGCCTGGTCTTATGAGGACATGCCGGGTCTTGACCCCTCTTTGGTGGAACATCGACTTGTGCTTAAACCAAGGGCAACACCCGTAAAACAAAGGTCAAGAAGATTTCACCCCCACATGGCCTTGAGGATTAAAGAAGAGGTCGATAAATTATACAAGGCCAGATTCATTAGAGTCGTTCTATATCCCCAGTGGGTGGCGAACATAGTCCCTGTCATCAAAAAGGATGGAAAGGTGTGCATTTGCATTGATTTCAATGATTTCCCGCTGCCTCACATAGATGTCTTGGTGGATAACACCACCGAGTTCGAAGCTTTATCATTCATGGATGGTTATTCAGGTTATAATCAGATCCGTCTCGCTCCCGAAGATCAAGAGAAAACCTCCTGGCACGTATTGTTACGTGGTTATGCCGTTCGGTCTGAAGAATGCAGGTGCTACCTATCAAAGGGTGATGATGGCCATTTTCCACGACATGATGCATATCTATATGGAAGCTTACGTGGATGACATCCTGGTGAAGTCGAGAACCAAAGAAGAACATCCCACTATTCTGGCTAAGGTGCTGCAGAGAGATAGGGAGTACAAGCTGAAAATGAATCCGAAGAAGTATGTTTTCAGAGTTTCATCAGGGAAGTTGCTAGGCTTTATAGTTAGCAAACGGGGGATCCAGATTGATCCTAATAAAGCAAAGGCCGTCATGGACATGCCTCCGCCAAAGAATATTACGGAACTTCGAGGATTGATTGGTAGATTGCAATTCATTAGAAGATTCATATCCCAACATTCTCAGAGGTGCCGCCCGTTTTATGAATTGCTAAAGGCGGGGGTCAAGTTTGAATGGAACGAAGATTGCCAAAAGGCCTATGAGGACCTAAAGGAATATCTATCGAACCCCCCGGTTCTGCAACCTCCTGTCCCTGGGAAACCCCTAATCCTATACATCTCGGTCATTGAGGACTTCTTAGGGGCGGTTTTAGCACAAGTAGATGATGAAGGCAAAGAGCGGGCAGCTTATTACCTCCCTAGGTTGTTTAACCTGGCCGAGGCCAAATACACCGCTATGGAGAAGACTTGTGCCGCCTTAGTGTGGGTAGCTCATAAACTTAAGTATTACTTCCTAGCCCACCCAGTTAGGTTGATCTCTAGAATGGACCCGATCCGTTATCTCTTAGAAAAGCATATCCTTTCTAGTAGGTTAGCTCGCTGGCAGAGCTTCCTCTCTCACTTTGATATCACCTTCATCGTTCAGAAGGCAGTCAAAGGATATGCCATCGCTGAGCATCTTGCCCATCTTCCCATTCCTCACACTGACTCTATTTAAGATGATTTCCCTGATGAGCATCTCTCTATCCTTACTCATCATCCCTTCTGATCTCTGCACTTCGATGGTGCACTCAATTCTCAGGGCTGAGGGATAGGCGTCGTTCTGCTCACTCCGGAAGGGGTGACGATTCCCTTTGCTTATCAACTCCGATTTCCTGCTACCAACAACATCGCCGAGTATGAGGCTCTCCTAGCTGGATTAAAGCACGCCTACCTCTTAGGTGCGCGCTACTTGAATATCATAGGGGACTCTCAGCTCGTCCTGTGGCAGGTGTTGTCCACTTACCGCACCTGTGACCCTAAGCTCAAGCCATATCAAGACCTGGTCACGCTCCTTGCTAGGCAATTCCGTAAGTTGATCTATATCCACACTCCTCGATCTTAGAACATTCTTGCTGACGCTCTAGCATCACTTGCTTCCTCTCTATCTTTTCCTCTCGGTCGGAGTACTGAGACTGTCGTCGTCCAGAGACTGGACGCACCCTCTCTTCAGGATCCTTGTTACGCCAACCTTAGGAAGACTATAGAGGCAAGGGCTGAGAAGGAAGATCTTAAGGAAGTATCTTTGACAGAACTAGAAGAGATCTTGGAGGAAGAAGAGTTGCCTTGGTATCATGAAATCGAGTTGTATTGCAAAGATGGATCGTTCCGAGAAGGGGCAAAAGCTGAGCAACACAAAGCAATAAGAAGAGCCGCCTCGAGGTATACTATCGTTGCAGGAGAACTATACAGGCGCGCTACAAATGGAATGCTCATGAGATGCTTAGATGATGATGAAGCTTGGAAGGTGGCTGAAGCAGCCCATTCTAGTGAGTGTGGAGGTCATGTCAATGGCCAGGCTCTAGCAAAGAAGATCCTTGGGCAGGGTTATTATTGGCCCACTCTAGAGGAAGATTGCTCCCTCTATGTCCGGCGGTGTCTTAAATGCCAACTCCACGCTGATAAGATTCATGCTCCAGCTTCATACCTACATCCTCTTTCTGCTCCTTGGCCGTTCTCTATGTGGGCGTTCGACGTTGTTGGCCCGCTCGGTGATCCCAATTCTCAGACCAAGCAAAAATCCTTTATCCTTACCGCCACTAAGTACTTCACCAAGTGGGCTGAAGCCGAGGTGTACGCAGAGATTAAAGCTACCACGGTGTGCCGCTTCATCATGAAGAATATCATCTCGCGGTTCGGAGTGCCAAGCAGCATCGTCACCGACAACGGACCCCAGCTCGTCACCCAAGAGCTCAAGGACCTATGTAAGAAGTTCAATATTACGCTGCATCATTCATCTCCATATTACCCACGAGGCAACGGTCAAGCCGAAGCCACTAATAAAACCCTTCTCAAAATCATAAAGAAAACATGCGAATCTCACAAATTCTCTGATTGGTCAGAAAGATTAGTGGAAGCTCTATGGGCTTACCGCACCTTCGTCTGTACTCCCACGGGGCAAACCCCCTATGCTCTCACCTACGGGATGGAGGCAGTGCTCCCATATGAGATCCTGATCCCTTCCCTAAGGGTACAGCTCGATAACGAACTTAATCGCGATGAACGTCGAGAGGCGTTGCTCGTCCAGTTGGAGCTCTTACATGAAAAGAGGATGAACGCGGCTGATCACGTATCCGTTTATCAAAAGAGAGTTTCACGTTATTTTTAAAAGAAGGTAATTGAGCATAAATTCCAAAAAGGTGATATGGTTTTGAAACGTAAGTTCATACGGTCTGCAGGTCCTAGGTCTAAATTACAACCTAACTGGGAAGCGTCGTTCGTTGTCAAAGAGGCTTATCCAGGGAATGCTTACCGCTTAGTAAACGTAGAAGGTGAGGAGCTCGCTCACGCTTGGAATGGGTTGTATCTTAAGTATTTCTTTCCTTAGAGTCTAACCAGTGCCACCCCGGTAGCGACGTGTCCTTTCCCTTTCACCCTGAAGGAGGACCCCGAGCACGACAATCACACACCACACGGCATCCCTGGTCGGTTTTCAATTTTTTAGACACCGTTTCTCCTTGGCCATGCTTGGGGGAAGGTCAAAGTCACTGTCTGTTTCTCTCTTCGGCCGAATCCAGGGGCAAGAGGTGAATAAGGGGGCGACAACCAATCTAGACACCCTGACGAGAGGAGGTCTCAAATAGGGGCAGTCCGTTATGACCTGATGCCACAAGGAAAAGAAAAGGCAAAGCAAAGGAGCAGTCATCATGATAAAGAAGCAAAAGTTTATCTTGAGAGTCCATCAATTATAATTCCAAAGCTCCAAGGAAAATGAAAAGCTAGGCATGGCAAGAGTAGCAGTACAGTTTCCCCGTGGGACGTTATGAGCCCAGTCGTATGCCTGCCTAGAGTGGATAAAGGTTCGATGACGGACACAAAGCTCCAGCACAATAGACCGAATCTCTGAATGGGTTGTGCCAGAGAGGAGCTCAAGCCCTGAAAACTTCTATACTTGGCCTAAGCTTACCCCCATGTTCTATTTTCTTTTAGGTCTGAGACGAATACCCTGGGTATGGCCTCTAATAGAAGCACAGTCAAGCGAGTTGGGCCCTGGCCAAGGGTTGTCACCTCTATCGCACGCCAACCTCGGAAACTCTCGATGGAATAGGGAGGACCCACGTTTCTAGGGGAGCACTGGTTTTCAAAATCTCTAAAAAAAATCATAAATCTCAAAATCTAAAAAAAATCATATATTTCAAAAATCTAAAAAAATCATATATACCAAAATCAAAAAAAAATCATATATTTCAAAATCCAAAAAAATCACATATTTCAAAATCCAAAAAAATCATATATTTCAAAATCTAAAAACATCAGATATTTTCAAAATCTCACAAAAATCTGAATATTTGCAAAACTCCAAAAATACCATCATATGCGTCGCATGCATTACATTATTTCTGTTATCTTTTTCCGCCTATTTAATAAGGCTCCACCCCTTGACCAAATATCAAGAATGGTCATCTCTCTAACTTGCTTCAGACAAGGGGTTGAGTCTAAGAAAAGATCTAACTTGTTCTTTTTTGTCTAAGTGTGTACAGAATGCATGTTCAAGCCCAAGATTCAAGCCCGCAAATAAACCGGTTCTGTAACGGTCTAGTCTTAGCCCGTCACATCCTTCTAACGGTCTAGTAGTCGACCGTCACCTTCTCCCAAAGTTTAAAACTCATTCGTTCTCAGTAAGCTCCCTCTGACGCGTCTACATTAGACTGTCACCTCACTCTGACGGCATGATGTTAGACCGTTACACTTTACCGAGAAAAAGAAAACTCAGTTTTTTGATCTCACCCTCCTGACGGCTCATCGTGAGACCGTCAGGGTGTTGTGGCGGCCCTACATAGGACCGTTACATTTCTCAGAAACTCTATTTTCTAGAATGTTTGGGCCCAATCAAGTAGCAAACTCATATTCCATCAACTGAGACACATCCATATCATTCAATTAAACTCAATGATGCATAAACTGGTTGGTAAAGTTCAATTTCATTTACATTTCAAGAGAGCTCAAACTACATTCAGTTTTCTATCCGCATGAGGCCGGATCTTGCGTAGCTCCTTCACGTAGGCGCGGCGTTCCTCGTCATTTTATTCCACTTCTTCTTGCCACGGGCACACTTTGCTGATATCCCACATGATCAGAGCGTTCCGGACTGTTCTTTCGTCCTCCTCGGTCCCATCTTTCTAGCTTGAAGGAGAGGGAAATGTGATAGTGCAGGAACTATGGTCCGGGGTAGCCCGATTTGAAGATGGCACCTGTGCGGGTTGTAGATCACCATGGTAGTGTCCCCCACTAGCTGTAGATCTAGGCCTGCTCGTCGTGGTACTTTGAGCAAGGTGCTCCGGAGAACTCTTGGATGCATTGTGAACTTCTCTATTGGCAAGGTGTTGAGGAAGAGGCGCCAATCATCCCGTGTCTTTTTATCCGCCGTCTGGCACTCAACCTGTGAAGGGAATCCAAAGGCACCTCCAATAAAGAATAAAGGGTGGCTCCCAAAGATCCGGCTAACTGAAGGTATATCTCCCTTGGGTTAAAATTTGATTCTTACTCCCATCCAACACTCAAGGAGTATCATTGAGCCGAATAGAGGTCCTCCTAAGCAAGCCGAGCTAAGACCTTCATAAAGGTATGAAAGGACCGCTTGAGAAATGGATAAATCCCGCCACAACCTACTGACAATGCTGAGATTTTGGGTATCTAGGAGGTGGTCGGTGGTGGAGAAAAGGAACACTCCACACAAGCAAACCGATACGGCTTTGCCTATGGCTTCATATCTTTCCCACTTGTTCTTGCAATGAGAGACTATCCATTGAGCCATGGGTATTAAGTGAATGTGGCGTGGGCTGACCATGGTCCTAACATCCTTTTGATTGTGGATAAAATCACTTAGAATCAAGGAGGGGTCTATTGCTTCCACCGTATGGCATACTAGGTCTTCATCTCCCACTTTTGTCTTAGGAAAGGCTAGGTAAGTTTCTACCTCCTCTAATAGGACTGTGGCTTCAAAGGAAGGGAAGAGGAATGTATGAGTTTGTGGGTGCCAAAGCTCTATGAGGGCTGAGATGCTTGCCCAATCCAAGGACAATTTCTAAAAATTCTTGGCCAAGACTAATAGAGGTTGGAGATGCCATGCCCTAAGGATTGAGGTCACTTCTAAAGGGAGCTCTTTTATCATTAGAGCCACCCACTTCAGAGAGGAATAGCACCTTGGACCGGGAAGAAGCTAAGGAAAAATGAGAAGGAGAGGAAACAAAGAGAAGATGATCATGAGAAGGAAAGTGCAGAAATTTATGGTTTGAATTGGAATTGCCACTTACCTCTCTTGTAGAACTTGAGCTTATGTGCTTGGGGGTGGAGGTTAGCCTCTGTAGCTCCCCATGCTCCTTTCTAGCTGCCTTAGGGCCGGTATAAACCCTCTCCTCCATGGCAATAGCTCCAAAGCTCCTCTTCATGGCATTTTTTTTGAAGTTCTAAGCCTTAGGGTAGAAAATTGGATGGAGCTGTGATTTCTGGGTTTGATCCTACTTATAAAGGTTTGATTTTAGTGCTAGAATGATAGGACATGGATTAGAAAGCCTTATCTTAAGCCTAGGAGGGTTCTAGTGTGGATTAAGGCCTATTTGCCTCGAGTTCGGGCTCTCACGGCAGAATCCGTCTAGGATTACACAGTTTTACTCTGACGGTTCATCGTAGGAGCGCCACATCTCTCTGACGCTCCAGCATTAGACCGTTACACTTCCTGCTACAAGTTTTTTTTGATTCTCCTTCATTCTGTCAGTTCTGACGGCTTAATCTTGGACCGTTACATGACCCTGACGCTCCAACATTAGACCGTTACATGCTCTATTGAAAGTTTTTTCACTCTTCCATCTCTCCTTTGTTCAAACCTGCCAGTCTCACCCTGTCTCTGCCCAACCTGTTCATCCACACATCTAAGCATTCATTCACACATCTACATCATAAAAACAATAACAAAAACATAAAAAGATTTTCATTTCATTTTCTCATTCCATTTACCATTCACATAGTCATGTACAAGTGTGGGTCAAAGAAAAAGAAAAAGAAAAGAAAAATGCAAGTCACTCGGCCGGTTTATCTCCCGGGCCATCGCTGTCACCAATACCCTCATGCCGCTTTGCTGGCGGCTCCATGACGCTGCTCTCCTCTCCCCGCAGCCGCCTCTGCTCCGCCTCCTCATTCCTCGGCTGGCCGGAAGAACTGGCAAGAAAATTAGCAACTGATCCGCTCGGGGCGACGCTCCGAACACCACTCCACGCTCCTCTCTGGTCCGCGGCCCATCATTCGCACGGTCCTCTCCATCGTCCGCGGCTCGATCTTCAACTCGAAGATCTGACGTCGTGACTCCCTCTCCTCGATCCGGTAGCGCTCCAGGTCCACTATCCCAGTCCGAAGTCTCTCTGCCTCAGCCCGTGCCTTTGCCAAATCCGCTCGGAGTCGCTCTGTCTCGACCACGGCTGCGGTCAGCTCTCTCGCCTGCATTAGCATTAGCATCATAGTCAGTCATTTAGGCATTTGCATAATCTTAAGCATTTAAGTCTAAGGGAACTCGGTTGATTTCTTACCCGCTCCGCGAGGGTAGCCTCGGCGTCCTCAGCCCGAGCAACCGCCCGAGCGAACTCCACATCTCGATCAGCTCTGCCGCCCGCAGGCTGTGAGGAGGAGGATGGAGCATCTGGTCCCACTCTCTGCGCTCCCTCGGCCCGCTGCATTTAGAAGTCAAAGTTAGGTATTTGCATAATCATAAGCATAAGCATTTAAGTCTAAAAAATTTAGAAAACTCACCGAGAGCTCCAAAGCTATCCGGTACTCATCCCGCTGCTGGATAGTGGCGTGGAGGAGCCCCTCGAGCTCGACGATCTGTCCATGTGGGTCTAGCTGCATTTAGAAACAAAGTGTCAATGCATATAGGATTCAATTAAATTAAATAGATAAGAGTTTGAGTTTAGAAGTTCATACCGGTCGTCGGGTGCCTCTGAACACCTGGTCGCCGTACCGCTGGGAGTAGGCCTTGAGGTAGGCCTCATCGCTGTCGGCTCGCTCTTTCACGGCCCGGCCCTTCTTATTCCAATCATGCACGTACTTCACCTTCGGGCGCACCAGTCGACATCTCTGCTGATGCCCTTTGAAGATTTCCCAGGGCGCTCGTCGTTCCTACAAGGGAATGTTACTTCCGGCTGGTGAACTCCCCGTGTCCTCAAGATCAGGCGGTAGTGCAAGGGCTCGATGACGTTGATGCAATGTAGCCAGATGTCTCGCCCGCTGTATGCCAGGGAAGCCTTGACCCATGGCTGTCCCTCATGGCCCTCATCCCGATATGGTGTCCAGCGCACCTGAAAAGGTAGTTGAGTCTATGTCAGTATTTAGAAGCATTTAGCAGCATTTCAAAGGTAAGAGCATATAAAAGAATTCAAGTTCAAGAGCTTACCGATGCATACGGGAATGAGTCTATGTCGTCCTGAATGGCTCTGGTCAGTCTGTTGATCGATCCTGTGTCCCTAGTGACTATCCACCGCCTCACGATGGGGATCCGCCCAGAATGCATCTGTGTACCTCACCCGATCCCTGGAAGGTAAAGGAAGCTCCAGATCTGCATTTTAGAAGTCAAGTGTCAGCAAATAAGTATTCATAATCATAAAAGCATATAGAAGCATGTAGAATCTAGAATTTACCTATAGAAAAGGCGAGAAGCCACCCAGCATTGTCTGTTGGTCGGTCGTGCTAAAGGACTCGATCAGGAAAGCGAGCACCGCCGCTCCCCATGCATATTTGCCCACTCTGCTAAGGTCTTCCAGCAAAGGCAGGAGCCTGCAGCTGATCACATCTGCTCTGGTCGGGAACAGCAACTTCCTGAACAACAAGATCAAGAAGCATCGCAGTACTCTATCTCCCTCTGGTCCCGCCTCCGCTGCTACCCTCGGGCGGACCTGCTCGATCACTCTATCAAGGTGCTGCTCTTGAAGCTCCCCGACTGCGATAGCTGCTCCTCAAAGCCCCAGGCTCTCCTGGAGTCTCGATCGTGACAACTGGGACGACGGATGCCCTGGCCTCACTAAATCCAGCCCCAACAGCTCCTGGGCTAGTACTCGGTAATCTCCATAGGTCCAGCCTGTCATTGCTGCACCATGGACCCTCAGCCCTGTGATCCTCGCTATATCCTCCAGTGTTGGGATCATGTGACCCCATGGGAAGATGAACGCCCTGCTGATCGGATCCCATCGCTCATGCAACGCATATAGCAGCGGCGTGTCCATTCTTGTCACTTCTATACTGAGGACTTCCCTGAAGCCCATTGTAGCCAGCCTCTCTCTCTGATACTCTGGCAGTGCCTGGTACACCGCCTTGATCTGAAGCCAATAAATCCTAGTTCTTCTTTTCCCCTGCACACATATAGAGCATAAGTTAGTCATTTCATTAATTTACATTCATTACATTTAACATAAATAAAACCAAAAAATTGAATAAGCAAAACCAAAAAAAAATCAATTATGGCTCTAGTTCCTCTGACGGCCATGTTCTGGCGCGTCACAGTCCTCTGACGCACCATGTATGGCACGTCAGGTGTTGTAACGGTCGTTGGAACGACCGTCACGTTCTCCCCGATAGGGCATCATTTCATCTATTCCCCCAGCCCGTGAAAATGGCCACAATGGCCTACAATGAATCCAAATGGCTCCCCAGACCCATTTTCTCCCCCTCAAACACACATGCATACACAAAAATTGAAAAAAAAAATTGAATTTTTGGGGGTTTTTTAGGGCGGGAGCCTACCTCACGGTCTTGGCCCCGTTTCTTCTTCTCTGGCGCCGTGGTCCCTTCGTCGCCGGTGGCCTCCTCTGGAGCATCTTCTCCTTCTTCTCCGGCCGTGGGAGGGTCTTCCTCCGCCGTTTGTTCCGCCGCGGCCGCCGGGGGGATCTTTTCCCGGGCTATGCAATCCCGGCATCTCTTGATTGGCAGTTTCTTCTTCCCTTTCTCCCTCTTCATGGGTGGCCGAGGGAGGTCGTCGCCGGTGGGTTTTGGCTTGGTGTGGTTGGGTGATGGTTGCGTTTGGGTGTTTGAACGAATGAGAGAGGGAGAGACCGATCGGTTTGTTTTTTTTGAACGCCGAGGAAATGTAACGGTCTATCGAAGGACCGTCATAGTACCCTAACGCATCATTCTTAGACCGTCAGGTGAGTTCAGTCGCTTATTTTGAAAAATGTGAACCGACGCGGTGTGACGGGTCATCTTTCGACCGTTACATGATTGTGGCGCTCCCTTAGTAGACCGTCAGGATCTTTGATGAATGATAATGCCCAATTTCATGCTTGAATGATCCTTATGCTTCAATGCCTTATCTTATCAATATGGTTCATGCTTATGGATGGTTATGCCTCATTTTATGCTTATGATTGATTGTTGTTGGCTAACTCTTTTTCTATGGATAAAATCATGAAGGCCATCATGCTTTACCATTCACCGCACAGGTAAGTCAGGTACAGTATCTCGATCCCTATATCCCTTAATGCATTACTATATGTTATCTATGATATATTATCTCGAGAATCGGCTGGTCATTCATGTGCTCTGGGATCTGAGGATCCCCTTAAGCAAAAATGATGATGATCTAGGTGCACATGATTAATCGTTGGATAGGCCGTTAGGTTGGAAAATCTTGGGGACGATGGTTCTATCTTTCACACCGTGGTTCCAGATGGTGTCCTGACCTTGGTTTCTCTGGTCTAGCAATACTATTCTCGAGTATCTTCTTATTTTATCTTTCTTGGCATTCGATGTAATGATTTCTTTTTTCTTTTTAGCCCAGCATGCATCATGCGCATCTTTGAGCATTCACCAACCTTCATCTGTCCAAGGTATCTCGATAATGGTGGATAATTGTGTCCATGATCTCGAATGAGGAGAATTATTCCACTCTAAATTGGAAGGTTTCCTTCAGTCTGTTCCCTCGATCTGGTTAACTGAAGATTCCTATCTGGGGTTTAGTTAATCGTCCCTTTCCTTTCCGTTGCTCTGGCCGCTGGCCGTGTTTTCCTTTCCTTAGTTGTTAGTTCCTCCAGACATGCGTCATTTGGTTGTCTTTCCTTATGATTAGTTCGAAGTTTTCTGGAAAATTCCTATCACTCGTTGGTTGAGAACGGGTGTCGTTTGCCTTAACTCCCACTTTTTAGTCCGCTCCGCTTCATTTTCACTTCATCTCCATGTTCCATTTCACTTTCACTTCACCTCCGCTCACTCCCCTGCAAAGAGGACGTTAAGGAGGGGCATCTGTTGACACCCGTTTTATGACCAATAAGTTTGGTCATCTCCTTATTCATTTTAAATGATGCTCCGAGTTGTTCACCTTTATTGAGCCATCTTGGTCAATTTGAGGTTTATTTCATGGGTCATGTCTCCTTGGTTGGGTCTGGTTCCTTATCTCTTTCCCGCTGGACGAAGCTTAGCATATCTTCATCTTATTTGCACTCCTTTGTCTTTGACGCATTACTCCCAGCGCGCCACATGTTTTGTAACGCACCTTCTTATGGCCGTCACATCATCTCAGAGTCCTTAAGTTCAAGGCTTCTTTCAAGCTTATCTTTTATCTGATCCATTGAGTGTGACGGTTTATCGTGCAACCGTTACTATCACTCTGACGCACCTGCTCACAGCCGTTACATCCTTGCAGAGTCCTATGTTCAAAAACTTCACCCGTTGATCTTATCCTTTGAGGGATAAGGTTGTGTGACGGTCCATGCCTGGGGCGTTACATCACTGTGGCGGTCTATCGTGCAGCCGTTACATTAAACAGAGAGTTCTAGCAGAACTGCTCTTTCTCTGCTACTCCGTGGCCGAATTAAGAGTTTGATCTGGTGATTTCTCTCTCAAATCTGATCCTCAAAACCTTCTGTTTGTTTCTATGGACTCTTGGGAGTATTATCTTCAAGAGTTTGCTAAGAAACATCCTACTTTCTAGCTGGATTATCCCTTACTCGACCGGAGAGTTGGAGGGTCTATAAATAGAACCATTGACTTCATGGCTTGAGGAGGAGACATCTGGAGTTCGTGTTGAAGTGCTGCCGCATCCTGGAGCTAGAACCAACCAAGGAGATCTGCTTCCCATGTCCATCTTCTTCCAAAGTCCAGGGAGTATTGGTTTTAAGGGTTTAGTTCAGTCAAGTTAGCTTCTTAAGTCTATTTCTCTCTTCTCCAAGCGTCATAGCATCTTTCCCTCTTCATCTCTCACGTTTTTGCACTTGCTGTATCCATCTAAACATCTTCCCATCTTTTAAAACGCCCCAAAGGGGTTAAAAAACCAACCTCCCCGGTATTTCCCTTTCCTTTTGCATGCTTTTGAGTCATTTTGGTTTATTAATACTACTCTTTCTCAAGGGCTAATCTGGGTTGTTTTCTTTATGTTCTACACTCTTTTGCAGGTTTACAGAGTCCACAGCATGAGGCCCAAGCGTTCTGGCCGGCTGGAAGGCTTGGAGATCAAAGATTCCTAAGTTCCTTTTCTGCAGATCTCTGACGGTCCATCCCAGGCGCGTTAGAGTCACGTAGTGGCTTATCGTGGAGCCGTCACACTCTGTGGCGCATCACTGTTCGACTGTTACATTCTACAGAGCTACAGTTATTTCTCTCTCTCGTGGGTGGGTGTTTCATCCACCTATTCTAAGATATTTCTCAGGTCTTTGGCTTGTTTATTACCTTAGTGGTGATCACATCTTTCCTTAGTATTGGGCAGTAGCTTTCTCCTTCATCATACATCATATCTCTTACTTTATTTTGCTTGTTCCACCTACACGGTGTGTTTTCCTTTACTTCCTTGCTCCACGCCCCGGCGTGTGTTTTTCTTTCTTTAGTTTATTCTTGATAGAGATAGCATTCCCATGCTAGACTTCATGTTGATTGCCTAGGTTCATGTTGCACATGTTCATAGGTTGAGTGATTTTTACTACTTGTTCATCTTGTTCATCATATTTGAGATCATATCCATCTTGCAAGATAAGGAAAACATAATAATCAACAATGGTGTCCAAGGGCTCCACGCTAACCCCCTCGGCAGATGGTCGTAAACATGCTATAAACTATGGGGTATGATGAATATTGGCGTCGCATTACACTGAGAGTACTTTTTTTATAAACGGGTGAAATCCACGAGGCTATCTTATGAATTTACACGCTTGCTAGTACATTCTTGTTACATGACTTTCTAGTGCATAGCCTTTTCAAGGTTATGAAAAGTACATTCTCGTTACATGCTAGTACATTCTCATTAATGAAAGGCCACATTTTAATCTTGCTTGATCATGCTCTCATATTTACTTGAAATCTCATATCTCTACACTTATCTTGATACTTGTTGTTACTTTAGTTTTATCTATATGATTTATCGCACTTTCATTGTCCCCCTTTCTATAGAGCTAAAATGTTAACTATGTAAACATTGCCATCATGTTGATACGAAGATACCTACTGGGCGAGTGCGCTCATTCCCTACTTTTCCAATCTTTTTTTAAGAGACTCTAGCGGGTCGAAATCTGACTACTCAAGTGAAGATTCCGAGAGGGAAAGCGATTGATGGACGAGAGAAGCCCTAGAGTGTTATTTGTCTTGAGTCAGTTATTGCAAACTTACGTTCCTCCACTGTAATAGGCGGTGAAGTTGATCATGTTATGTCATCTTTTATTTTCTTGAGTCTAGTTGTGTCAAGAGAGTCAAAGTCAAGCATCATTTTGTAACCTTTGATTATTATTCAATAAAAGTGAATTTTGAGTATATAAATTACATTCACTCTTTTATGTGTGGATGTATGTTTTGCTCTGATTATCTTACTAGCGTGAGGCTTATTTGTCGGCTGTTCACATTCCCGACTTAATTCCACTGCATATCTCAGGGCATGATAGTTAAGTTGGTATCAGAGCCTAGGCTTAAATAAGTCCTAAGAAAATTTTCAAGTCATAGGTTAAGTCCAAGGATTAAGGACCCACACCTATGAATTAAGGAAGAAACTTTCGAACCCATGTGAGATTGGGTAGAGCCCGGGATAAAATAGTTATCTAGAAATTGACTTCTAGGTTACCCCTACTAATTCCTAAGAAAATTATAAATTGTTTATTTTCTCAGGAACCTTGCTTTCCAAATGGCCGCTAATCGCGCAAATTGGGAGGCCATGCAGCAGACTGTCCAGGGTCTCACCCAGGCCCTACAAATGGTAGCTCAGGCAGGTGCTAGAGTTGGCGTCGGAGATCTTCGTCGAAACTTCAAGAGTATGAACCCTCAACGATTTTCTGGATCGTCAAATCCTGATGAGGCAAAGAATTGGATAGATGAGATGGATCGTATTTTTAATGTCATGCAATGCACGGACTAGGAGAAGGTCCTCTTAGCTACATTCCAACTCAACAAAGATGCTCGTACGTGGTGGAAGGCCACCTCTCCATATTTGCATAATGCACAACTTACCTGGGAGGAGTTCCTTCAGCTCTTCCACGAGAAATATTTCTCGAAGCATGTCCGAGAGAGAAAGGTGGTGGAATTTACCTCCTTAAGGCAGGGCATGATGTCTGTGGCCGAGTATGAGCTCCAATTCTCAAGGCTAACCCCGTATGCTCCGCATCTTGTTAGTACAGAGTTGCTTAAGGCCAATAGCTTTATGGATGGATTGAGGCCGGTTTTCGTCAAACAACTCGGCCCACAAAATATTTGAACTTATACGGAGATGGTCCATAGGGCACATTTATGTGAACGGACCATTGAAAAAGTCGAGAAATTCAAAGGCAAAGGTGAAGAATCTAGTCGCAAGCACGAAAAGAGAGGAAGGAAGGAAGGAAGGTTCAACATCACGGGATCCTACAAATCCCGTGACAACAAGAAGAGGTCACGAAACGGCAATGGTAGTGGCAACGGTAGGAACAAGAAGGTGAAAGTGGAGGAAAAGCAAGTCATGATGCTTTGCACCTTCTATCAGAAGTTCGGTCATTCGACCGAAGAATGCTGGAAGCGCCTCGGCGCTTGTCTTCGTTGTGACAGCATGGAGCATCGCATGCCCGATTGTCCACTCATGAAAGACCAACCTTCAAAGAACGATGGTGGGCGCAGGTGACAGGCTCGTCTCAATTCCGTAATGGGGGAAAAACACTTGAAAATAGCTTTGCAAACATTAAGGGATCACCAACTCTATGCAAAGCTCAACAAATGTGAGTTCTGGTTAAATGAGGTCGCTTTCCTTGGCCACATTATTTCTAAGGAAGGTATTGCTATGGATCTATCAAACGTTGAAGCTGTCAAAAACTGGAGCAGGCCAACAACCGTGTCCGAGGTCAGGAGTTTTCTTGGTCTGGCTAGTTACTATAGGTAATTCATAAAGGATTTCTCTAAGATCACCGTTCCTCTGACCAGACTTACAAGAAAGGAAAATCTTTTTATATGGTCCAAGGATTGTGAAGAGAGTTTCTTGACTCTCAAGGAACATCGCACTATTGCACATGTGTTAGCACTACCCGTTGAAGGTGGTGGTTTTGAAGTCTATACCGACGCATCAGGCATTGGCCTTAGTTGTGTCCTTATGCAGCATGGTAGAGTCATCTGTTATGCTTCGAGGCAGTTGAAACGGCACAAGGAGAATTACCCAGTGCATGATCTGGAGTTAGCTACTGTTATCTTCGCCTTAAAGATATGGCGACATCATCTCTATGGAGAGAAATTCACTGTATTTTCATATCACAAAAGTTTGAAGTATCTCTTCTCCCAAAAGGAGTTAAACATGAAGCAAAGGAGATGGCAGGAGTACCTTAAGGACTTCGACTTTTCTATTCAATATCACCCTGGCAAGGCAAATGCCGTAGCCGATGCGCTCAGCAAAAAATCACTGGCAACTTTATCAAGTCTCAAAAGAGGTATGACAAACCTTATAGAAGATTTTGCTCAGCTAAATCTAGATATTGACACGGATAATAAAGCGTGTATTACTGCCAACATTCGGTCACAGCCCACATTAATAGAATATCTAGTCAATCTTCAAGAGAATGACCCTATACTGGTGGAGATCAAGGCTAATATTGATCAACGGCCAGATTTCTCTGCCACGACTGATGGAAGATTGCTATTCTGAGGTCGGATCTGTGTACCAGATCATGAGGAGACTAAAAGGCTGATTATGGAAGAAGCCCACAGGTCAAGATATGCACTTCACCCTAGTGCTACCAAAATGTATCAAGACTTAAAAAGAAACTTTTGGTGGCCCAATATGAAGAGAGAAGTGGCGGACTTTGTATCTCGTTGCCTCACTTGTCAACAAGTTAAGGCGGAACATCTAAACGTCGTTGGAAAGTTACATCCCTTAAAAATTCCTGAGTGAAAATGGGAGAGCATACGGATGGATTTTATCATGGGTTTGCCAAACACAAGAGGTGGACATGATGGTACATGGGTGATCATTGACCGATTGACAAAATCTGCACATTTTCCACCTATTAAGAGTCGGTGGTCTGTGGATGTTCTAGCAACTATATATATAAAGGAAATTGTCCAATTACACGGAATCCCAGTCACTCTTACATCTGATCGAGACCCTCATTTCACATCACAATTCTGGAAGGGTCTACAACATTCATTGGGGACCCGGTTAAATTTTAGCACTGCATTCCATCCACAAACTGATGGTCAGACTGAAAGAACCACTCAGGTAGTTGAAGATATGCTCAGGACATGTGCAATTGATTTTGGTGGAAGTTGGCACGACCACTTGCCACTAGTCGAGTTTACCAACAATAATAGCTATCAAGCTAGCATACAAATGGCACCGTTCGAGGCATTGTATGGAAGGAGTTGCCGCTCACCTACCTGCTAGAATGAAGTTGGGGAAAAATAACTTCTAAGCCCATATCTTGTTAGGGATACAACCGAGAAGGTAAAACTTATCAGAGAGAGACTTCAGATGGCACAGTCAAGATAAAAGATGTGACGACCCAGACTCCGGATACCGGGTAAACCCGATACCACTTGGATTCTGAGAGGCCTCCCAAGAGCGAGAAAGCTCCGAAGGGATAGAAAGGTATGTGAGAGTACATTGAACTTCTAGATAAAGCAGTGAGTAATTAAATTTCTATGATCAGGATTGCTAAAATAGCAAAAATAAAATTGCATTTTCTATAACAAATTAAAACTAACAGAGCTAGCAGAGTCCAATCCAACTAAAGTACAGTACAACAGAAAAGAGAACGTACTCTCAAGTCGGGGGAAGCCCGACACTGGCAAACGCTGGCACTAAGAACCACGCACTGCACCTCCAAGCACGAGGAAGAATAACTACACCTGAAAAGTCAGGGGTGAGCCTCGTCTCACTGGCTCAGTAAGGATCCCACAGAACCCTACCACAAAACAACGTAGTAACAACATTGCTAAACTAAAGCAAAGCAGTAACAGAAGGAGCGGGAACAACAGTAAAGAGGAAAGCCGTAACACGGAAACATGGCAGCCAAAGGAACCTTGGCCCACTAAGCTACTCCAAATAGCAACAGAAAGGTGAACCCTGATCTCACCAAGTCGGGAGTTACCGATCCATTGTCAAATCATAAAACTCTATGGCGAAAGCCTACCGAAACAGACAAAGGCCTTACAAAAAGACCTACACGGTCAAAGGTACAAGACATACACGATCTCACCATCGTGTTACGCTACACTGACCTCGGGTAAAGCCAAGCACAGGGTACCCGCACAAGTCACGAAAGCCCAAGTCATGCATCAAGTGACAGAAGCACCTCCTCACTAGAAGAACAACTAGATGCGTCCACTGACATCTTACATTGTGCCACAAGTATCTCCCACACACCTAGAACGCCGGTAACTAAGACACTCACAAGGAACCAAGTACCAAGTAACGAGTGACTAGTCAAGGTCACGCCCGTCGACGCTCGTCCAACGCCCTTGACCACGTGTGCACACACAAGCTCAATGTCTTGAGCCAGGCCACTAGCTGGTTTTCCCCTCCCGTAGGACTCTCATGGCTAGACAAAAGGGCCCACGGTAACCAGCCTACAAACTATCTCTATCGAGAACTCGCCCCGCCACCACTCCCAGGAGGGCCAACATACAGGAAAGTGTCGTCAGGCTACGACTAGTGGAGGCTCACTAGACATAGAGACTCAAAACAGTGAACACTGAAGTACAGACAGGGTAAGCACGCACCTGTCGCACGTACTACAGAGTATAATACAGTATACAACTGCTACCAGACTCAGGACAGTCAACTAGACCTGCTGATAACGATCTTTGAGTCACGAGACTTAGGTCAACATCTTCGCACATCACAGCAACACGCTGTTAATCAGCCTAGTCCCTAAGACAAAATCATGGAAAACACATTATGGAAGACAGCATAGAATAGCCGCATCCATAACAGCAATAATGATAATAATAATGAGTCCTCGGCATTCGAGCCACACAACGGACTCACAATTCTACATAACACGAAACACAAAATATGAGGGATCACCAAAACACTCAAACATATGGACACGCAAATCGAGGTAAGATAATACCTCTAAGCATCCAAACCATATCTCCATCTTCACAGGATAGACGAGACACTCACGAGGTCACGTGTTAACCACTGGGTCACAACCGGGTTGACCAGAAACCATAATGACCCTCGAACTAATACAAAACACTGCTCGGTACAGTGGCACTCCCGAACACCCTATAACACGGTCGCAGCCCTCATAGGACGTCCAAGACATCCACGGAACAATGGGATAACCAAGGGGTTGAAGCCACATTAACCGGAAACCAAACTGACACTGAAATAGCACTCTGGGCAGGTGGCGGTCTCACCCCTGGCCGCTAAACCAAAATGGCGGTCACCCAAAGGGCCGCTACCATCAACGTAGAGCAACAGGCAAATGGCGGTCCACCAGGGCCGCACCTTGCCATTGGCGGTCCTCAAAGGGCCGCATCCTGGAGGTGGCGCTCATATCCATGGCCGCTACCCTCAGGAAATCCCAGACACAAAATCCACATAAACAAGCGGTTTTGCGGTCCGCCTAAGGTCGCTATTTGCATAAGGCGGTGTCCTCAAGGCTGCAAGCTGGATTTAGCGGTCATAGCCTGGCCGCTATTCCCAGTCAACCCCCAAACTAGTCAAACCAACTTAAAACAGTAAAAACCAATTAATGGTCTCCCTAGGACCGTTTCTAGGGAATGGCTGTCACCCTATGGCCGCCAAAGCCAATTAGCGGTCGGGAGCTAGACCGCTACCCCGAACCGACTAAAAGCCGAATAACCGACTTAAAACACCAAATAGAGGTCGCCCAAGGGCCGATAAACTAGAGTTGCGGTCGGTCGTGAGACTGCAACACCAAACCGACAATGGAGCTCCGCCTAGCGGTCTCCAGAGGGCCGCCTCTGCAAATGGCGGTCACTGGTAAGACCGCTAAACCGTTCTGGCGGGAAAATCGTAGGACTACCCAAAACTCGGTCTTTCCACTCCCCAATCGCGTCTAAACGACGGGGAAACATCCCTAACGTCCATATCAACCTTTCACAAGCCGGAAGGGATCAAACCGACCTCAAAACGATAAAAAACGGACGATTCCCACGAATCGACCCAACACGTGTCACATCGACAAACGGGCTCATACCCGCCCCAATTCACAACCAAACGAGTTGAAACTGGCAGGAAACGAATCCCAACATGCCAGGGGTTCATATTTTACCATTTAATGTGAAAACCATCGCCTGGAACGGTGAACACGGCTCACATCCCCGAAACATGATTTCGCCCTTAAAGCTAGAAAACCCGCTCAAACTCACACCGTTCGGCTCCAAATCGGGAGAGGATGTAGAAAAAGAGTAGGGTATCCATCCCCCTACCTCCACCAAGGATCTCACGTGCCGAAACGCCAAAAACCATAACACAAACAACCCACGACGAAAACCATGACATGAACAACCCACGCCGGCTTTGAATCCACGAACGGGATCGCGCCAACGCCACGCTCCGATACTCGCGCCATCACGCTCCACGACACCTCCATGCCGTCGCCACCTCATCCCCGGGCCTCCTTCGTCTACAGTCGGAGCAGAGGGGGTGAAAGGAGAGAGAACAGTGGGAGAGAGGGTGATTACGGCGGTGAGGAGAGAGGAAGGAGAGAGAAGGGGTTAAACGAAAAGGAAAATAGAAAATTATGCAAATTTTCTAAATTCTGATTTTTGACCCGAATTTTCATAAAATCAGAAAAATATAGAAAAATAGTCTTCGCGATCCTCGGATTGAGCACAACGCACCTGTAGTGTCACGGAGTCTCAAAACTCAACGGTTCACTCTCCACGAGGTTCCGCAAGTTATACAAGGGAAAAATCTGAGTGGATCATAAAACACGTATCAGGACCCACGAAAGCACTCCGAAAGCTCTCCCATTCTGATCTAAAGAATCTAGGATATTACAGTCCTCCCCCCTTCAAGGAATTTCATCCTCGAAATTCAAGGAGCCAATAATGGGCAGGGAAGAATAAACCCATAAAGCTGGCCACACTCTCCAAGCATCAGCCAAACCTCAAACACAAAACATGATAACATAATTCTCAAAAAACACAATTCAGAGGAACACTGTTAGACCACAATCATAGGCATACGCTCCAGATCTCAAGGCACATCGATCCACAGAACGAGCATGGCACGCAAGGGAACACAAGTCCGGCACCTCCGAAACTGGGCATCATCGCTTTCGTCTCACAAGGCAAGGAGACACGATCCAAGCCACGAAACAACCAACGACAAAACACACATACTCGGCAAATACAACAAGCATCAGCTTAAACAAGGAAACACAGTCCTCTCAGCTGACTGCTCCACCCATCGGCTTCCGCGCCATAACAACGAAACTGGCACACATAATGTCAATGACAACACTGGACCACGAGCACAATCAAGTCAGTCCTCACTCAAACATTACATCTGATTCGAGTTCCATGCCAACTCTACCACGATAAAAGAGTACAACAAAGCCAACCGATAAGATCTCAGTCCACGCTAATCCAAACTCAGACTCACAGGGAACTCCTCCCAAGCTGAACACAACCACCGAACCAACAAACAGCAATACCTACAGAATCCCGGCTCCATTCTCAACACAGAATCACGAGGCACAACTGCATGCTGGGTCACAACAAGGCACAATTACAGCTGAACAAATGGCCAACATATACAAGCCATTCGCAGCTTACCAACAAGGACCCACAACAACAATCTTAGAGAACGCATCTCTAGGACCATGATCCATCCCGAGAGCACAACTCCCAAGAAATATAGAGCAAGAAAAGGGTATGCGACCAGCATATACACCGATAGATTTCCCCAATTCTCACGCATGTCGGTGCTAATAACCACAAAGCCTCAAGCAACGGCACGGCAACCAACAGCATCAAGGCACACATAGCCAAGATGACGATACACCGAGAAAATAAACCTCTCGGCTGGTCAGAATCTTCCAACCAAAATGATCCTCGACCCGTGGGTTATAAGCCCACACGCTTTCACTACGCACTCAACACAACGCACACAGGCATCACAGACATGGTGCGGACACCAGAGCGAGCGAGAAGCACGAACCGGCGAGCCACCGGTACCATACGCGGAGCACCACTCGAGCCACTTCGGCGTCCATCTGGCTCGGAGACAGTCTGGAGACTCCCCCTTGAGTCTCGATATTTATTGTATTTATGTGGACTTTACTTGTGTGTCATGTGTGTTTATTTAGTTTTATTTGGATTGTAATTCGGATTGTAATAAGGGTTTATGTGTAAAATGAGACCACCTAGGTCCCGCGGGCCCCCCATCCCTCCTCCCATTGATCCACCTCACCCCTAGGGCCCATGTGGGGTCAGTCAACCTTCCAATGGTGGGCTTCTAGAAGAATGGGCCAAGTGGGGGACAAGGTGCATTCAAAGTCCAAGAAGGGGGCTTCTTGGTCAAGGGGGCGCCCCCCCCCCTTTGGAACAAATTAGACATATTTTTGTAATTTCTTCTATTTTGGTCCACAACACATGGGATAATTAAATGTGGACTTCCCCTTTTATCCCTCCCCAAACCTAGATCTAGGGTTAGTTGAAGTCTTTTTGTATTTCATATATATTCCTTGTATTTTCATTTGATGAGAATTAATGCACACAAAAATCAGATTAATGTTGGAGCAAGCAAGGGCCGCCCCCTTCTCTCTCTCCTCTCTCCCCCTTCAGCAGCTGGGAAGGCTGTGATTCTAAGGTGTGAAGCCTCCTCTATCAGTTCCGGAGCTCGTCGTCGCCACCGCCGCCGCCACCGTGCCGCCATCGCACCACCATCGTGTTCGCCGGAGTTCTGTCCATCTAGGATTGATCCCCTCTCCACGAATTTTTGCTCCCAGCCACGGACTCTTCTTGAGCTCAAACTTTCAGGGTGTGTTCTAGAGGTTCCCTCCATGTTCTATAAAAATTGGTTTCGCCTCTAGTTTCCGATTTCTATTTTTCCATTTTCGTCCATCTTTTCCTTCCAGATCTGCCTATTTTCAGTCTAGATCCACAGCCACCCTGAGTTTCCCATCTCCGGACCTCCTTTTGCTTTTTTTTCTGGAACCCCCAAACTTACTGGAGGTTCTACCCACCATCCCCTCCACCCACGAATTTTTGTGGAATTTCGAAAGGCCTCCACCTATTTTCTAAAAATCATTTTCAGATCCCCTTCAGCTCTGTCTGCTTCTGTCTAGATCTGACCACCTACCAGTATAAAATAGCTTTCTCCATCCAAATCTCCACCAAATCAGTCATAAGAAATATTGCCGTTTTCCTCTCTCTCCCCTCTACACTCTTCATGAAGAGCTCGAGGTCTGATTCAGAGGTTGGCCTTATGGTCAACGCCAACTCTCAGGAAACTCAGTTTCTGCCCAGTCAGATCTGAGACTGGGAACAGGTCGGTTCTAAAATCGCCCATCAGAAGCACAACTCCGGTAAATTTTTTTGAGTTCGACAGGGTCGAAGGACTTCGAGAGAGATTTCCAACGATACCCCTCGTGCATCGATCCGACGTCGGGAGTGATCTTAGTAGCAGATCTCACCGGGTCGCGTGCCTGAAAATAGAACCTGCAGATCCGTGGGCAGCAGCTCCAAAGCTTGGAGATCAGAGCCGATCGGCCTCCGACCGGTGTTCCCGCCCGACCACCTTCCAGGGAGGCGTGCCACCAGGGGTCTCCATCATAGCGGGACCCACCCCATCATACCCGGAGGATAGAGCGGTCCGTGGGCCCCACGAACCCATAGATCGCGCCGTTCGGACAGCACTAAACGCGGGTTTCGGCACCGACGGAGCGACATCAAGATGCTGCCCGTCAACCCAATTAGCGTGACTCTCGGGCCCCGCATGTGACCTTTTACCTCCCTGCGTGGAGTGGGTCAAATTTTTATACCACAGTAAAACTCTGTTAACCGGGAGTCCAGTTTTGGCCGGGGTTGTCTTCCCCACACCGGGTGCGTGGAGGTACGATCGTAACTTCTTGGCATTACTTTGCTTAGCTAGTATATGGTCGTATGCCGCTGTGAGAGCGTAGGATTCTAGCCCGTGAGTCCATGTCACCGCTGTGAGCGAGAGAGTGACCCGTCCCGTGGCTCGATCCGAGCACGGAAGTGAGTCGGACTACCCTTAACTCTGCCGGTTCCTCAACCGTGCACGATCCGCGTTTCCCTCGCTTGGGACGATGAGTGAGCTTGCATTTCTGTTAGCGACGTATAGCCCATAGGAGCTCTTAGTGTCGGGCCTAATGTCTCTCCTATCGTATGTTGATGGTCGTGTGTGCATTTAGAGTCCGAGGTCCATATCACTTAGAGTCGATCCCCGTGTCCATCCCGCATCACATCAACTTAAACAAGGAAGCACAGTCCTCTCAGCTGACTGCTCCACCCATCGGCTTCCGCGCCATAACAACGAAACTGGCACGCAGAATGTCAATGACAACACTGGACCACGAGCATCATCAAGTCAGTCCTCACTCAAACATTACATCTGATTCGAGTTCCATGCCAACTCTACCACGACAGAAGAGTACAACAAAGCCAACCGATAAGATCTCAGTCCACGCTAATCCAAACTCAGACTCATAGGGAACTCCTCCCAAGCTGAACACAACCACCGAACCAACAAACAACAATACCTACAGAATCCCAACTCCATTCTCAACACAGAATCACGGGGCACAACTGCATGCTGGGTCACAACAAGGCACAATTACAGCTGAACAAATGGCCAACATATACAAGCCATTCGCAGCTTACCAACAAGGACCCACAACAACAATCTCGGAGAACGCATCTCTAGGACCACGATCCGTCCCGAGAGCATAACTCCCAAGAAATATAGAGCAAGAAAAGGGTATTCGACCAGCATATACACCGACATATTTCTCCAATTCTCACGCATGCCGGTGCCAATAACCATAAAGCCTCAAGCAACGGCATGGCAACCAACAGCATCAAGGCACACATAGCCAAGATGACGATACACCGAGAAAATAAACCTCTCGGCTGGTTAGAATCTTCCAACCAAAATGATCCTCGACCCGTGGGTTATAATCCCACACGCTTTCGCTGTGCACTCAACACAACGCACACAGGCATCACAGACAACTCGGCATCCACATCTCAGCACACACTCGGCGCCATCGCAATTCACAAACTGCAATACACCACGCCTCGAGTACCGATCCTGCTAACAGCCGATCACAAGTCGCCATAGTGCAAACCATCGTGCCAAGAGCCATAGCACAAGCCACAAAGAATGCTAATCTCAGCTTATCCTTACGTCTCAAAATAATTACCGAACCTTCACAGCACAATAGCCAACAAACACAGCACATCGGACATGGTGCACAACGGCCCCCAATTCCAAAAATTGGGTCCAAAGCCAAGCCACCGCCGATCAAGAGCAGATCAGGTTCAGAACTAACACAGTCCACACATAAGCAGACACAGGACTAAGGCTTCATGGAGACAACACTTCCAAAGCTTACCTTGAAAAGATGCCAGAAGATAAGATGAGAAGAATCAAGCTCGACTAACAGGAGCTCACCAGGAGGGAAATCCTAGGTTCGCCCGAGCATTCTCTCAAACATGGCCATCCAACAACCACCTCAACACAACCTTAACACCTTAGGGGCTGAACAAACCTCAAGCTGGGATGGCCAAAACAACAATAACCTCCTCGGAGAACATGCACGGCCATCACACCAATGATAATGCTACCAGCCACCTGAACAAGCCACGAAAAAATCTCGAACACCGCATCGCAGATTCACGCCTGCCGGCAAACTCTGCCCAGCGCAGCACAATCAAGACCAACACCATGACAAAAGAAGAACGCTCTATCAGATCCTGACGAGAGCAAAACCACCTCGCATAGCGTAAACACAGCGCACACATGCTCTCACGTGAGAAGCAAAGCGGTAAACAATCATAAAACCTATGCCAGGTACCAATTGTACTGGACCTTATGGACTCTGAGCACTGCGATATCTTAAATTCCCGCGTACTTTCACAAACACACGCTTAGATAGCTCAGAAAAACTCTGAACAACTCTGAACTATGCTCTGATACCATCTGTGACGACCCATACTCCGGATACCGGGTAAACCCTGTTGGGTTCGTTGCGCTCCCCCTTTGTCTTTGATAATGGTTTTGATGATAACAAAATATTGTATGCGTTGCATGTGTATAGAGTGACATACGTGTGTTCAAGCATTGTGGAAAATGTCAAATGTCTGCGGTTGCTTCATGAACTCATATGTTGCAGGGTTGAAATATATGTGCTTTTCATGAATATATTTTTACTAGTTCATCAATTTCATGTTAGTGACTCATAATGTCTTTTTCTGTAGGTTTTCAAATGGTTTAGCTGGATGGCCTTTCTAATTTAGACAATGTCTAAAGAACATGGCTTTAGGACTTTCAGAAGTCAAATGAAACTGTGTCAACACTGGGGTGTCGACACTTCTGCTGCTACAGGTTTTGAATTGATGGATTGCTTGAATCTAATTGATATGTGAGGGTTGTGAAGGTGCAATTTATTTTGGACTGAATAAATGTTTGGTATGATTTGATTTGCAAATGGGTCTTACATGTATGAAGCAATTTTTAGATTGCAAGCTTGTGCATTAATTGGGTTGAATGTATGTGAATGCTCTATACATATTGCTGAAAATTAAATCACTAATTTACAGTTTTGAAGAGGGAGTCTTGTGTGTTTCATATGCTCAGACCTATGCTACACATGCACAGACCTTAGCCATCATATGCTCAGACCTATCTTGGTGTTTTACAAATGTGCATTGACCTTTCAAGGTGTTCTTCATAATGTGCATCGACTTGTCTTTGAGGTCTTTTACAAATGTGCACCGACCCATCATAATGTGCATCGACCTGTCCTTGATGTTTTTCAAGTGTGCATCGACCTTGTCTTCACATGCATAGACCTTGGTCCTTCACATGCTTAGACTTGGGTTTTCATGTGCTCAGACTTGGCCTTATATGCATCAACCTTAGTTGGACATTATGCTTAGACCTTGGCTACATATGCTTAGACCTTAGGCTTCTTTTGCTCAGACCTTGGCTACACATGCACAGACCTTAGCACTTATATGCATCGACCTATGTTGAACATGCATTGACCTTGGTCTCTTATATGCATAGACTTGACTCTTTATATTAATGGACTGTGAAAGCTCAGTTTTGCGTTGGAATTAATTTGAAGTTATTGTGTGAGTTGAAACATGCTCTCAATTGGCTCCCTACATCTAGGTGTGGAGATAGAGTTCAGATTGCTCTTGACTGAACTTGGAATTAGTGGACTGATCTTGACATTCCTGGACTGAACATGGAACTCTTGTGTGGCTTGCTAGAATTCAAATGCATTGATTTAATATTGCCATGAATCTGAATTTCCAAAATGTACAGGTTCCATTTTGCTATCAATTCATTGGGGTCCATGGTAAGCTTCCACTCTTGTTTACAATCCATTAGATTCGTGGTAAGTATCTATGTTTGAATGCATTTCATGGTGGGTAGATTGCGGTTCATGTATACAGTACATGGGACCTTTCAATTAAAGGGTTGCTTGAGTAATGGTTCTTAAATCTTGATATAAGGCATACTCATATTGCTTTGGACTGAACGTGAATTTTTGGACTGAACTTAGTATTCATGAGTGGTTTGATTGAGTTCAATTTGGAATTGGATTGGTTGAATCATATTTGATATGTGAAGCTTGTGTAGAAAATGGCTTGTGTGAATTGATATTATATCAAGGTGGTCCAGGTTTGATTAAATTATTTTGAGAATGAGCCTTTCATGCTTAAGTTATTTTACTTGTGTTTCCATATAGTGCAAGTTCAATCTTGCCCACAAATGCTTGATTTATAAATTATTCTCAAATCATTGAATGCATGGTAAGATTTTATGTTTGAATGTATTTCATGTTAGCTAGATTAGGTTTGATCCATTTTTCATGTTTTTGGGGTTAATGGGACTGCCTTAGGCAGTTTTCCATTTCCCCTTTGCAAGTGTCGACCCCCGGGGTCGACACCTGGCTCCCTGGGGGGTCTGCTCTTCACAGGACAGAACCCAGTAAACTGGGTGTCGACACCTAGTCCCTGGGTCCCTTTTCTTTCAAAGGGACAAAACACTTTAAAATTGGTGTCGACACCAGGTGTCGACACCAGCTCAGGCGGATTCGGAGCGGGTCTGCGAACTTGGTTTCGAAACCCACTTGTGATCCATTGGCCTTGGTCTTTTACCATATTGCCCCTAGGGTTTCTACTCATGTTTAGGTGTGGTTGTGAAGGGTTTTTAACATGGGCTAACTGGTCTTTTTGTTGCTGCTCTTGTTCGGTATATGTAGCCGCGATGTTCATTCGATGGTAAATGGGAAGAGGGGCTAAACGTTTCTATTCTTTGCAGGAGAAGGAGAACGAGGGTGAGGGCGTTGCATCTACTTGGAGGAGGAAGAGGAAGATCAAGAGGACGCATCAACAAGTCTAAGCTCTGTCGATCTGATCCTAGATTTGAACGCGGTTGTTGAAGATCCTACCCTGGGCGTCTCCTGCGAGCTTGGTCGGCTTCCACTCCGCAAAGAAAGTTTCTAGCGCACCCCACTACTCCAATGGACGGGATTCATAGCAGATTTGAGGGGCATTTCTTCATCTCTCATTTCTATTCTTTTATCTGAGCATAGATTAAATTTGGGCGGTCATTATATATCTTCTTATTTTTTCAAACTTGGAATATTGCCGTGTGTGGGCGGAGCTGCATCTCTACGTGTGTGGATTCATTGCGGGGTAAGTTTCCCCGAGTTTGTGTGTGCAAACGGAGCTGTGTCTCCGTGTGGGATTTTAAGTGTGAGGTGAGTTCCCCGATTGTGTGTGAGTGTGTGCTGTGGTGGCAGCGTCTTGGGGCCAGGCCCCGTGTGTGCGGATTGCTGTGGAAGCAGCGTGGTTGTGTGGTGTTTGGGGCTTCGTCCCCATGGTTGCTACATCTCGTAGCGTGGTAGTGAAGCCTCATCGGGTTTCGGTGAGGGGTGGACGTAGGGAGCCCGTCGTGGTCCTGAACCACCTAAAAATCTCTGTGTTCATTGTGGATGCCTGTGCGATTGTCCATTTCTCCTACCTCCGTTCATAGGTCTATTTGATAGATTTTTATTCACTGCACCTTCACACTTTGCTACCTCTGCAATTTGCTATCAGTATTTGTTCATCGCTTGTTGGTTGGATATCCGTGCTTAGTTGTAGTTAACTCGTTCTTTGCATTGTATATCCGTGTGAGATCGGAAAGGTTGAGAGAACATTTAAATCTCACTTGAGTTTAGGCTAATTAATGTAGTTAATTTTAATTCCGATGTGATTAGTTTAGATTATTTTTAAAATCTCCATCTCGGCTGGGGGACAATTCAACCCCCCTTCTTGTCCGCCATCTATTCTGGGCCAACAATTGGTATCAGAGCCCAGTCTCTGATTTTCATTAGCGGACCTCAAGGTCTAGGAGAAAAGATTGTTTATGATGGCTAGTGTGAATTCAGTTCTTGTCTTTGATGGTTTTGATTATATATCATGGATTGGAAAACTCTGTATTTGGATTTCTTGTATTGATCCGAAGCTTATGAACTTAATTACTCATGGTCCTCATGTTCTACCAAAAGATAAGTCAAGGTGGACCGAGGAGGATAAGAAAAAGAATTCTGATAATCTTTTATTTTGAATACTCTTAAGGCTGCAGCGAACACTGATGTATTTCCTTTTGTTTCATCTTGTAGGTCAGCCAAGAGATCTGGGATGGGCTAAGCGAAGCCCAAGAAGAAAGCTGGAATAGTGAGTGCCTCGTGGCAAACAATGAGATTGAGCGTCAAAGCGAGGAGAGTTCAAAGGTAAACTCTGACTCCGATGAAGAAGATGAGCTTAGCTATGATGAATTGGTGAATGCTTATGATGAATTGTTTGACAGATATAAAATAATGAAATCTGAAAATCAAAAACTGAAAAAGGTAATTCAAAATACTACACATGTTGCCTCCTCATGTGAGAAATGTTCTGAACTTAGGAACTTGAATGAAAACTTATTGCATGATGTTGATGTGCACAAAGAAACAATTTCATGCTTGAGAAATGAAAATGAAACCTTAATGGCTAAAATTTTCAGAACTGGAAGATATTGTAAAGGAACTAAAAGATAAATTGAGTTCTATGGATAGTGATCAGATTTTGCTTAATGAACTTGTTCAGAATGAAAAACTTGTCGAAGAAATTGAAAAACTCAAAGAGCAAAACAAATCGTTGTGTGATGAGTTGAAAGTCCTTGAAAAAGGAAAACATGTGGTTGATGATGATTCTGAAAATGTCCATGTTATGGAACAAGAAGTTGCAAGCTATAAGACTATCAATTCTCTCTTAAATGATAAACTTGCACTGTGTGAAGAAGAGATTGCTAATTGTGAATTGCATATTTCATCATTGGAGAATGAAATCAAGAGTTTGAATGAGTTTCTGTTAATGTGTGATAAAGAAAATCAAAAACAAAAAAATGTCATTGATTATTCATGTGTGCATGCAAAACTCTCAATTGTTAAACATGTTCATGCATCAAGAAAAAGAATGAATGTTTCATTTTATTACTATGAAAATATGGCCACGATATGTATGATTACTTTTTGATGAAACTTGATGATGATGAAGCATCAAAATCAAGAGTGAAAATGTTGATGGTTCCAAAAATCATGAGAAATTCATAGAGAAGAACCTCAACATTCATTGCTTCTACTGTGGATTACATGGTCATGTTTTTGAAAATTGCTTCACAAAGAAAAATGATGATGAATGGTCTGTCAAAAAGAATTTTTCATGTCATTATTGTGGTGAACTTGGACACATGATGAATAATTGTTCTTTAATGAAAAATGATGAAAAGTGGTCCATGAAAAGAAAATCCGTTTATTGCTTTTATTGTGGTCAGGATGGTCATTCAATGGATGATTGTGCCACAATGAGATATGATGATGATAGGTGTGCCAGGAAATATAGGAATTCAAATGCTCATGTTGTCTCTAACCCCTCGGACCCAAGATGGCTTGGGTACCCAAATCTCCAAAATGAGAATCTATTTTTGCAGGGGCGCCTTGAGGCCAAGGAATGATAATAAATAAAGGGCTCTTAGGGTGAGAAAGAAAAATGGTTTGGATCTGAAATTCATTTTGCTTAGGTTCATTTTGAAAAGTTGAAAAGGTAAAATTTGAGTCTGGAGGAAAGTGTTCGCATTTAAACAATTGCATTCCTATTTTGTTGACCTTGGCAATTACTGAAGGAATGAGATTTGGTGATTCTGATGATTACATGTCTTGAACACTTCTCACTGCACATCTTGTGAATAATTTTAGTTCTCAACTGTTTAACACTGCACATATGGAGTCTTTATCCACACTTTCTTTTCGGTCTTGCAAATAACAATCCAGTTTTTGAATACCTTACACTACACATAAAGTCTTTCATACTCTCACTCATTTTATGCAAATAACTATTAGTTTTGCATACACAGTTTACATACTTATTTTCATGCTCATATCATGCATACCCTTGCATATTTTTAGAGAGGAATGATTTTCAACCATCCTTCATTTACGTGCATATACTTGCATATATTCTACATACTTGTGTGCTTGAATGCCATGATTATCCGGTATATCAAATGGTGATTACAGAAGGTTGGATTATGTCCAGCTGGAAGCTTCCTCATGCGCGATGGTGGTCTTCGGAGCTACGTTCTCCACCACGTACCGAAAGTCACCTTGTTTGAAAATATTACAGTATCCTTGCTTGATTGCATGTATATACTTTATGCAACCAGTTCTTGATGCCTTTCTAAGACCTCACCTCCTTGCTATACAAAATTGCTTTGATTTAGACATGTTTGTCACATGGCACATATTAAGGAGGAGGTTCATTTCATATCTGTGCATACACTTAGGGGGAGGCATAACTGTGATTGGACTAATTCATGTCTTACATTCAGTACAACCACCCTTACACTTTGCCCTTTTTGAGATAAATGATTCAATCTAATAAGGATTACAGTTATTCTACTCAACACTCCAAAGGGCTCTTGAATCTCTACATGGAAATCACATGTCTCGTGAGGAAAAAGCTATTTACCCCATCAAAAATCTGTATAAGTGGAACGTGGATCCGAGTAGTCGGAAATCTTCCCTGAAATAAAGGAGGAAACTCGTGACGAAAAGTGAAGCAAATCCACTATAATAATAAGTGGGATTTGGCACCGAGTAGTCGGGAAGTGCCCCTGAGACAAAGGGTACAACTCGCGCCGAAAAGTGACAAAATTCGCAATTAAGATAAGTGACGAAACTGAGTGACCGGGAAATGCCCCTGAGACAAAGGGTATAACTCGCGTCAAAAGGTTAGTCACCTTCTTGTGTTTAATTTTAAAAAAATTGGGGGTATACGTAGCTACCAATACTCGAGCATTGTGTATGGAAGTGTATGGAGGAACGGCTCCTTTTAGTGTTCGTTGGAAAATCTGATGATCCATATTACTTTGGAATTCATTGCTCAATTTTCACATATATACTTTGGGTTTGATTGTGTGAATGTACTTTATGAATCTGTCAACTTTCATGGTTTATGTAGTACCAGTCTTTTTGTAAGCACGACCTTCTTAGTATTGCTCGTGCACATCATGCTCCATAATCAGTAGCATTATTCTTAAACCTGTCCCAAAGGGACTTGCTTGCTTTTATATCTAATTATCCGTGCTTGAGTGCTTGATTGCCTGATCATGTTTATACATATCATACTTCATTTCATTTTGATGCATCTTTAGATTATACATGTAAATAACAAGTTATATAATCCCATTGTCAGTCGGTTTTTGTTCATGACAATAGGGGGAGAATAATGTGCTTTTCAGTGAGACACTTGCATATAGTCCCAGTTAGTCATACTTTTTGTGCATAGTTTGGTCATACATTTTGAACATAATTCAAAAATTGAGCATCTGGACATATTTCAAACATCTTGCATATTGCACTTTAAATTTTATCTTCTTGGTTGGTGTTCAAGGTTCATACACCTTCCTCTCATGGTAGGTTAATTGCTGGGTTTGTGCGCCAATGACTTTATATTTCTATCTCATTCATTTTTTTTAAACTCCACATTTGATCCTCTAGTCCCCCACTTTTTGATAATGCCAAAGGGGGAGAGAGAGTTTTGGTGGCCACAATATTTTGTCATCATCAAAAAGGGAGAGATTGTTGGGTTCGTTGCGCTCCCTCTTTGTTTTTGATAATGGTTTTGATGATAACAAAATATTGTGTGTGTTGCGTGTGTATAGAGTGACATACGTGTGTTCAAGCGTTGTGGAAAATGTCAAATGTCTATTGTTGCTTCATGAACTCATATGTTGCAGGGTTGAAATATATGTGCTTTTCATGAATGTATTTTTACTAGTTCATCAATTTCATGTTAGTGACTCATAATGTCTTTTTCTGGAGGTTTTCAAATGGTTTAGCTGGATGGCCATTCTAATTTAGACAATGTCTAAAGAACATGGCTTCAGGACTTTCAGAAGTCAAATGAAACTATGTCAACATTGGGGTGTCGACACTTCTGTTGCTACAGGTTTTGAATTGATGGATTGCTTGAATCTAATTGATATGTGAGGGTTGTGAAGGTGCAGTTTATTTTGGACTGAATAAATGTTTGGTATGATTTGATTTGCAAATGGGTCTTACATGTATGAAGCAATTTTTAGATTGCAAGCTTGTGCATTAATTGGGTTGAATGTATGTGAATGCTCTGTACATATTGTTGAAAATTAAATCACTAATTTACAGTTTTGAAGAGGGAGTCTTGTGTGTTTCATATGCTCAGACCTATGCTACACATGCACAGACCTTAGCCATCATATGCTCAGACCTGTCTTGGTGTTTTACAAATGTGCATCGACCTTTCAAGGTGTTCTTCATAATGTGCATCGACTTGTCTTTGAGGTCTTTTTCGAATGTGCACCGACCCATCATAATGTGCATCGACCTGTCCTTGATGTTTTTCAAGTGTGCATCAACCTTGTCTTTACAAGCATAGACCTTGGTCCTTCACATGCTTAGACTTGGGTTTTCATGTGCTCAGACTTGGCCTTATATGCATCAACCTTTGTTGGACATTATGCTTAGACCTTGGCTACATATGCTTAGACCTTAGGCTTCTTATGCTCAGACCTTGGCTACACATGCACAGACCTTAGCACTTATATGCATCGACCTATGTTGAACATGCATTGACCTTGGTCTCTTATATGCATAGACTTGACTCTTTATATTAATGGACTGTGAAAGCTCAGTTTTACGTTGGAATTAATTTGAAGTTATTGTGTGAGTTGAAACAGGCTCTCAATTGGCTCTCTACATCTAAGTGTGGAGATTGAGTTCAGATTGCTCTTGACTGAACTTGGAATTAGTGGACTGATCTTGACATTCCTGGACTGAACATGGAACTCTTGTGTGGCTTGCTAGAATTCAAATGCATTGATTTAAGATTGACATGAATCTGAATTTCCAAAATGTGCAGGTTCCATTTTGCTATCAATTCATTGGGGTCCATGGTAAGCTTCCACTCTTGTTTACAATCCATTGGATTCATAGTAAGTATCTATGTTTGAATGCATTTCATGGTGGGTAGATTGTGGTTCATGTATACAGTACATGGGACCTTTCAATTAAAGGGTTGCTTGAGCAATGGTTCTTAAATCTTGATATAAGGCATACTCATATTGCTTTGGACTGAACATGAATTTTTGGACTGAACTTAGTATTCATGAGTGGTTTGATTGAGTTCAGTTTGGAATTGGATTGGTTGAATCATATTTGATATGTGAAGCTAGTGTAGAAAATGGCTTGTGTGAATTGATAATATATCAAGGTGGTCCAGGTTTGATTAAATTATTTTGAGAATGAGCCTTTCATGCTTAAGTTATTTTACTTTTGTTTCCATATAGTGCATGTTCAATCTTGCCCACAAATGCTTGATTTATAAATTATTCTCAAATCATTGAATCCATGGTAAGATTTTATGTTTGAATGTATTTCATGTTAGCTAGATTGGGTTTGATCCATTTTTCATGTTTTTGGGGTAAATGGGACTGCCTTAGGTAGTTTTCCATTTCCCCTTTGCAAGTGTCGACCCCTGGGGTCGACACCTGGCTCCCTGGGGGGTCTGCTCTTCACAGGACAGAACCCAGTAAATTGGGTGTCGACACCTAGTCCCTGGGTCCATTTTCTTTCAAAGGGACAGAACATTTGAAAATTGGTGTTGACACCAGGTGTCGACACCAGCTCAGGCAGATCCGGAGCGGGTCTGCGAACTTGGTTTCGAAACCCACTTTTTGTGATCCATTGGCCTTGGTCTTTTACCATATTGCCCCTAGGGTTTCTACTCATGTTTAGGTGTGGTTGTGAAGGGTTTTTAACATGGGCTAACTGGTCTTTTTGTTGCTGCTCTTGTTTGGTATATGTAGCCGCGATGTTCATTCGATGGTAAATGGGAAGAGGGGTTAAACATTTCGATTCTTTGCAGGAGAAGGAGAACGAGGGTGAGGGCGTTGCATCTACTTGGAGGAGGAATAGGAAGATCAGGAGGATGCATCAACAAGTCTATCTTTGCCGATCTGATCCTAGATTTGAACGCGGTTGCTGAAGATCCCATCCTAGGCGTCTCCTACGAGCTTGGTCGACTTCCACTCCGCGAAGAAAGTTTCTAGCGCACCCCACTACTCCAATGGACGGGATTCATAGCAGATTTGAGGGGGATTTATTCATCTCTCATTTCTATTCTTTTATCTGAGCATAGATTGAAATTTGGGCGGTCATTGTATATCTTCTTATTTTGTCGAACTCGGAATATTGCAGTGTGTGGGCGGAGCTGCGTCTCCGCGTGTGTGGATTCATTGCAGGGTAAGTTTCCCCAAGTTTGTGTGTGCAAACGGAGCTGTGTCTCCATGTGGGATTTTATGTGCGGGGTGAGTTCCCCAATTGTGTGTGAGTGTGTGATGCGGTGGCAGCATCTTGGGGCCAGGCCCCGTGTGTGTGGATTACTGCGGAAGCAGCGTGGTTGTGTGGTGTTTGGAGCTTCATCCCCGTAGTTGCTACATCTCGTAGCGTGGTAGTGAAGCCTCACCGGGTTTCAGTGAGGGGTGGACGTAGGGAGCCCGTCGTGGTCCCGAACCACCTAAAAATCTCTGTGTTCATTGTGGATGCCTGTGCGATTGTCCATTTCTCCTACCTCCGTTCACAGGTCTATTTGATAGATTTTTATTCACTGCACCTTCACACTTCGCTACCTCTGCAATTTGCTATCAGTATTTGTTCATCGCTTGTTGGTTGGATATCCATGCTTAGTTGTAGTTAACTCGTTCTTTGCATTGTATATCCGTGTGAGATCGGCAAAGTTGAGAGAACATTTAAATCTCACTTGAGTTTAGGATAATTAATGTTGTTAATTTTAATTCCGTTGTGGTTAGTTTAGATTATTTTTAAAATCTGCCATCTCGGCTGGGGGATAATTCAACCCCCCTTCTTGTCCGCCATCTATTCTGGGCCAACAAACCCGATACCACTTAGATTCTGAGAGGCATCCCAAGAGCGGGAAAGCTTCGAAGGGATAGAAAGGTATGTGAGAGTACATTGAACTTCCAGATAAAGCAGTGAGCAATTAAATTTCTATGATCAGGATTATTAAAATAGTAGAAATAAAATTACATTTTCTATAACAAATTAAAACTAACAGAGCTAGTGTAGCAACCCTGATAAATGAATATTTGAAACAAATTAAAACATATATATATTACAGTAGTAATCTAGATAATGAGAATAGGATTAATTAGATGAAGTAAAACAAAATTAAAATAATGCCTCTTATTAGGGCGTTAATTCAAAAATAAACGCCTCTATCAAAGGCGTGACTAAAGAAAGGACGCCCACACGTGCGGTCGTCAACTCTCACGACCAAATAGGCAAGTAAGAGAAACGCCCATATATGGGGCGTGTTTCAAAAACAAGGAACGCCCTTATCCAAGACGTTTCTTAAAAAAAACGACCTGAACTAGGTCGTTAATTAAAGAATCGACGCCCTTACCTAAGGCGTTAATTCAGCTCGTGACCCGTTCGAACCCAGAACTTATCCAGGGTAAGTGATAAGCATTAGAAAGAGTTCAAACGTGGTAATGACTCTATCATAGAAGTATTGTTTCCACACAATCACTAACCCTAATAGGACACCCAAAATCCTATAAAAACTCTCGTTCGGCCAACCCTAAAACTATTTGGACGAACTGCTGCAGGTACGTGAAGAACATATGTTCTTCTATTTTTTTTTCTTCTTCTGTTTACAGTCGCATGAAGAATATTGAGTATTCTTCTTCTCTTATTAACAGGTTAAGAGGCTCGGGCGTTTGAGGAACAAGAGTTCTTCATCCGTGTGTAAGTACCCCTTCCTCTACCTACAGTCCATGGATTTCAAGGAAACTAATATCTTCAATCTATCCTCTGTAGGATTCATCCAACGTCTGCAGCATCATTGATTCTTACAAATCCCTCACGGTCATCTCCAAATCAACTCTTAAGGTAGGATTTTCTCAAGTCACTGTAGCCCAAACTAAATTGATACAGTACAATAATTATCATGCATATACATGGTTTGGTTTACTATAGTTTATGAACGGCTTTCTGTTAATTTCTTGAAAGAAACGTCCTTAGCAAGGGCGTGACTATGAAATACACGCCCCAGACTAGGGCGCTAATTTACAAGTCACGACCCTTCCAAGGTCGTCAATTTCATATTTGACGCCCTATACACAGGCGTTAATTTCATGTAAATCTTAAGAACTGATTATCCATGCAATTACATGTAATCAAATCAATAATTGTTAACGGTTAAAAGTCAATAAACATGAAACATCAAATCTGATATACTGTATGTGAATTCCTGCCAATTTTCCTGTCATGACTATATGATTGTTATCCTTGATTATCGTGCAAATCTTGCTAATCATGTAAATTCTTGATATTTCTTGAATTCACGACCTAGACTAGGTCGTTTTTCCATGTGGTAACGCCCCATCACAGGGCGTGAATTAAAAGAAACGCCCCTTACTAGGGCGCGTATCTGTTAAAATCCTGGAAAATATATATTCTGTGAAAATAAGAACTTAATGATTAACGCCCCTGCCAAGGGCGCTTTTTGATAATTTCTGAAAATAAATATGTTCTGAAAATATTGTAAATAAAAAGACGCCTGCCACTGTAGTCGTCAACTCTTGAAGAAACGCCCCTGCCGAAGGCGCGTTTTAGATAAATTATTGAAATTATTAAAAATTCTGTAAAACGGACCATATGTAAACGCCCTTCTGTTAGGCGTTAATTACTTGAGAAACGACTTGACCTAAGTCGTTATTTTACTGTAAACTGATTTTTTTCTCTGTTTTGCTAACCGATGGTTTATATATTATACATATATATATATATATCGGCACTATTCTCCACTCCGTGAGTATAGTCCCACTTTTCACGGTGTTTTATCGATCACACTCAACTCTCATTGACATACAAGCTCTCCATTGGACATTCCGTTCCTTTGGACTAGCGAGTTAGTCATAGAGACCTCCGTAAGACTCCTCGTAGCCTTGGATTCCCTCAAGGCCGACTGAGCTGGTTGTACCCTAAAAACCCATTACACCATTGATGCCATGTCACTCTAAAGAAACATGGTATACCGGCCCTTATGATTATACAAAGAGTATATCATAAGAAATTCTTAATGGGATGATGATATCATGCCATATCATGTCGTTCTAGTAAACCTCAATTCTATGATAAGAATGAGGGTATCTTACTTTGATATACTGTTCATGTGGACCTCAATTCTATATAAAGAATGTCCATATTGATTTGTCATGGTACCTAAGTAAGGGAACCATATTCTACCTAGTTTTATCGATATCGTGATTATACCGTTGTTATCGCCATTCTATGTCCTTTGTCATATTTTGGACTCTATTCTATCAAAGTTGTCATACGTGTCTACAAGCTTGATTATTGAAATTCTATGTTGGCTATAAACAAGAGTGGATGTCAAAACACATGATAAATGCCTGCGCATATAGGGCCCGATCTGGTCCTGGGAGGAGCACCCGAAAGTACTTGTGCCCATGGGAGTTAAAATGATAAGGTATCTGGCATTATACCGAGTACTTGACTTGCTTGATTGGACATTCCACACACATCTTGTACTTGAATCGTACTTGACTTTACATGAAATGCGTGGCCCGAAAGAGGGTAATTTACTTGCTTGATACATGATAGCCAAAGTTCTTGACATGACTCGATAATGGTACTTGCTTGAATATCTTGAATAACTTGTATCTTGTTGAAAGTTCATGATAAGTTCATCTTATTTCCTTGATATTACATTCTCTCTATCTTGTCGTTTTATGCGAGCATGCATAGCTTTATTGCATTCATAAAAATGTAATTACTTAAACCCCTTGCTAGTACTTGAGATATAATTTCCTACTGAGCGTTCGCTCATTCCGTTTGTCCCTTTTTACTTTTCAGGTAAGTCCGACGACGATGGAAGTCAATCGGATGGGAATGGTCAAGAGTGAAAGTGATAGAGCTTCTACAAGTGTCGTCTAGTCTTTTCCATAGTTTCTTGAGTCAAATATGTATTCTTTTCCTTTTTATTAAACAGAGTATTGGATTTGTAATAGTCTATCCATTATGAAATAAAGGATTGGGTTATCTTGCTATTTTGCGCATCTCTGTCTTTGTGTCGAATACACGACCACTCTGATTGACATGATTGATATAGACACGTCGCGCATCTCCGGGTATCTTCCGCGCTCGGGGCGTGACAGTCTTTGTGGTATCAGAGCCTAAGGTATTCAATTCCTAGGAAACCCAAGTCCAAGGATAGGTTTCAAAACCTTTAACCAAGTGAGAGTGGGTAGAACCAAGGGTTAAATGATCATGGAGTCCTTTATAAGATCATAGTGATATAATACTAACATAGCTATTGTAATTGTAGGATAATGGCTGCCGAACGTGCTCAATGGCGCAACATGCAGCGTACCCTTCAAGGGATGACCCAAGTGCTACAACAGGTAGCACAAGGTGGTGCTCCACGAGCTGGAAGCTTACACCAAGCATTCAAGAATATGAATCCCCCGAAGTTCATGGGATCGACCGATCCAGACGATGCCGAGCATTGGGTTCGGAGATTGAACGTATATTCCGTGTCATGCAATGCACGGATCAGGACAAAGTCTTATTAGCTACTTTCCAGTTAGAAAAGGATGCTAGATGCTGGTGGGAGTCGATTGAAGCTACTATAGACCCAACTCAAGTTACATGGGGAGAATTCGTTGAATATTTCAACGCCAAATATTTCTCTGATAGGGTCCAGGAAAAGAAGGCCGCCGAATTTGCCGCATTAAAGCAAAGATCTTTATCGGTGGCTGATTATGAAGCACAGTTCTCTAGACTGTCTAGATATGCTAAGCATTTAATTAGCACGGAAAAGATGAAAGCCCGTAGATTTCTTAATGGGCTTAGGCCCCACTACATTACTCAACTGGCGCCTATGGATATTCAAGTTTATACTGAAATAGTGCGCCGAGCTCAGTTGCTTGAAGATGCCACGGAACTATCTGATAGGATCCGTGGGAAAGACAAAAAGGAGCAAGTCACAAGTTCGGGTTCTTTTAAACCCAACTTTAAGAAGAGGCTCAATCATGGAGGTTCTTCCTCTCAAGATCAGAAGTTCAAGAAATCCAAGCCTTTCTCTATCACCACTACACCTTCAAACGTAATATGCAAGCATTGTGACAAGGCTGGTCACAAAACAGAAGAATGCTGGAGGAAATTAGGAGCATGTCTCCGTTGTGGGAGTCGTGAACATCGGATTCCCGATTGTCCATTAATGAATGACCAAGACGGTGAGGGTAAGCGCCCAGTGACAAGGAACGCGCGTCTTCATGCAATCCAAGAGACCGAACCAGAAGAAGAAGGCGGATTGGTGGAAGGTACATTAGAAATTTGTTCCAAATATGCACATGTCTTATTTGATACGGGTGCATCGCATTCCATTATTTCCAAGAAGTTTGCTGACCCATTACCTCTAGAACCAGAATGGATGAAGTTAATATTGTCTACTCCTCTCGGAAACGAGACGGATATCACACATCATTATCAAAACTGTGAGGTATTGGTTCGAGGAAAGAATTTTCCTATTGATCTTATCTGCTTAGATCTAAAAGAGTATGATGTTATACTAGGAGCAGATTGGTTATCCAAATACCAGGCAACGGTTGATTGCCGTGATAGCAAGATTATTTTCAAGGAATTTCCGGAACTGACTTATACTAGTCCTAAGAGTCGAAGCAAATCCCCTCTTATTTCGGCTCTTCGAGCAAGCAAGCTCGTCAAGAAAGGATGTGTATCCTTCCTTGCTTTTGTCACTATTAAAGAAGCTAAAGAAACCAAGATAGAGGACATTCAGGTAGTGCGAGAATTTCCAGACGTATTTCCGGAAGATTTGCCGGGATTACCCCCTCAAAGAGATGTAGCCTTCACCATTGACTTAGTCCCTGGTGCTGGTCCCGTTTCAAAGGCACCATATAGAATGTCCCCTGCTGAACTCAAGGAGTTGAAGGAGCAGTTGATGGAACTAATCCGAAAAGGGTTTATTAGACCAAGTACTTCCCCGTGGGGAGCACCAGTCTTATTTGTAAAGAAGAAGGATGGATCCATGAGATTGTGTATCGACTATCGACAATTAAATCATCTTACTATCAAGAACAAGTATCCACTGCCGAGAATCGATGAATTATTTAATCAGATTTCAGGATCCAAATATTTTTCCAAGATTGATCTCAGGTCGGGATACCATCAATTAAGAATCAAGGACGATGACATTCACAAGACCGCATTCAGAAGCAGGTATGGCCATTACGAATTTGTTGTTATGCCTTTTGGACTAACAAATGCCCCTGCTGCCTTTATGCAGTTAATGAATAGCATATTCAGGCCTTACTTGGATCAATTCATAGTAGTCTTCATTGATGATATATTGATATATTCCAAGACTAAGGAAGAACATGAAGAACATTTGAGGATTGCATTGCAAGTCTTGAGGACAAGTCAATTATATGCTAAACTCAGCAAATGCGAGTTCTGGCTTGAAGAAGTGGCTTTTCTCGGGCATGTCATATCAAAGGACGGATTATCTGTAGATCCGTCAAAAGTTGAAGCTGTGAGAAACTGGGAAAGACCCACTAATGCAAGCGAGATCAGAAGTTTCTTAGGTCTTGCAGGCTATTATCGACGATTCATTAAAGATTTCTCTAAGATCGCCATACCACTTACAAGATTAACTCGTAAGGAGATCCGATACGAATGGAGTGAGGAATGTGAAAGAAGTTTTCAAACTCTCAAGGATCATCTCACCACAGCTCCGGTCTTAGCTCTACCGATAGAAGGAGAGAATATCGAGGTATACACTGATGCTTCTGGCATTGGCCTCGGATGTGTCCTAATGCAACAAAGAAAGGTCATAGCATACTCTTCACGTCAACTAAAGAAGCATGAGGAGAATTACCCCGTCCATGACTTAGAACTGGCCGCGGTAGTATTTGCCCTAAAGATATGGAGACACTATCTCTATGGAGTACAGTTCACTGTATACTCCGATCACAAAAGTCTCAAATATCTATTTTCACAAAAGGAGCTGAACATGAGACAAAGACGCTGGCTAGAATATCTCAAAGACTTCGACTTCAATATACAATACCATCCCGGAAAGGGTAATTATGTTGCTGACGCCCTTAGTCGAAAGCCGAGAGCAATGATAGCAAATTGTATGATGCAAGAATGGAGGTTACTTGAACAATTCTCCGAGCTCAATATAAGCTTGGACACGGAATCCAAATTTGTCACACTATCTCATGTAAGCATACAGTCAGATTTGTTATCTGAGATACAAACACTTCAGGATGATGATCCTATATTAGTAGAAATCAAAGGCAGATTAGAAGGACAATCTGATTTTCAACTAACTTCTGATGGAAGATTATCGTTCAAAGATAGAACTTGTATACCCGACTGTCCGGAATTAAAGAAAAAGATCTTAGATGAAGCTCACAGATCAGGGTACACTATTCATCCAGGATCAACCAAAATGTATCAAGATGTAAAGAGGAACTTTTGGTGGCCTAATATGAAAAGAGAAATAGCGGGCTATGTATCGCGCTGTCTCACATGCCAACAGGTCAAGGCGGAACACCAAAAGCCTGCGGGAAAACTACATCCTCTAGATATTCCTAAGTGGAAATGGGAGGATATTGGTATGGACTTCATCATGGGTTTGTCTAAATCTAAAGGAGGACATGATGGAATCTGGGTTATCATTGACCGATTGACTAAATCGGCACATTTCTTGCCAATCAAAAGCCGATGGTCAATTGATGTGCTAGCTGCACTATACATCAAAGAAATAGTCAGGATACATGGAATTCCTGTCTCAATCGTGTCTGATAGAGATCCCCGTTTTACTTCTCATTTTTGGAAGGGATTACAACATTCGTTGGGGACAAGGCTCAACTTTAGTACTGCTTTTCACCCACAAACGGATGGTCAGACCGAGCGAACTAATCAAGTTGTTGAAGATATGCTGAGAGCATGCATTATTGACTTTGGAGGAAGCTGGCATGACCACTTACCTTTAGTTGAATTTGCATATAATAATAGCTACCAAGCTAGTATCCAAATGGCACCTTTCGAAGCCTTATACGGAAGGAGTTGCCGATCTCCCATATGTTGGAACGAAGTTCGAGAGAAACAACTATTAGGTCCAGACATGGTAAGGGATACGACCGAGAAGATACAAGTAATCAGAGAAAGATTACAAGTGGCTCAGACAAGGCAAAAGGCTTATGCTGATACCAGGAAAAGAGATCTTGAATTCTAGGTTGGAGATCATGTATTTCTTAAAATATCCCCTGGACGTGGCATACGAAGATTTGGTGTTAAGGGCAAGCTTACGCCAAGATTCATCGGACCATTTGAGGTACTCGAAAGAGTTGGCGAGGTTGCTTATCGCATCGCGTTGCCTCCTCAGTTGTCCGAGGTACACAATGTATTTCACATATCTATGTTGAAGAAGTATGTGCACGATCCATCTCATATTATTGAACATGGAGATCTGGTGATCCAGAAAGATCTCACATATGAACAGAAGCCTATGAAGATATTAGATCGAGAAATACGAGCTCTAAGGAATAAGGTTATTCCCATGCTCAAGGTGCAATGGAATAAGAATCCTGAACGCGAAGCGACATGGGAGACCGAAGAATCTATGAAGAAACGATTTCCCGAGTTATTCTAAGAGGTATATGTTCTACGCTCTCCACATATATAATTATATATATATTGAATTTGGGGACCAAATTCTTTTTAAGTGGGGGAGGGTGTAGCAACCCTGATAAATGAATATTTGAAATAAATTAAAACATATATATATTACAGTAGTAATCCAGATAATAAGAATAGGATTAATTAGATGAAGTAAAACAAAATTAAAATAACGCCTCTTATTAGGGCGTTAATTCAAAAATAAACGCCTCTATCAAAGGCGTGACTAAAGAAAGGACGCCCACACGTGCGGTCGTCAACTCTCACGACCAAATAGGTAAGTAAGAGAAACGCCCATATATGGGGCGTGTTTCAAAAACAAGGAACGCCCTTATCCAAGACGTTTCTTAAAAAAAACGACCTGAACTAGGTCGTTAATTAAAGAATCGACGCCCTTACCTAAGGCGTTAATTCAGTTCGTGACCCGTTCGAACCCAGAACTTATCCAGGGTAAGTGATAAGCATTAGAAAGAGTTCAAACGTGGTAATGACTCTATCATAGAAGTATTGTTTCCACACAATCACTAACCCTAATAGGACACCCAAAATCCTATAAAAACTCTCGTTCGGCCAACCCTAAAACTATTTGGACGAACTGCTGTAGGTACGTGAAGAACATATGTTCTTCTATTTTTTTTTTCTTCTTCTGTTTACAGTCGCATGAAGAATATTGAGTATTCTTCTTCTCTTATTAACAGGTTAAGAGGCTCGGGCGTTTGAGGAACAAGAGTTCTTCATCCGTGTGTAAGTACCCCTTCCTCTACCTACAGTCCATGGATTTCAAGGAAACTAATATCTTCAATCTATCCTCTGTAGGATTCATCCAACGTCTGCAGCATCATTGATTCTTACAAATCCCTCACGGTCATCTCCAAATCAACTCTTAAGGTAGGATTTTCTCAAGTCACTGTAGCCCAAACTAAATTGATACAGTACAATAATTATCATGCATATACATGGTTTGGTTTACTATAGTTTATGAACGGCTTTCTGTTAATTTCTTGAAAGAAACGTCCTTAGCAAGGGCGTGACTATGAAATACACGCCCCAGACTAGGACGCTAATTTACAAGTCACGACCCTTCCAAGGTCGTCAATTTCATATTTGACGCCCTATACACAGGCGTTAATTTCATGTAAATCTTAAGAACTGATTATCCATGCAATTACATGTAATCAAATCAATAATTGTTAACGGTTAAAAGTCAATAAACATGAAACATCAAATCTGATATACTGCATGTGAATTCCTGCCAATTTTTCTGTCATGACTATATGATTGTTATCCTTGATTATCGTGCAAATCTTGCTAATCATGTAAATTCCTGATATTTCTTGAATTCACGACCTAGACTAGGTCATTTTTCCATGTGGTAACGCCCCATCACAGGGCGTGAATTAAAAGAAACGCCCCTTACTAGGGCGCGTATCTGTTAAAATCCTGGAAAATATATATTCTGTGAAAATAAGAACTTAATGATTAACGCCCCTGCCAAGGGCGCTTTTTGATAATTTCTGAAAATAAATATGTTCTAAAAATATTGTAAATAAAAAGACGCCTGTCACTGTAGTCGTCAACTCTTGAAGAAACGCCCCTGCCGAAGGCGCGTTTTAGATAAATTATTGAAATTATTAAAAATTCTGCAAAACGGACCATATGTAAAACGCCCTTCTGTTAGGCGTTAATTACTTGAGAAACGACTTGACCTAAGTCGTTATTTTACTGTAAACTGATTTTTTTCTCTGATTTGCTAACCGATGGTTTATATATTATACATATATATATATATCGGCACTATTCTCCACTCCGTGAGTATAGTCCCACTTTTCACGGTGTTTTATCGATCACACTCAATTCTCATTGACATACAAGCTCTCCATTGGACATTCCGTTCCTTTGGACTAGCGAGTTAGTCATAGAGACCTCCGTAAGACTCCTCGTAGCCTTAGATTCCCTCAAGGCCGACTGAGCTGGTTGTACCCTAAAAACCCATTACACCATTGATGCCATGTCACTCTAAAGAAACATGGTATACCGGCCCTTATGATTATACAAAGAGTATATCATAAGAAATTCTTAATGGGATGATGATATCATGTCATATCATGTCGTTCTAGTAAACCTCAATTCTATGATAAGAATGAGGGTATCTTACTTTTGATATACTGTTCATGTGGACCTCAATTCTATATAAAGAATGTCCATATTGATTTGTCATGGTACCTAAGTAAGGGAACCATATTCTACCTAGTTTTATCGATATCGTGATTATACCGTTGTTATCGCCATTCTATGTCCTTTGTCATATTTTGGACTCTATTCTATCAAAGTTGTCATACGTGTCTACAAGCTTGATTATTGAAATTCTATGTTGGCTATAAACAAGAGTGGATGTCAAAACACATGATAAATGCCTGCGCATATAGGGCCCGATCTGGTCCTGGGAGGAGCACCCGAAAGTACTTGTGCCCATGGGAGTTAAAATGATAAGGTATCTGGCATTATACCGAGTACTTGACTTGCTTGATTGGACATTCCACACACATCTTGTACTTGAATCGTACTTGACTTTACATGAAATGCGTGGCCCGAAAGAGGGTAATTTACTTGCTTGATACATGATAGCCAAAGTTCTTGACATGACTCGATAATGGTACTTGCTTGAATATCTTGAATAACTTGTATCTTATTGAAAGTTCATGATAAGTTCATCTTATTTCCTTGATATTACATTCTCTCTATCTTGTCGTTTTATGCGAGCATGCATAGCTTTATTGCATTCATGAAAGATGTAATTACTTACACCCCTTGCTAGTACTTGAGATATAATTTCCTACTGAGCGTTCGCTCATTCCGTTTGTCCCTTTTTACTTTTCAGGTAAGTCCGACGACGATGGAAGTCAATCGGATGGGAATGGTCAAGAGAGAAGGTGATAGAGCTTCTACAAGTGTCGTCTAGTCTTTTCCATAGTTTCTTGAGTCAAATATGTATTCTTTTCCTTTTTATTAAACAGAGTATTGGATTTGTAATAGTCTATCCGTTATGAAATAAAGGATTGGGTTATCTTGCTATTTTGCGCATCTCTGTCTTTGTGTCGAATACACGACCACTCTGATTGACATGATTGATATAGACACGTCGCGCATCTCCGGGTATCTTCCGCGCTCGGGGCGTGACAGCTAGCAGAGTCCAGTCCAACTAAAGTACAGTACAATAGGAAAGAGAACGTGCTCTCAAGTCGAGGGAAGCATGACACTGGCAAACGCTGGCACTAAGAACCATGCACTGCACCTCCAAGCACGAGAAAGAACAGCTACACCTGAAAAGTCAGGGGTGAGTCTCGTCTCACTGGCTCAGTAGGGATCCCGCAGATCCCTACAACAAAACAACGCAGTAACAGCAGTGCTAAACTAAAGTAAAGCAATAACAGCAGGAGCAGGAACAACAGTAAAGAGGAAAGCTGTAACATGAAAACACGACAGCCGAAGGAACCTCGGCCCTCTAAGCTACTCCAAACAGCAACATAAAGATGAACCCCAATCTCACCAAGTCGGAGTTACCGATCCATTGTCAAATCACGAAACCCTATCGCAAAAGCCTACCGAAACAGATAAAGGCCTTACAAAAAGACCTACTCGGTCAAAGGCACAAGACATGCATGATCTCTCCGTCGTGTACGCTACACTGACCTCGGGTAAAGCCAAGCACATGCTACCCGGACAAGTCACGAAAGCACAAGTCATCCGTCAAGTGACAGAAGCACCTCCTTACTAGAAGAATAGCCAGATGCATCCACTGACGTCTTACACTGCGCCACAAGTATGTCCCACACGCTTAGAACGGCGGTAACTGAGACACTCACAAGGAACCAAGTACCAAGTAACGAGTGACTAGTCAGGGTCACGTTCGTCGGCGCTCGTCCAACGCCCCTAACCACGTGTGCATACATAAGCTCAATGTCTTGAGCCAGGCCTCTAGCTGGTTTTTCTCTCCCGTAGGACTCTCACGGCTAGACAAAGGGGCCCACGGCAACTAGCCTACAAACCGTCTCTACCGGTAACTTGCCCTGCCACCACTCCCAGGTGGACCGACACACAAGAAAGTGTCGTCAGGCTACGACTAGTGAAGGTTTACTAGACATAGAGACTCAAAACAGCGAACACCGAAGTACAGACAGGGTAAGCACGCACATGTCGCACGTACTACGGAGTATAATACAGTATACAACTGCTACCAGACTCAGGATAGTCAACTAGACCTACTGATAACGATCTTTGAGTCACGAGACTCAGGTCAAGATCACCACACGTCACAGCAACACGTTGTTAATCAGCCTAATCTCTAAGCCAAAATCACAGAAAACACATTATGGAAGACAGCACAGAATAGCCGCATCCATAACAGTAATAATGATAATAATAATGAGTCCTCGGCCTTCGAGTCACACAATGGACTCACAATTCCGCATAACACGAAACACGGAACATGAGGGATCACCAAAACCTTTAAACACATGGACATGCAAACCGAGGTAAGATAATACCTCCAAGCATCGATAATACCTCCAAGCATCCAAACCATATCTCCATCTTCACATGATAGACGAGACACTCACGAGGTCACGTGTCAACCACTGGGTCACAACCGGGTTGACCAGAAACCATAATGACCCTCGAACTAATACAAAACACTGCTCGGTACAGTGGCACTCCCGAACACCCTATAACACGGTCACAGCCCTCATAGGGCGTCCAAGACATCCACGGAACAATGGGCTAACCAAGGGGTTGAAGCCACATTAACCGGAAACCAAACCGACACTGAAACAGCACTCTGGGCAGGTGGCGGTCTCACCCCTGGCCGGTAAACCAAAATGGCGGTCACCCAAAGGGCCGCTACCATCAACGCAGAGCAACAGGCAAATGGCGGTCTCACCAGGGCCGCACCTTGCCATTGACGGTCCTCAAAGGGCCGCGTCCTGGAGGTGGCAGTCATATCCATGGCCGCTACCCTCAGGAAACCCTAGACACAAAATCCACATAAACAAGCAGTTTTGCGGTCTGCCTGAGGCCGCTATTTGCATAAGGCGGTCTCCTCAGGGCCGCAAGCTGGATTTAGCGGTCATAGCCTGGCCGATATTCCAAGTCAACCCCCAAACCGGTCAAACCGACTTAAAACAGTAAAAACCAATTAACGATCTCCCTAGGACCGTTTCAAGGGAATGGCTGTCACCCTATGGCCGCCAAAGCCAATTAGCGGTCGGGAGCAAGACCGCTACCCCGAACCGACTAAAAGCCGAATAACCGACTTAAAACACCAAATAGAGGTCGCCCAAGGGCCGCTAAACTAGAGTTGCGGTCGGTCGTGAGACTGCAACACCAAACCGACAATGGAGCTCCGCCTAGCGGTCTCCAGAGGGCCGCCTCTGCAAATGGCGGTCACTGGTAAGACCGCTAAACCGTTCTGGCGGGAAAATCGTAGGACTACCCAAAACTCGGTCTTTCCACTCCCCAATCGCGTCTAAACGACGGGGAAACATCCCTAACGTCCATATCAACCTTTCACAAGCCGGAAGGGATCAAACCGACCTCAAAACGATAAAAAACGGACGATTCCCACGAATCGACCCAACACGTGTCACATCGATAAACGGGCTCATACCGGCCCCAATTCACAACCAAACGAGTTGGAACTGGCGGGAAAAGAATCCCAACATGCCAGGGGTTCATATTTTACCATTTAATGTGAAAATCATCGCCTGGAACGTCGAACACGGCTCACATCCCCGAAACATGATTTCACCCTTAAAGTTAGAAAACCCGCTCAAACTCACACCGTTCGGCTCCAAATCGTGAGAGGATGTAGGAAAAGAGTAGGGTATCCATCCCCCTACCTCCACCAAGGATCTCACATGCCGAAACGGTCAAACCACGCCGAAACTCATCATACGAACAACCCACGCCGGTTTTGAATCCACGAACGGGATCGTGCCAACGCCATGCTTCGATACTCGCGCCATCACGCTCCACGACACCTCCATGCCGTCGCCACCTCGTCCCCGGCCCTCCTTCGTCTGTAGCTGGAGCAGAGGGGGTGAAAGGAGAGAGAACGGAGGGGGAGAGGCTGACAATGGCAGTGAGGAGAGAGGAAGGAGAGAGAGGGGTAACAAGAAAAGGAAAATAGAAAATTATGCAAATTTTCTAAATTCTAATTTTTGACTCAAAGTTTCATAAATTTAGAAAAATACGAAAAAATAGTCTTCGCGATCCTCAAAACGAGCACAACGCACCTGTAGCGTCCTGGAGTCTCAAAACTCAACGGTTCACTCTCCACGGGATTCTGAAAGTTATTGATGAGGGCATCCCTTGCCCCTCCACATTTTCTCCGGACTCGGATTGTTCGTCAACAAGCGCCATTATGTTAGTCATGTATTTTTGAGTCTAGTCATGTAATCTTCACATTTTACTTGAGTCAATATCATGTAATTTTCCCTTTATTTGAGTCATGTACCTAGGTTAGTGAGTCATTTTTCTAAGTATTGTGTCATTAGGTTGGTTTGTTAGGCTAGTGGGCCCAATTCATTGGGCTTGGCCCAAGGGCACCCCTATCCCTTCGATTATTTATCATTGAGTCAAATGTCAGGGACTTTTGTAGAAATGTGGGTTGCCTATATATAGGACCCCATTCCCCTCATTTTGAAGTAATGAACAAGTGAATGAAAATTGAAATCCACTTCCAAATCCCACTAGATCTCTCTCTCTCTCACTCTCTCTCTCTCTCTAAGGGGTCCCCCCTCTCTCTCTCTCTCTCCCTCCACCCCAATTTTCAGAATTTTCTCTCTCCTCCCCATTCACCCCTCATTAAGACCTCTCCCCTTCCCCATACACCCATTTAACTCCCCCCAACCCAAGGTGGCATCCTCCAATCCTCACCCCACCTCCCAACCCCCAACTACCCAACACCACTTCCTAAGCACCCCTTCCTCTCCCCAAGGTTGAAGGGGCTCTTCCCTAAGCCCAAATTCAAATTTCCCTCTCCCTAGGGCAGTGCCCTTCCATCTCCCCACCTCCCAAATCACCCAAAGTCGCAGCCCCCCTTCCCCATACCAGCCAAGTTCACCCTCCACCTCTTACTCTCTTGGCCATCCCCTTCCCCACCCCCTCATCTTCTTCTCATTCAGTCTCTGTTTCAGGCAGCAGAGTTGCAGCGACTTGCAGAGGCAGCCACGACCGTCTCTCAAAGATTCAGGTGGCAAGGCCTACATTTCTGGAATCTTCATCGAGATAGCTTTCCAATGGTGGTGGTCTCGCCGGCTTCCGAGTTCGGAGCTGTCTGGAGGAGCGTCATCTTCAACGACTGCGTAATCTGTCCCAGACTGAAGACCAAAGCGATCTTGGAAGCTGTTCTGCGGTCAACCTTGGAGGAATTCGAGCACACTTCCTTCTACAAAATTCTTTTTCGTCTCATCCTCCATCAGTAGAAGAAAGAACGACACCAATCGCCTGCCCGAGCTATTTGTTCTGAATTATTTCGTCGGAGTGTGTAGTCTGCCACCAGTGGACTCAGGTTTGACCTGTCTTCATTTATCTGGCCACCATTCTCATCTCCGACCTCGGATTGTGGCCCTGTCAACTTCTGCTCGAAGCTACTCTGACCACGATCGTGACACCACCAGTTTCGTTCAATTTGAAGTTCAGGAGCGACCGCAGCGCCTTCTGTAATCCAATGCATCAGTTCTGCATCAATCCAAAGTAGAGTGTTGCTGTCCTGCTCCAGTCGCCGGTCCGATCAGCCCCGAGGTCCAGAGCTTCCCAAAAAATTCAGGCATCATCCTCTGTCAGTTGGGAAACTTTTGGCGTAGGTTTTGTCAAGATCTGAGCTCTTTGGAATTTGTGGCAGTGACATCACCGGGCCCCTGTCCAACAATTCTGAAGGTTGGCAGAACCGGCGGGGATCGGCAAATCGGGTTTCCTTAGCATAAGTTCCCACCCCGCTTGGCCGGCTGAAGGCCCCTCCATGTGTGGAGGTAGTATTGGATGTAATAAGATTAATCCCCATCCCAAGATCACCCCTCCTGCGAGAGGTGTAGTGGTGTAATCTTTCCATTTCAGGTTGAAGCGACACCGACGCGGCGTGCGGGTGCATACCCTCGCCTCCCCGCTCGCCTCCGTCTCCGGCCGGAGTCGGCGTCTTCACGCCGGCTAGGTGAGCTCCTGAACATCTCTCATTGCTGTAATGGACTTGCTTAGCTTAGTATTGCTATAGTTACTCCGTCGGCGGTAAGAGAGTGTCCGATTTTAAATTGCTACCTAAATTGAGTGACCACCGCGGGCGAGTTGTGAGAGCATCCACTTAACCCACACCCTTGGTGTGTTGGCCGCCAATGATTTAGGCATCCTAGGCCCATTTGGGGTTCTCCCCAAGCTAGCCAACCATTGGAGCCTCAAGGTCCCGCCTCGGACCCTCTCCAACATCGCCTAGTCGCCATCGGGCACTAGTGTGCGCCATACGGGTGAGCTCGCTAGTATGAGTCCGCTGCTCAAACTTGAATGCTTACAAAATAGGTCCATAGGTGATGTCACATCAAGTGGTATCAGAGCAAGTTCACAACTTGTCTCTATCAAGTTGGTCCTAGGGCATGTCTATGCATTTAGAGTCTTCAAGTGCATCACTCTTGTCCCCTAGTATGGCCACCTCATATCGACTTTACCAATCGGCCCACTCCATAAGTCCAAGCCACCAAGAGATGCCTACCACTAACACCCATAACTTCCCTGGCCATGTCAACTACTTCATGAAAGCCTTGACCTATGCCAATGAGCGGCTTGATAACATATCGGGCCGACTCAACCAACTTGGAGAAAATAGGCCTGCCCCAAGGACGGACGATAGGATGGTCCCTTTCCCACTTCCCACCTTTGATGGAACCTCTCCTAGAGAATATTTAGATTGGGAAGCTACAATGGACCAATACTTCACTTGGTATCATATGTCCGAGGATGAAAAGGTATTGGTTGCCAAAATGCAACTTACCAAACGGGCAGAAACTTATTGGATGCAAATTGTCGGGCTAAAGGTACTTAGAAGGGAAACTCCCATCACCACTTGGAAGGACATGAAGGAGCAACTTAGGGCTAGATATGTTTCCCCCTCATACTCAAATCACCAAGACCTAAGGAGCACTTCAACTCCTTCATCCCCACCTAGCCAACCCATGACCCTAATTCCCCATTCCACATCACTTCCCACCTATCCTACCCCAACCACCACACCAGCACCCTACCTACAAACTCCCACCACAACCATATGTCCACAAACCCAATTGGACCCCGTGTCCACCCATCCACCGAGGCCCATAATGGCCACCACCCCCAAACCCAAAACCCCTCACCAAACCCATACCCCACAAGCCCCCTTGACCACCACCACAAACCCACCATCATCCCCAAAAAGGGACACATCTCCCAAAACAAATCAACCCAAAATCCCTCACCCAACCCACCTCCCGCTTCCTACACCAATCTTTCCCCAACCTAGGCCTCCTCTACTTCCCCTTCCTATCCCAACCCAAGCCCATGCTTGTTCACCACCCCGGGTGTGTCATACGCTAGCTATCACCAAACCACCCCCCATAGATCCCCCTATTCCATTAGTAATAGAAGTTGCAACCCACACACCCACCCAAGTGGAGAAGGATGCCCATCCGGATCCACCTCCCAACATAGAGGAAATCCAAAGGCCAAACAACTCACACACCTCTAGCCTAGCTCCTCTAGCCTAGCTCCTCTAGAGACACCCAACCTCACCATAGGTAAGTCCATACTCCAATGGCTCAAGAAAGGTTTCACCATTCCTAGTTCACAACCATGCCACCTACCCATGGGATATCAATCCCAAATCATTCTCATTCAGCCACATGTCACTTATCAAACTTCCTATTGTGTGGAAGATTTGGGAGACTTAGTGAACTACCTACATTGGCAAATTCACTTGACCAATATGCTAGCCATGAGACCGTCCGAAACTAACACCATTAGCCTAGCATATCCCACCATTGGCTCCATCACTTCCATCTACACTAATGGCCAAGTTACTAGTGAGATCATCCTCCTTCTTCCCATGGAGGAAGAACCTATCCTATTCCACTCCCCAACCATAGAGATCCCAAGTGTTTTGATCGGCCAACCCATTAGCAACTTGGGCCCAATTATTGAGGAGGAGGACTCACCATTCGAGGACCTTGAGAGCATAGAGTACCCCTACCAAGGTGACCCTTACCATGATCCCTTTAACCCTTTTCTATGGGAGCCTAGATCTCCATATAACCCACTCACCTTATTCACCACCCACCCTTTCCTACCCCCACCCACCATGTTGGGCCAAGCCTACCTCATCCATGACCCAGGTTACACCATAGGAATCATGACCTTAGGCAACACCCGCCTAGAGATCAAGAAGGTGCCCCACCCTATATCCACCTACCTAGATCCCTTCGACCCTTTTGAGTGGAAGCTCAAAGACCACCCCACCATCCCACATGAGGAAGTCATATTTGGGAAAGGAATTCATATGTCTTGGCACATCACACCGCTTGGCATGATTAGTCCGTCGGGTACATTCATCCATATCACCCACATGTCAGGAAGAAAACATGAGTGGTAAATATTTGGTTGTAATGGTCCACCATCATTCATCATAAATCTCAAGCATGTTAGGAGCATTCATGGATGTCCAGGTCCTCCAACATTCATCACACTCACTCACAAGAGGGACACCTATGGATGCCCCGGTCCTCCCAAATCCTTCAAAGTCTTCATAACATCAATGCATGATAGGTCTATATGTGGTTGTCCTGGACCCCCTTTGCATACCATACATTGTCAACTCACACCGCATCATAGTACATGGCATATGCATTCAAGCAAGTACCAAACAACAAGCGGTGGGATTCACAAGAAACGAGCACAAACTCCTAAACACCACTTTGAGTTCCAAGTTGACAACTTGGCGATGATGGCTTTGGAGTGGCTCTACTTTAGGGTCACCTCCAATCTGAGGGCACGAGGACTTGGACCTTGCCAAGTTCCGAGTGGCTTTGGCAACCAAGCTTATGGGTTGAACTTTCAAAAGGGTTTTGGGATTCTCCCCATTTCTCATGTGGCGGATCCAGCACGCTCTAAGGGCACCGCGGTGGATCCTAGTGAGTGCCTCAAACTTACACCTACCCTTGTGAGAGACACCCTCGGAGTGCCACCACAAATAGCCTGAGAGCCCGACGTGAGCACACAGCGGCAATACTAGGCAAGCAAGATCCCATCGCCAGCATGAGGGTATGACCAAGCCACTTTGTCGAGCTGAAGCGCCATTCCCCGACTATGGTCGCGGGTTGAGTATGGAGATCGTGGATCACCCAGAGCCGCAGTTCGATGTACTACTTCCCTGGTGGACCCATACTCGACGGGGTCGAGTTTTCCCCACCCCGGAGGTATGATGAGGGCATCCCTTGCCCCTCCACATTTTCTCCGGACTCGGATTGTTCGTCGACAAGCGCCATTATGTTAGTCATGTATTTTTTAGTCTAGTCATGTAATCTTCACATTTTATTTGAGTCAATATCATGTAATTTTCCCTTTATTTGAGTCATGTACCTAGGTTAGTGAGTCATTTTCCTAAGTATTGTGTCATTAGGTTGGTTTGTTAGGCTAGTGGGCCCAATTCATTGGGCTTGGCCCAAGGGCACCCCTATCCCTTCGGTTATTTATCATTGAGTCAAATGTCAGGGACTTGTGGACGCGCTAAAATTCGGAGGGGGGATCCGTTCGTTGGTTGGTCAGGGTTAATTCTTCTATTTAGTGCGAGGGCGTGCCAGTCACAAAGTGACGATTTATTCGGGCTTCGTGGAAACCCATGGTGCGCTCGATCTGACTAATCAGACAATTGTGTGGTTCGTGTCGGGACCGAAACCCGCCGTGCCGTAAAGGCCACGGCGTTATTTACATCCCCCATACGGGGGAACACACTTGATTGATTGCTGGGAATAAGGGCCCTACGGCCTAAAGAGAATACTAATAATGTAGGAGGATAGTGAAAGATGAACTATGCTAGAAACCCGTCTCGGGACGTGAATGTTCAGACTATGTCGGCCACTCATGGGCCACTTCATGTTCGGACGAAGCTCCGTGCTTGTAGTATAAAGGACGGTGACAAAATCCGCGTGAATGTCTGCCACGAACAAGGCAAGTTTAATGAGAATACGGGACTGGATCCCGGTAGAAACGGGTCAAATTGATAGACTGTTGGCCGGAGATGATTTCGAACTGTGGCCATGTCGGAAATTCCGTAAACCACGTCCGATACCATAAGGCGTCGTCGGTTTTCTCTTTGCACCCAGTCCGAGGGAGTGGATTATTAAGTGCATAGCCCGAGCTTACTAACGTGCGCCCTCACACGTGGATCGACCTGCGCGGTCAGGTCGTGGGGGTCAAGGGGGCAACGCCCCTTGCGGGGGTTTCCGGGGGCAGCGCCCCCGGAACAAAAATTCAATTAAGGCGCGGGTGATGGAGCTCCTTCCATTCATTCTTTTATTAATGGCATTGATCTCCTGTATTCCCCTTTGAACCTTTCTATTCCCCTTTTCTTTACTAGCCATTTATCCCCTTTTTGTTAAGGAGGCGCGCCGGATATGGGAAGGAAGATGATGGCGCCGATTTAGGGTCTCAACAGGTAGACAAGGGGGGAGGGCGCGCCGGGTATAGGGGCGCCGTTTTAAGAGTTTAACAAGGAGGGAATGAGGGAGGGCGCGCCGGTTTAGGATGGCAAGTTGGGGGGGCGCGCCGTTTTTGGAGGGCAAGGGAGAGATTGGGGCGCGCCGTTTTAACGTTCAGTAGGGGAGAAATGGGGGGCGCGCCGTTTTTGGGCTTCGGTAAGATGGAGATGGGCGCGCCGTTTTAATGTTGAATGGGGAGATTGGGGGGATTTTGTGAGGAGGGTTGAAGCGGCGCGGTGGAACAAAGGCCGTGCCATTTTAACTCGCGCTGGGATAGTTATATGAAGGTTGTTTCAGAGCTCTGTTACCGTGTTTTCTTTTCCTTTCACCCGTAGATTGATTCAAGGTTTGATTTGTTCGTTCTGTTGATAGATCAAACTGGTAATGAGAAGGTTTTAAGAGTTTTAACCATTTTAATCGTTTATTATGATGAAACAGTATGAACGTCTAAGAGTTTTATTCAAACAGTTTGCTCACAGAGGCCTCACTTCGTTCTTCATCAGTTCAGCTCATTCGCTAGTTGTTGAGCGTTCTTAGCCCTGGCGAAAATCGGGCAGCACCTCCCCTAGACCGGGGCTTGCCAGAGAGAAGCAAGAGTCACCACGCGGATTACTCCCGGGTGAACTCTCAAAAATGCGGAGCGGCCTCACGGCAGTCCGTTAGTCCGAGTATGAGTGTGGAACGATCGAGGGCCAGCCTACGAGAGCGACCATGACTCATGGACGACGATATTCGGGGCGAGACAGAATCTATGCCACAGTAGGGCAATGAATGTTCATCCGACAGTGGGTACCTTTGTGGGTCATGCCATGGAAGGGCAGCCCTCAAGGGCCAGGGATGACCGGAGAATGAGAAGACGGAGCAAAGAATGGAATAGAGAACACGAGAGTTGCAAAGCAGACTTTTCTTCTTTTATTCACCCACACAACGGGGAAGGAAACTTGATACAGATAAAATAGAAGAGAAGGCGTTACAAACAAAAAGGGAAAATACATTCGATGGAGAGAAAGAGAGATGCATTAGACGGAGGAGGGAGAGGGAAGCATTGGCTTCTCCCCCTCCAACTCACCTCTCACTCTCGCCCCCTACCTCTTTCTCTTTTCTTCAGCCCAGAACCGTGGAGCTCTCGGATGCCAGTAGCTCCTTCTCCTCCCTTCTCTCTTTTCTTTTCTCTCTTCTTCTGTTCCCCTCTTCTCTTGATCATCTGTCTGTCTCTTTTTTTTTGCTTCACAATGCTGCCCTTTATATATCAGCCAGCCTGGGAGCGTCCCTGCCAATTCCACCTCGTCCGCAACAAAGTCAGGAGTCGACTCGTTGTGCTGGACGCCGTTGATTCGTCCCGTACGCTGCTGCTCGTCCGAGGACGGGATGTTCGTAGGTTTGCTGGGGGTTGCTTCGCCAGTAAGCTTCTGTGCTGTCGAACGGAGGTTGAGACAGAACCAGGGGCATTGAATGTTCTGTGCATCTCATTTATGCAGAACAGAGTATCGGTCGGCAGACGGGACAGGATGAGGTTAAACTCATTTCATTCGACGCGCCGTTTTAAGAAGAGCATATGGTGATGGCTTGTCCAAAAGTAGCGCGCCGTAGACATGCTTCAAAGAATAGGATGAGGGGTTAAAACGGCGCGGGGGAATAGTGACCACGCCGGTTTAAACTCAAGTGTAATTGGCATGCCGTATTATGCTTTTTGGCCTTCAAACTGGCCATGCCGTAATAGCATACAAAGGGTGGCGCCGTTTTAAGGTATTGAAGGGGTGAGAGCGCGCCGGAATTGGCCATGCCGTTTTAGCAAGGGGGCGCGCCGTTTTGGCCACGCCGTTTTAGCAAGGGGGCGCGCCGTTTTAAGGCGTGCCGCTTTAAGGCCCTCCCGCGCCGTTTTAAGCACCGAACAGATTCTTTCCGAAGTCGAGGCCGTTTATATGAATGTTGGCATTCCCATAATGTTCCGGTTGCGTTGCATGGCTTCCACAACTTTCTGTTCGCAGCCTCCGAGACTCGGTCCCAGACTTTGCGTGACTTTCGGTGCAAGTTGAGACTGTGTCGGAGTTCCCGACTCTTCTTCGATTCAACTCTCGACACGACCGACTGTAGAGTTGTGGCCATATCTTCCCCCCGGGGGGGGGCTCCCTTATCGACTAGCGGACCACCAAGCGAGTCCTCATCTCGATCGGGTGAGGCGTGAGGTTTCTCTGGTAGTCATGTATTCGACTCGCGCTCGAATGTGTAGACGCGAATGTCGCCATGATCATCATCGTCATCATTTTTTTTTTTTTGGCGTCCACAAATGCCCCCCACTCACGGGCGGCGCAAGCGAGGGATGAGTGCGCGGGGCCCGCGAGTGTAGAGTTCTTCAACATGACGTCTATTCTTCTGAGCCACTAGGATGCTGGTCCGGTGCAAATTCACGGGAAAGCGCTCACTCCTTCAGCGAAGGGATGAGGGGATCACTTCACCGCATATGCACGCGGACTGAGATGTCAGAGTGAGGGTTTAGTCATCGGCATGGGGTGAATACCGAAGCGAGAATAAAGGGTCTATGTGTCGTCTCAGGCAAAAGGCCCAAAACAACTTAGACAATGCCAACCCCAAAGAGGAAGTTGTTGACTCGTGCTGGGCTTAGGAAAGTTGTTCATTCACCGACTCGGACGGAGGGTCCGAGCCGAGTAGTGGGATGCACTTTTGTTTATGGACTAGGATGGATGGTCTGAGCCAGGCAATGAGGGGTTTCTTTATGTTCATGGACTGGGACGGAAGGTCCGAGCCAAGCAAGGAGGTTCTTCTTTCTTTCTTTTTTTATTCATCGACTTGGACGAAAGGTCCGAGCCAAGCAAGGAGGTTCTTTTTTTTTGTTCATTGACTTGGACGGAAGGTCCGAGCCAAGCAAAGAGGTTTTTTTTTTTTTTTTTGTTCATCGACTTGGACGGAGGGTCCGAGCCAAGCAAGAGGGTTCTTTTTGTTCATCGACTTGGACGGAAGGTCCGAGCCAAGCAAGAAGGTTCCCTTTTTTATTATTATTATTTTTTTATCGACTTGGACGAAAGGTCCGAGCCAAGCAAGAAGGTTCTTTTTTTTATATATCGACTTGGACGAAAGGTTCGAGCCAAGCAAGGAGGTTCTTTTTGTTCATCGACTCGGATGAAAGATCCGAGCCAAGCAAAGGCGTTTTCTTTTTTGTTCATCGACTTAGGCGGAAGGTCCAAGCCAAGGGTCTATTCGTCTGTGGGACTGGAGTTGTAATATTGAGGTGGTTTATTCATTGACACGGGGTTAGTGCCAAAGCAAGGGTATTTTATTCATGGCACCAGACGGAAGGTCCAGGCCACTGGTTCGTTCATCGATGCCGACAGGGAGTCGGAGACCGACGTGGTTTGTTCATCGGCACGGGGTTAGTGCCGAAGCAAAGGTCTTTTTGTTCATGGAACCAGACGAAAGGTCTGGGCCACTGGTTTATTCATCGACGCCGACGAGGAGTCGGGGACCGACGTGATTCATTCATTGACACAGGGTTGGTGCCAAAGCAAGGGTCTTTTCATTCATGGAACCGGACGAAAGGTCCGGGCCACTGGTTTATTCGTCGATGTCGACAGGGTGTCGGAGATCGACGTGGTTCATTCATTGACACGGGGTTGGTGCCAAAGTAAGGAGAAAAGGTTGATTCCCCGACCTCGAACGAAAGGTTCGGCTGGGGCGTTCTTCGTCAATGCCGACAGGATGTCAGAGGCTGACATAGTTGATTTGTCTGTTGAAATATTCTTGGAGATAAGAGTGAGTGTTAACGAAGGGAGACCGATTCCTCCCCCCCTTTTTCCTCTTTCTTTTTTTTTTCTTCTTTCTTTCTTTTTTTTTTCTTTTCTTTTTAATATATATTTTTTTTCTTCTTTTTTTTTTGACATGCTAGATAAATAGTGCCCAATCCATCTGGACAATAGTAATGCAAATTTGCCCGGGACAGGGCGGAGAAAAACATTATTCCTCGAATGGGGAAATTGGAGCATGGTACAACCTCAGATGTCTACCATTAAGGGGCGGGAACTGGACCTCCCCCCGATGGTCGACGATTGCATACGCTCCGCCCTCGTAGACCTTCTGGATCACATAGGGTCCAAGCCAATTCTCATTCAGCTTGCCCTTGGGGTTGGAAGCCATGACTTCTCTTCTCTTCACCATAACAAGGTTGCCCTTCTTGAATTCGCGTTCCTTGACAAGCTTGTCGAAGGCGCGAGCTATCCGGGCCTGATAGACCTGGATGTTCTGCTGGGCTTGGAGCCTTTTTCCTTCCAAGTTGGAGAGCTCTTCGAGCCTTCGCTCGACATTTGTCTGCTCTTCCCGGACTAACCCGTGTTGGACTGCGACCCGGAGGGAGGGTATTTCCAGCTCGATAGGGACAATTGCCTCTGAGCCATATACCAGGGAAAAGGGTGAACAACCCGTCGGAGTTTTGTACACAGTTCGATATGCCCACAGGGCCTCGTACATTTTCTCTTCCCAGTCTCTCTTGTTAGAACTAACAATTTTGGACAGGAGAGTGCAAAGAGTCTTATTGAAAGCTTCAGCCAAGCCATTGGCCTGTGGGTTGTAGGGGGTAGACATCCTCCAGTCGATCTTGTACTTTTCTGCCAGCCGGTAGACCTTCTGGTTGCGGAAGTGACTTCCATTGTCTGAGATAATTCGGTTCGGAGTGCCAAACCGGAATATGATGTTGCGACGGACAAATCTGGTGACGATCTCCCCGGTCACTTCTTTCAAAGCAATAGCCTCCGCCCAGCGGGAGAAGTAATCAGTTGCGGCCAGGATGTACTTGCACCCAGCTGATGATGCGGGTAGTGGACCCACAACGTCTGTTCCCCATTGGGCAAAGGGCCAGCTGGGCAGTGTTGGATGCAAGGGCACGGGCGGTCTCCTGGGTACCGTCGCGTGCTCCTGGCATTTTTGACAAGACTTGGCATACTTGCAGCAGTCGTCGAACATTGTCGGCCAATAGTAGCCGAGCTTCTTTATTTCAATCTTCATTTTCGGTCCTGCCTGATGTGCACCAGCTGCTCCGGCGTGAACCTCCTTCATGACCTTCCAAGCTTCTTCAGTGGATAAACATCGGAGGAGCACCTTCCGTTTGGCGTCTGCCATAATTCGGAATAGGATCCCGTTCCGGACCTCATAAGAGTCCTTTGTTCTGATTAACTTGATCTTCTCTTCCCTTTGCCTGGGCAGTTGCTGATATTTAAACCACTGCAAAAGGGGGTCCCTCCAGTCGGGCGGGCTAATGGCTTCCGCTGTGATGACCTCAAGTTCTTCTTCTCCTGGCCCTTCTATCATGCTAGGCACTTGGCGTTGATTCACCACCCGGATGCTGAGGGATCCATCTGGCGGGACTGCCAATGAACTCGCCAATTTTGCCAGTGCATCAGCTTGTGCATTCTCTCCTCTGGCAACGTGGCCTATCTCAATGAGGTAGAACTGCTGCATTGAGCCGTTTCACCTTAGTGTGGTAAGGGAGTAACTCGGGTTTTCGAACGTCAAACTGTCCCTGGACCTGCTTGACGACCAGCAATGAATCGCCAAACACATGTAATATTTTAATCTCCATCTGTAAAGCGACTTGGAGACCAATGATCAGAGCTTCATATTCTGCCTCATTATTTGTGCAGGGCTTGCTAATGGAGCAGGATGTGTGCAATACTTCTCCCTCAGGGGATTTAAGGACGATGCCGGCCCCGGCCCGTACTTTTGTGTGCCCAGACGGGGTTGTTTCTGTTCTCGAAGCTCCATCAAAGTGCAGCTGCCAGGCGATCAGTTGGGCTTGGTCCACTTCAAGTGTTTCATCTTCAGGCAACTCTGTGGCCAGTGGGGAATTTTCAGGCACAGGGTGTGCTGCAAAGAAATCGGCCATGGCTTGACCCTTAACGGCCTTCTGAGGCACGTAGATGATGTCAAATTCCATTAACAGTACGGCCCACTTGCCGAGACGTCCCTTCAGGACTGGCTGGGAGAGAATGTGCTTGACTGGGTCAGCCTTAGAGATTAAGCTCACTTCATGCGAGAGCATGTAATGCCTCAACTTCTTGACTGCGAAGACCAAGGCGAGACAAACCTTCTCAATCGGGGTGTATTTTGTTTCTGCCCCCATTAGTCTTCGGCTAAGGTAATAAAGAGCTTGCTCCTTCCCCTCATCATTGTTCTGGGCGAGCATTGCCCCCAGTGAACATTCAGTGGCAGCTATATATAGAATAAGTGGCCTCCCCTTGACAGGTGCCCCCAGCACAGGCGGGGTGTTTAAGTAATCCTTTAGCCGATCAAAGGCCTTCTGACATTCATGGTTCCAGTTGAAAGGTGCATTCTTCATCATTAATTTGTGGAATGGTTGACAGCGCCCCGACAAATTGGAGATAAATCTTCGGATGTAGGCTAGCCGGCCTTGCAGGGACCTTAACTCTCCCAAATTCTTCGGAGGAGGTAGCTCCTGAATGGCTTTCATTTTAAAGGGGTCGATCTCGATCCCCCTATATCGGACAATGAAGCCGAGAAACTTTCCACTAGAGACGCCGAAGGCACACTTCATTGGGTTCATTTTCAGCTCGTACTGCCGGAGTCTCTCAAAGATGACTCTAAGGTCATTCAGGTGATCCCCCCTTTTCTTTGTCTTGACGACCAGATCGTCGATGTAGCATTCAACTTTGCTATATAGCAGTTCGTCGAATATCTTGGTCATCGCCCGCTGGTAAGTGGCGCCAGCGTTCTTGAGGCCGAAGGGCATCCTTTTGTAGTGGAATATCCCTTTAGGTGACCGGAAGGCCGTATGAATCCGGTCATGTTCAGCTATCCATATCTGATTATAGCCAGATGATCCGTCCATGAAAGACAAGGCCTCATGGCCGGTAGTTGCATCAATCATCACTTCAGTGACGGGCACCGGAAAGTCATCCTTTGGGCAAGCTTTATTTAGGTCGCGGAAGTCCACGCAGATCCTGATCTGTCCATTCTTCTTCTTCACCGGCACAATGTTGGCCAACCAAGTAGTGTATTGATTTTCAGCTACAAAATCGACATCTATGAGCTTGTCGACTTCTTTACAAATCAGTTTTATCAGCTCCGGCCTCATACGCCTGGGGGGCTGCTTCACCGGCTCTACCTTGGGATCAATAGCCAGAGTATGTTGAGTCACGCCGGGGCTCAGACCGGGCATCTCCTTGTAGTTCCAGGCGAAACAGTCCCTGAATTCTTGCAGCAACTTGACATATTGTCCCCTCTCCTGTGGAGGAAGAAGGGCACTCAGAAAGGTCGGCCTGGGGTCGCTTTCTGTGCCCAGGTTAATTTCAACGAGCTCATCCACTGTGGCCTGGCCGCCATCTTCAATTTCTGGAGGCGCTGGCAGCAGGTCGATGAAATCATTGTCTTCACCATCTTCTGCTTCAAGGGCATCACATGCGTCTTCTTGCTCTGCCTCATTGGGTAACGAGGCTTTGCTTGTTTCCCCCTCTATTAGGCTTGTTGTGTGCGGCTCTGGAAGGCTGTCTTGTGTGGAGAAGTAAAGGACTTCTTCGGGATCTTCTTTGTAATTGTCATAGATGGCTCTTGCAGGGGCTAAGGTGATTGATTGCCATACTGGGGGCTGCTGCTCTGCTGGTGGCTGGGGTTGCCCATTCTCGGCTGCATCTTCAAAAATCTGGTGCTGAACTGACACCATGTAAACACTTCTTTCATGGCCGCCTGCCACATGGGGGCGTGGCGGAGCGACCACATAATCTCCCATTCTGAGCTCATCTTTCTCAATCAGGTCTTGAGCAATGTCCTTAAAGACGTAGCAGTCTTCGATGGAGTGGCCCAGTATTTGGTGATAGGGGCAGAACGAGGGGTCACCGCTTTTGCGAGCATCTTGCGGCCTCTTTGACCTTGGGAGGGAGACCTTGCCATAGTAGCAGGCCCATTCAAAAATCCCTCGGGTTTTATTCCTTGGGAAAGAGTAGGGTCTTTGCATCTTCTCCCGCAACGTGGGGCTTCGCTCGACTGATCGCCTGACCAGGGAAGCAGCTACATCCCTAGCCTCCCCTTTCAGATGCCCGGGGGCGTTTGGGATGGTGTTCTGGGACCGGTGCGCGCCGATGCTTTGTCGACAGAGGATGCCTCTAATGAGTACAGTCATTTCGGCCAAGCGAACATTCAGCATTTCGATCTCTCGCTGTTGCCTGCAGTATAGGGCGAGTAGGGTAGAGTCGCACCGAGTGAGGTTCGGGGCTTGGCCCGCTTCCCCATCCTTTGGGTCAGTGTCAGACGAGGGCGATGGCACCCCGCTGCTGTGGTCATTCGGGATTGGTCCCCCGGAGGAGGACGGGGTCTTCCCCTTATTCCTGCAGGGAGGTGGATTCCATAGGAATATTTCTTCATCTTGTTCTTCGTTGGCCAAAGGCATAAGGTGCTGACGGCCTTTATCCTGCCATGGGCCTGCAGTGCCTGCGTGGCTATTGCAGCCTAGAGCCGAGACTGATATCACATCAGCTTCATAGGAATCTTCTAGTGAAAAGCCCAATCCTGGATGTCGGGTGATTTGCAACAACCGCCGGTCCAGGTTTGGCGGGTTCCACATTTTCTTGAACATTTCTCTCCGACTGGAGAGCTGGCAGAAGGGGATCCCTTGCTTTCTGGCCATCTTGACCACAGGACCGGCTGTGTCAGGAAGTCCCATTATTGGGACGAGTGGGTCGTACAGCTCATCGGGGAGTCTACAATCATCATCCCCCTTGACCGGGTGCTCCTTGGCCACATAAAAGATGGTAGGCAGACCCTCGGGGTTGGGCACCTCGAAGGTCCTTAACGGTTCAGCCACCTGGCAGTCAGCTTCTGCAAGAGGCTTGATGATCCCGGGAGGGACCCTGATGTCTTCTAGCAAATCTTCAAGGTATGGTGTTCCCGGTGTAGGGTAGATGGGAAGGTAGGTGGCCCGGAATACCCCTTCTGCTTCAGAAACAAATGACACCTGAGGGGGAGCCACATAGCCAGGCGGTGGTGGAGGGAACCAGCTGTCAAGCTCTGCCCTTTTCTTTCCTTTGTCTTGAGTAGCTTGGGAGGCTTGCTTCGGCTTTTCCAAATAAAGATTAGCATCCGACAAGTGACATTCGAACACTTCAAAAGGATGGAGGTCGGCGAAGATTCTCTCCTCTTTCCCGTTGCCGGGGTACTTGATGCATTGGTGCAGAGTGGATGGTACCACCCTATTTTGATGTAGCCAAGGTCGGCCGAGCAACGCCTTGTAAGAGGTGTTGGAGTTGATCACATGGAATTGGACCTTGGTGGTGAAGTCACCGAGGGAGAGGTTGAACTCCGCGACCCCCATAGGGACTTCGCACTTCTGGTTGAAGCCGGCAATCTTGACGTTCCTGACCTCAACCAGGTGTACGTCAAAGTAATGCTTCTGATACACCCGATACGGGAGTATGTTCACTGCTGCCCCAGGGTCGATCAAGACTCTGTTGATGGGATGCCCATTCAGCTGCCCCTTCATGTAGAGTGGCCTGTTGTGACTGCAGGTTGGTAAAAGCATGTCCTCTTCAGTGAAGGCCACGGGTACCTCAGGTGACATTTCTGCAAGGCAGGCTTCAACATATGCTGGTGTCTGGAGTGCGGCGATGACAGCTTGCCGTGTTTCTTCATCTAAGGATAGGATTTCCCAGACGGTAAACCTGGCTGGGATCTTCTTCAGGTGTTTAACTATTCTGTTGCTAGCTCGGACTTCGAGCAACTTCATTTCTTCGGCTCTACTGCGCCTGCCCCCAGTCTGGGTCTGGGGAGCTGGCTCAACGGGTGCCTCCTCCACTGGGTCGGATGCCGCTTGAGCTTGTGGGGCCCGCTGGGTCACTTCCTTTTCTTGCAAGAACTCGACTAGATTTGGGATGTTGTCGGGCTCTTCCCTTGGCCGAGGAGGGATTGCTACAGACGGAGCCGAGGGGCTGACTGCCCCTTGGGTCTGCCGGGACTCGTGGGGGCATGACTGTCCTCCCCTCTGAGTTGTAAGAAATTCAATGAATGACGGGGCACTCTGGCCACTTGGTTCTCCGGGGTAGAGGCCCGATGGAGGGGGGATCTCCATGCCTTGGACCCTAGGCTCGGGGATGTGATATGGTTGTTCTCCCCTAAGCAGGATGTTGTGGTTGGCCTGAGGAGGGCGTCCCCACTTCCTTCCCGACCTGGTGGCATGTTGGGAGGTGGATGCTTCAGCTTGATTCACCTCTGACGGCTCGACGGGTACTTCTTGCTCTTCCTCTCTTAGGGAGAGGGCTGTGTCAAATAATGTTGAGAGGGTGTTGCAAGTGAGGACCACCCCACTCTTCTTCTTGTTTCTAGGTCTTCTCTTCTTCTTTTTCTTTTTCTCTTCAGTGGCTGGAAACTGCTCTTGGGGAAGCTCACCCCATAAGAGAGGCTCTTCTTTCGTCTCGGCTTCCGCTTCTGGAGCTAGTTCGAGTGACTCGAACTCCTCCCAAGGGACATACTCCTTCAACTCCATAGGCTGGATCTCGGGCTGTTCATAATCTTCAAGCCCATCAATAATAGCCTGGAGTCTTTCAACCGCAGGGCTGGTTTCCTTGTGCACCCGCATCGGGATGTGTTTCTTCTTGTTGTGAGTGGGCCGTCTCATAACGAGCCGGGGGGCTGTGTCATGCAAAACAGGTGTCACTGGTGGCGGCGCCGGTTGGGATGTAACACCCCTTATGCGAACCTCTGGAGTGGGCCGAGGAGCTTGTCTTCTTCTTCTGTTCTTCGTTGGCGCGGCTTGCCAACCTCCTTGATCATGAGCTGGCGCCATGACGAAGGCTTGATAAGTGGCCTGCGTACTGGACTCCGCCCATTCTTCAGGCAGCTGTTGGTATAAAGATACCATGTTGACAGTGGTGCCAAGGCTCGGCATCTCGTGTGGCTGCGGAGGATCCACTCTGAGCTCCCCCATGTCCAGCTCTCCCTTCTTGATCAAGGACTCAATGACATCCTTGAAGATGTAGCAATCCTCAATGGTATGCCCAAGCATCTGATGGTATGGGCAGAAACGAGGATCATCCTTCTTCTTCAAATCACCAGGCCTCTTTGGATCTGGTAATGTGATCTTGTTGTACCTGGTGGCCCATTCAAATAGGACTCGGGCTTTGTCTCGAGGAAAGGAATACAATTTGTTCCTCATCTTCTCCCGTAGGGAGAGACCTTCCCGCCGTTCAGTGGAGGTGTTGGCCATCTCATTGGCTTTCTCTTTCTGTTTCTCGAAAGCTTCGAAGTCCAGTGTATGAACTTCTGGCGGTGTTGGCCTCCTCTCGGCCTGCCGGACCCTCTGACTTGATGCAGCTGGAGCAGAAGAGTATCGAGCAAGGAATGCTTCGATCTCTGCCACTATGTTGTTCAGGCGGTCGAACGTCCTCGCCTCAGCACCGATCATCCTCTCAAGGATCTCCTTCTTCAGATTTTGTTTACAGATCTGCACTGCGTCCTCCTGATGCGGGGGACGTTTGCACCTCATGCTGAGGTTCCTCCATCTCTTTATGTAGTCGAGTGCCGACTCCTCATTTCTCTGTCTCGTGGCGTAAAGCTCTGCCACGGTCACCTCCCGCTCAGCTATGTAGAATCTTTCTTTGAATTTCTTCTGCATATCAGGCCAGTCTGCAATGGACCCGGCGAGCAAGCTCGAATACCACTCGAAAGCGAGCCCGGTAAGTGTCGAGCCAAAGAACTTGAGAAGATAAGCTTCATCGGCAGCTAGATCCCCCATAACATTCACATAATAGGCAATGTGCTCCCTGGGAGACCCTTGCCCATTAAATTTCTCAAACTTCGGCGGCTTGGTAATGCCGGCCGGTAGCCTCTTGGCAGCATAGTGTGCCGGGTAAGGTACCCGGTATACGTCGAATGGCGTGTGATCACCATCGCTCCTCTCCGCCAGCTTCATATCTATCATTTGTTCAAGCATTAGTCTGCTTACTGTTGCCGGGTCAACCGGGTTTGGATAGAAATGGGCCGGTTGCATCAGCGGTGTTGTTAACACTGTCGCCTGAGGTGCAATAGTGGACCCTTGGAATGGCAGGTTCGGTGGCGGGGCCGGTGTGACATGTTGTGGCTGATGCAGGGGTACGCCTCCAGTGTAGGTAGGTATTGGGGGAGACACCGTCGCCTGTGGAGAAGCTTCCGAGGCCTGCCCGTTGCCCCCAGGGGTCTCTGGTAATGCTTCAGTCTGCCCGGATGTTGAGGGCTGAGCGGCTCTTTCAGTCAGTTGTTTCTTCAACAATTCGATCTCCCGTTGATATTGTTGCATCATGTGCAATACCGCGGGGTCGTTCATGGGAAGGCTAGGGGTGCCCCCCCTTTCTTCGATCGGCACCCCTTCGGATGAAGTGGATGGTTCTCCCGCCGTGCCTTCTGTAATAACATTGGCAGCCAAGGATGTTGAAGGTTTCTCATAGTTAGCTCCTCCAGTGTGGACTTGTGTCTTTTCAGCTGCCGCTCTCCCTCTTCTGGTAAGAGGTCCTGGCCTTGTGGCAAGCTTGGCTACTTCTTCGGGCTCGGTTGGTAGAGCCCCGTACCGGCTAGATACCCCTGCCATATTGCAGGTATAAACTCTTAGGTCTCTACCTCTTCTTGTTGTTCTTCTCGATGGCCTCCCTGGAAAGACCAATCTGTCAAAGACCGCTCTCCGCGGCTTCACTTCTTCCCTTGCCGGGGACTGATAATGCTCCTCAGAGTAGTTTCTTGACTCGGCAGTGGGCACTGGCCGGGTCTCTTCTTCTTCAAAGGCAGAGGCTACTGCCTCCAGTAATCTTCGGCGACCCAGGGGAGTGCTCCCCGGTCCCCGCAAGTAGTTCTTCATGGCTTGCTCCACTCCTTCCCAGTCCTGGTCAGGAGGAGAAGCTGATGATGTCGCCCCGTTGGCAGCAACGGGCATGTGGGTTGCAGGCTCCACACGGGCAGCCTGATAGTGGCGTCGATAGTTTCGACGGTGGACGTTATCCGGTGGGGCCGGTGTAGTTAATGTCGTCTGGTAGACGTGGGCCGATGTCTTGACCCGATCTCCTTGTTGTGCCCTTGTCGGGCGGAAGGTGCTGGGCCTCGCCTGGGCTGGTGAGGTGAACCGGGCCCCCTTGGGAACCCAAACTTGCTTAGCTTTGGTGGGCCTGGAGGCTGACTGATGTTGCGGCGTCGGGGCCTGAATGGCGGGCGTCATCCTGCCCTTCATCTTCTCCAGTGCCTGAAAAGAGTTGCGCACTGGTACGGCGGGTACAATGCGATCCGGGATCACCTCGGAACGCTGTCCGTTAAGATGCACCCGGAGAGTCCCGATGACAGCCGACTTGCCGGTACTGGAGAACCGGCCTCGGTATGATGTTGTGGCATGGCTCCTTCGGAGCCTCCTTTGGTGAGAGGCCGACCCTGGGTGAGAAGGGCCGACAGTTTGGTGCACGTGGTGCACGTTGCAGCTCAGCGTCCCAGTCGGGACGGTCTTGGAAGTCTCGGCCATTGATCGGCCGACAGCAGCTTTGGCGGCCCCCCGGATGGGAGCGTTGCTTTCAGTCTTGTCAGACGCTTCCACGTCCAGCAGGTTCGTGAAGGCTACCCCAAGGAAGTTGGGGAAGCCTACCGCGGGAGGGAAGCTCCCGAAGCTGAGGGGGACGGCCAAGTAGCCGTTTCGAACATGGCTCTCGACGGCCTGTTGGCCGAACGTGGTGGCCATCATGGTGTTCAGAATGCGACCTGCATTTGCCAATCAAACAATTAGTATTACAAGAAAGGGGCCGTAGGGCCCTTAGTCCCGGCAAAGAGATGAAGGGTAATTTCAGTCCCACCGGGCGTGCCAGACTTGTGGACGCGCTAAAATTCGGAGGGGGGATCCGTTCGTTGGTTGGTCAGGGTTAATTCTTCTATTTAGTGCGAGGGCGTGCCAGTCACAAAGTGACGATTTATTCGGGCTTCGTGGAAACCCATGGTGCGCTCGATCTGACTAATCAGACAATTGTGTGGTTCGTGTCGGGACCGAAACCCGCCGTGCCGTAAAGGCCACGGCGTTATTTACATCCCCCATACGGGGGAACACACTTGATTGATTGCTGGGAATAAGGGCCCTACGGCCTAAAGAGAATACTAATAATGTAGGAGGATAGTGAAAGATGAACTATGCTAGAAACCCGTCTCGGGACGTGAATGTTCAGACTATGTCGGCCACTCATGGGCCACTTCATGTTCGGACGAAGCTCCGTGCTTGTAGTATAAAGGACGGTGACAAAATCCGCGTGAATGTCTGCCACGAACAAGGCAAGTTTAATGAGAATACGGGACTGGATCCCGGTAGAAACGGGTCAAATTGATAGACTGTTGGCCGGAGATGATTTCGAACTGTGGCCATGTCGGAAATTCCGTAAACCACGTCCGATACCATAAGGCGTCGTCGGTTTTCTCTTTGCACCCAGTCCGAGGGAGTGGATTATTAAGTGCATAGCCCGAGCTTACTAACGTGCGCCCTCACACGTGGATCGACCTGCGCGGTCAGGTCGTGGGGGTCAAGGGGGCAACGCCCCTTGCGGGGGTTTCCGGGGGCAGCGCCCCCGGAACAAAAATTCAATTAAGGCGCGGGTGATGGAGCTCCTTCCATTCATTCTTTTATTAATGGCATTGATCTCCTGTATTCCCCTTTGAACCTTTCTATTCCCCTTTTCTTTACTAGCCATTTATCCCCTTTTTGTTAAGGAGGCGCGCCGGATATGGGAAGGAAGATGATGGCGCCGATTTAGGGTCTCAACAGGTAGACAAGGGGGGAGGGCGCGCCGGGTATAGGGGCGCCGTTTTAAGAGTTTAACAAGGAGGGAATGAGGGAGGGCGCGCCGGTTTAGGATGGCAAGTTGGGGGGGCGCGCCGTTTTTGGAGGGCAAGGGAGAGATTGGGGCGCGCCGTTTTAACGTTCAGTAGGGGAGAAATGGGGGGCGCGCCGTTTTTGGGCTTCGGTAAGATGGAGATGGGCGCGCCGTTTTAATGTTGAATGGGGAGATTGGGGGGATTTTGTGAGGAGGGTTGAAGCGGCGCGGTGGAACAAAGGCCGTGCCATTTTAACTCGCGCTGGGATAGTTATATGAAGGTTGTTTCAGAGCTCTGTTACCGTGTTTTCTTTTCCTTTCACCCGTAGATTGATTCAAGGTTTGATTTGTTCGTTCTGTTGATAGATCAAACTGGTAATGAGAAGGTTTTAAGAGTTTTAACCATTTTAATCGTTTATTATGATGAAACAGTATGAACTTCTAAGAGTTTTATTCAAACAGTTTGCTCACAGAGGCCTCACTTCGTTCTTCATCAGTTCAGCTCATTCGCTAGTTGTTGAGCGTTCTTAGCCCTGGCGAAAATCGGGCAGCACCTCCCCTAGACCGGGGCTTGCCAGAGAGAAGCAAGAGTCACCACGCGGATTACTCCCGGGTGAACTCTCAAAAATGCGGAGCGGCCTCACGGCAGTCCGTTAGTCCGAGTATGAGTGTGGAACGATCGAGGGCCAGCCTACGAGAGCGACCATGACTCATGGACGACGATATTCGGGGCGAGACAGAATCTATGCCACAGTAGGGCAATGAATGTTCATCCGACAGTGGGTACCTTTGTGGGTCATGCCATGGAAGGGCAGCCCTCAAGGGCCAGGGATGACCGGAGAATGAGAAGACGGAGCAAAGAATGGAATAGAGAACACGAGAGTTGCAAAGCAGACTTTTCTTCTTTTATTCACCCACACAACGGGGAAGGAAACTTGATACAGATAAAATAGAAGAGAAGGCGTTACAAACAAAAAGGGAAAATACATTCGATGGAGAGAAAGAGAGATGCATTAGATGGAGGAGGGAGAGGGAAGCATTGGCTTCTCCCCCTCCAACTCACCTCTCACTCTCGCCCCCTACCTCTTTCTCTTTTCTTCAGCCCAGAACCGTGGAGCTCTCGGATGCCAGTAGCTCCTTCTCCTCCCTTCTCTCTTTTCTTTTCTCTCTTCTTCTGTTCCCCTCTTCTCTTGATCATCTGTCTGTCTCTTTTTTTTTGCTTCACAATGCTGCCCTTTATATATCAGCCAGCCTGGGAGCGTCCCTGCCAATTCCACCTCGTCCGCAACAAAGTCAGGAGTCGACTCGTTGTGCTGGACGCCGTTGATTCGTCCCGTACGCTGCTGCTCGTCCGAGGACGGGATGTTCGTAGGTTTGCTGGGGGTTGCTTCGCCAGTAAGCTTCTGTGCTGTCGAACGGAGGTTGAGACAGAACCAGGGGCATTGAATGTTCTGTGCATCTCATTTATGCAGAACAGAGTATCGGTCGGCAGACGGGACAGGATGAGGTTAAACTCATTTCATTCGACGCGCCGTTTTAAGAAGAGCATATGGTGATGGCTTGTCCAAAAGTAGCGCGCCGTAGACATGCTTCAAAGAATAGGATGAGGGGTTAAAACGGCGCGGGGGAATAGTGACCACGCCGGTTTAAACTCAAGTGTAATTGGCATGCCGTATTATGCTTTTTGGCCTTCAAACTGGCCATGCCGTAATAGCATACAAAGGGTGGCGCCGTTTTAAGGTATTGAAGGGGTGAGAGCGCGCCGGAATTGGCCATGCCGTTTTAGCAAGGGGGCGCGCCGTTTTGGCCACGCCGTTTTAGCAAGGGGGCGCGCCGTTTTAAGGCGTGCCGCTTTAAGGCCCTCCCGCGCCGTTTTAAGCACCGAACAGATTCTTTCCGAAGTCGAGGCCGTTTATATGAATGTTGGCATTCCCATAATGTTCCGGTTGCGTTGCATGGCTTCCACAACTTTCTGTTCGCAGCCTCCGAGACTCGGTCCCAGACTTTGCGTGACTTTCGGTGCAAGTTGAGACTGTGTCGGAGTTCCCGACTCTTCTTCGATTCAACTCTCGACACGACCGACTGTAGAGTTGTGGCCATATCTTCCCCCCGGGGGGGGGGCTCCCTTATCGACTAGCGGACCACCAAGCGAGTCCTCATCTCGATCGGGTGAGGCGTGAGGTTTCTCTGGTAGTCATGTATTCGACTCGCGCTCGAATGTGTAGACGCGAATGTCGCCATGATCATCATCGTCATCATTTTTTTTTTTTTTTTTGGCGTCCACAGGACTTTTGTAGAAATGTGGGTTGCCTATATATAGGACCCCATTCCCCTCATTTTGAAGTAATGAACAATTGAATGAAAATTGAAATCCACTTCCAAATCCCACTAGATCTCTCTCTCTCTCACTCTCTCTCTCTCTCTAAGGGGTCCCCCCCTCTCTCTCTCTCTCCCTCCACCCCAATTTTCAGAATTTTCTCTCTCCTCCCCATTCACCCCTCATTAAGACCTCTCCCCTTCCCCATACACCCATTTAACTCTCCCCCAACCCAAGGTGGCATCTTCCAATCCTCACCCCACCTCCCAACCCCCAACTACCCAACACCACTTCCTAAGCACCCCTTCCTCTCCCCAAGGTTGAAGGGGCTCTTCCCTAAGCCCAAATTCAAATTTCCCTCTCCCTAGGGCAGTGCCCTTCCATCTCCCCACCTCCCAAATCACCCAAAGTCGCAGCCCCCCTTCCCCATACCAGCCAAGTTCACCCTCCACCTCTTACTCTCTTGGCCATCCCCTTCCCCACCCCCTCATCTTCTTCTCATTCAGCCTCTGTTTCAGGCAGCAGAGTTGCAGCGACTTGCAGAGGCAGCCACGATCGTCTCTCAAAGATTCAGATGGCAAGGCCTACATTGCTGGAATCGACATCGAGATAGCTTTCCAACGGTGGTGGTCTCGTCGGCTTCCGAGTTCGGAGCTGTCTGGAGGAGCGTCATCTTCAACGACTGCGCAATCTGTCCCAGACTGAAGACCAGAGCGATCTTGGAAGCTATTCTACGGTCAACCTTGGAGGAATTCGAGCACACTTCCTTCTACAAAATTCTTCTTCGTCTCGTCCTCCATCAGTAGAAGAAAGAACGACGCCAATCGCCTGCCCGAGCTATTTGTTCTGAATTATTTCGTCGGAGTGTGCAGTCTACCACCAGTGGACTCAGGTTTGACCTGTCTTCATTTATCTGGCCACCATTCTCATCTCCGACCTCGGATTGTGGCCCTGTCAACTTCTGCTCGAAGCTACTCCGACCAAGATCGCGTCACCGCCAGTTTCGTTCAATTTGAAGTTCGGGAGCGACCGCAGCGCCTTCTGCAATCCACTGCATCAGTTCTGCATCAGTCCGAAGCAGAGTGTTGCTATCCTGCTCCAGTCGCCGGTCCGATCAGCCCCGAGGTCCAGTGCTTCCCAAAAAATTCAGGCATCATCCTCTGTTAGTTGGGAAACTTTTGGCGTAAGTTTCGTCAAGATCTGAGCTCTGTGGAATTTGTGGCAGTGACATCACCGGCCCCCTGTCCAACAATTCTGAAGGTTGGCAGAACCGGCGGGGATCGACAAATCGGGTTTCCTTAGCATAAGTCCCCACCCCGCTTGGCCGGCTGAAGGCCCCTCCCTGTGTGGAGGTAGTATTGGATGTAATAAGATTAATCCCCATCCCAAGATCACCCCTCCTGCGAGAGGTGTAGTGGTGTAATCTTTCCATTTCAGGTTGAAGCGACACCGACGTGGCGTGCGGATGCATACCCTCGCCTCCCCGCTCGCCCCCGTCTCCGGCCGGAGTCGGCGTCTTCACGCCGGCTAGGTGAGCTCCTGAACATCTTTCATTGCTGTAATGGACTTGCTTAGCTTAGTATTGCTATAGTTACTCCGTCGGCGGTAAGAGAGTGTCCGATTTTAAATTGCTACCCAAATTGAGTGACTACCGCGGGCGAGTTGTGAGAGCATCCACTTAACCCACACCCTTGGTGTGTTGGCCGCCCATGATTTGGGCATCCTAGGCCCATTTGGGATTCTCCCCAAGCTAGCCAACCATTGGAGCCTCAAGGTCCCGCCTCGGACCCTCTCCAACATCGCCTAGTCGCCATCGGGCACTAGTGTGCGCCATACGGGTGAGCTCGTTAGTGTGAGTCCGCTGCTCAAACTTGAATGCTTGCAAAATAGGTCCATAGGTGGTGTCACATCAGTTATACAAGGAAAAAACCCGAGTGGATCGTAAAACACGTATCAGGCTCCATGAAAGCGCTCCGAAAGTTCTCTGATTCTGATCCAAAGAATCCATGATATTACAAAAGACATATGCTGATACTAGAAGAAGAGAGCTGAAATTTCAAGGGGGAAACTATGTGTTCCTCAAGGTTTTCCCATGTCATGGAATTCGAAGATTTGGCATCAAAGGCAAGCTGACTCCGAGATTTATTGGCCCTTTTGAAATTCTTGAAAGGGTTGGCGAGGTTGCTTATGAGATAGCGTTGACCCCACAATTATCTGGAGTACATGATGTGTTCCATGTCTCGATGCTTAAAAGGTACGCTCATGACCCATTTCATATTATCAGTCATGACGATCTTGTAATACAGAAGGATCTAACGTACGAGCAAAAGCCATGAAAAATACTTGATCGAGAGGTACTTCAGCTTCGAAACAAAAATATTCCAATGGTAAAGATCCAATGGAGTAAGTGCCTGGAGCAAGAAGCTATGTGGGAAACATAAGAAGCTATGCGGAAAAAATTTTCGAAGCTGTGACTGTAAGTAAAATGCACTCTCCATAAATCCCATGCAATGAATTTGAGGACCAAATTCTTTTTTAAGTGGGGGAGGGTGTAGCAACCCTAGTAATTTTCTAGAGTTATTAAAGATTTAAATAGAAATATTTATGCATTTAAGGGCTTAATAAGCTAATTAATTTATTTAATGGTTAAGGCATTCAACTCAAAAGCCCAATTATTAATAAGATAAATGAGCCCACTTAAAATTGGCCCATAGACCTAAATTTTAGACTTTTAGGCCCAAGCTCATCTCTAGAGACGTATTAGGGTAATTTCCATATTTTAACTAGATAAATAGGAGATAATTAAGAGGAGAATTTGACCAAAATTCAAATTCCAACGACCAGATCAGGTCACGATCAGTCGCGCGACCGCGTTCTAATGGTCGCGGTCCATGGAAGACAGCGTTCAAGTTCCGTAAACAAAAGGTGATAAACCTAAGAAAGTCTGGATTTTTATCCTCCCAAATCGCCAGGGATCGATGTGATCTGGCATGGGGACTTGTCTAGGACTCTTAGGGATCGATTCTAACCCCAATAAGGACTCCTAATTCAATCTAATCCCTCAACCCTAGGTCATTTCTTATAAATAGGGCCCAGATTCGCAAACCCTAATTTTGGATCGCGTAGTTCGAAGGTAAGGCGTCGCCTTTACAGGTTCATCCTTTAGGGTTTATTGTTCACTTTAGTATCTTCTAACTTCCTGTTAAATCTCATGCTAGGAGGTCAAGTCATCGAGGAGTTAGAAGGTCTAAAAGATACAGTTTCTACGCAGGACGCGTAAGAACAGGAGCTCTCTTCCGGCGACAAATTTGAAGTTTAGAGACCATACCAGAGGTAGGTTATCTCATGAATGGCATAAACAACTTGTTAGGAGTAAAAGCCCTCTAACCTTACTCGATTTCATGCACTGTACACGGCGTATTTAATATTTTTCCATGACTGCGTAGTTAGGGTTTTTCATGGCATGCTATCCCTGCAACACTAATGAAAAGATAAGAACTTTGGTTTAATTTCATGTTTTCCCATGCACTTACTTCATTCTAAACATGTTATCATGTCTTACCTTTCTGTTCTTTATAGTTTTCATTCATTTATTGCCCTAGAATATGCTCTGTAAACATGGACTCATCTTTGTCTGTTGCAGATAGAAGACGATCTTTCAGAGGCCGCGACTTTCAAGTAGCAGTCCTCGATCAAGCGCTATCTGGTTCTTATAACCAGATCAAACCCTATTTATTTCCCTTATATAAATGATATCATGTTTGCCTTAGCATATTAATTGTATATCCTGATCATGGCATAACTTCATGTTAGAGATGCATGTTTTAAAAAGATTAATTTTATGTATGTTAATTTCATGTCAAAATCTTATTACTTTGTACCTAAAGGAAGTTTTATGTGACTTGGTATCTCGAAGTTCTTCACTAACATGAGCTTTGTGAGAATTGTCTATCCCCAAAGAGAAAAGATTCCTAGTTAAGCATGTATGCTTTCAAGGGCTGTTTGATAATTAGGTGGGGTGACTTATTCGCATCCTATGATCGTGCGAATAAATTACCTCACTCCGGTTAGAAGGGGATGTGTGCGAGAAGAAATTGTGGGACTCACAATTTTCTGTCACGTCAATTTACTTTTCAAGGTGATTTATTCGCTAATAAAAGAATAAAAGAATAATTTATTTGTAAACTCATCTCAAATAATAAATTTCATGCAAAAATTCCTTTAAAAAAAGGTATCCTTCCGCATCCATCGGAAGCCTATTCATTACCTCATTAATTAAATTCAACAAACATTCAATTTTCCGACACCCCCCCAACCCCTCTTTTTTTCTCGAGCACACAGGGTAGATAAACGTCGCTTTCAAACCCTGGTTTGTCTTATAAACCGTGGGTTGACTAAAGCAGAGGTGGGTGACGGAATCAGTTCAAAGGTGGCGGCTAGTGGGGGGGGGGGGGGGTTCCACGAAGGCTTCGGATTAAGTTATCCCACCTGTGGAGGTGAGACAAGTTAACCGGATTTAACCCGGGTTAACTCTCGTGTAATCCGATTATCCAAACCCACTCCCACCGAACTAGATGGAGTTGACTCCGAACTAAAAAAGGGTTAATCCAAGGATAACCCTGAAACAAGCTGTGCTTGCCGTCCTAGTTGGACCAAACTAAACTCTAACTCAATTGAAACTGTCTGATTGCCGGCCATCTCAGAGATGTTTGCAGGAGACCTCCGACACCGATCCAAAAATGCAAATAAGCATAGAGAAATTGTGAACAAAATTTTGAACTTAATAATAAACAAGTTAGTTAACCTAGAAGGGTACTTCACTTCCTTGTCAATGAGTATGTCACGTTTAAATAACCCGATAAAGGCACGGGTCATTTAATATAGCTCAATCAGATTTCTGAGCATTCAGTGACTCAGTTCCCTCTGGCATTTCAGGAATGGAATTGAACTCAAACTCGACCTAACAAACCTAAAATGTTTGGCTCAACTCGACTAATTGACTGCCCACAAATTATGATATATGCACAAACGGCTACACAAACGCATCTACAATTTTTAAGTTTCTAACAAATAAATGCATTTGCCAGCATTGCATTTTAATGATTCGGGCTGTATTCTTCACCACCTTCAATTTTTACACCACCACCTCAATTGAAGCAGTCGCCCATCAAAAGAGGGTCTAAACTCATCTGCAGTGTGGCATCTCTTGCCCACAGCCTGCATCTCCGGTTCTTTTCCATCCCATCCACGGCAAGAAGTGATGCATCACCACCATTTCTTTTTGTTAGGAAACCCTGGTAAAATCTCACCTAAGGTGAAGGCATATGCCTGCCACCAAGGAAAATTAAACTTCCCATTCCATCTACTTCAGCCACAAGCTTCCTCTACATGTTTTTTTTTTTATTTTGTGTGTGTGTGTGTCTCTCTCTCTGATGATGACTTCTTTAGGCTTGATGCTTCTTAAGCAATGCAATTAAAGGGGATGAGACTATGCAAATGAGGTAAAAAAATCACAAAATCACACTAATTCATTATGAGGTCATTTTGTGTCATAAAACAATTTACAGCACCCCAAAACATTTTATAAAAATCTTCAAATAAATCCAGGTTAAGAGCCACACGTTCTACCATACAGGGTAGCAACGAGACTCTAGTGTCTGCAGACTAAATCTAAGCAATTCTCTAACACCTAACACCCTAAAAAAGGGATGATTCTTGTTCGTAGTATACCCAGAAAAGATGACAATAGATTACCATTTTCCTTGGTTTTTCATTTATTCTTTTCTCTGCCATCATTTTTAATAATTCTCAAATTTGTTATGTGGCGCCAATTCATTTTGCACTTCCAATTTGGCCTTCCTTTGCAAATAGTCTACTTTATTCCAGAAAGAAGAGGCAGAGAAAGATGGATCAAAGGGTTATTGGAAGAAAAGTGCATCACCCTAGATCTTAGCGGAACCATTAATTAAAAGGAAGTCTAGGCACGTCGATATCATTTAAACTTTACCCTTGAAGAACACAAGCACGATATATAATAATCTTGAGCACAAATCCTTCACAAATTTTTGGCACGCATTCATCATTCTCTTGGCCTGGTTGGTAGTCACGGCGTCCACCTTATGGTTCACCTTCTCACTCTTAATGAGATATCTCTTACAGTCTTTCACAAGTTGACATTTTTAGGCTCGTCGATAGTAAAGACCATCGCGATCACAAAGATAAGGACTGCCACATATCACCTGACAGACATCAAGGGGACCACATCGCACATCACTTCATTGACGTACTGGCTAGTGATGGCAAAACAGAATGTGCATTAACGGTCGATCTTGAGCTCCATGTCCCTTTGGATCAACCCATGTGGATACGGATATAGATTCAATGTTGTATCTAAGCCCAGCTTTTGCACTAGGCTGGCAGAGATCAAGTTCTTCTAATTGCCGGTGTCGATGATGGCACCGATCACCTATTGATTCACATGAAGTCAAAGAGTATATAATTCCTCCCTATCATCACGCTCAGTCATTGGGCCCAAGACTGTCTCCTTTGGACTTGCCATCAGAGATAGGCTCAGGTCCACTGTATCGACTCGACTGAGCTCGATGGTGTCGGTGCTGATCGCGGCTGCTATCCTCTGTCTCCCTTTCTCATCCTTCTTCCGTTTATTTGGAAATAACTCAGGATGGCGTTTCCAACACTTCTCGTTCACATGTCTCGTGATCTTACATTGGAAAGTGAGGACGAGAAGTTATCTTTCTTCGGATTTTTCTTCTTCTTGGGCTTGGAGGACCCTTGTTTTACTCAAATGACCCTTCGCCATATTTTTTGTTCTTCTCAATTGTCATCGCGGTGGTGCTAGCGCTCGAGATGTCGTGGAGCTTGAAGAGACCCAACTGACACCGATCTTTTCTTGCAAGCTAGATGTATACCTCATGAAAGTTTGGTAGTCATTGAGAGGGATGTCCAGCATCACTGCATAGCGTCGAAACTCGAGGGTGTAGTCTTGCACTAACCGCACCGACTTTTGTCGGAGGTTGTTCCATCGCTCCTCCAAATATCACATCGGATAGAACTCCTTACAGATGAGTCGCTTGAAGTGACCCCATGTGATGTCCTCTTCACTATAGCTCTTCAAGTGTGCATTCCACCATGACAAAGCATGGTCAGTTAGCTTAAGCCGAGCGAGCACAACCTTATCTTCACTATTATACTTATATAAGGTAAAATAAGTGTCGAGTTGATCGAGCCATGCATCTAGATTTTCTACATCGAGGGTGCCGTCATAGGTGGGGATGTCGACTTTGGCTTCTACCTTAAAAAGTCGTTGCCTCCCGTCCGTTTGTGATAGACTTACACTATCAACCTGACTTTCATCCTCAGTTGCCGAATCCGGGTTGTCCCCGTCCCCTAACTTAGAAGACTTCTCCTTTGCCTTGGGATGAGAAGGTTGTTGTTCGATGTTCCCTGACTCTCCCAACACAGATTAAGATTTGATCCGTCCCAATATCATCTCAATGTCTTGCATCAACTTAGTCACTTAGGTGGCCAAGTCGTTTGACAGTTACGTGGGATCCTCCTCCGACAGGGAAGTAGATGCTACTATCGATTCTCTTCTTGTCAGACGCTAATGCACTCGCAAAAAAAGAGAGTGGTTCGCCAGTCATCTGGTAACTAATCTTAGTCAGCATCATCCGCAGGTGGATCTATACTCTGATACCAACTTGATCCATATGCAAAGAAGAAACACTCGACGCCTTTCACCCGATACACACAATGTGGAAATAAAATAAAATAGAGATAAGAAAGTAAATATTTTTGGTGGAACTCTCTCTTCTTAATTCTATAAGAGAGGTTAAACTCTCTTCTCGTGTTTTCTTTATTTCTTCTTCTCCTTTGTTATTTTCTTACAAAGGTTTCAATGTCTATTTATATTGCATTGGCATTACAAAAATAAGTGAGAGATAAAATAAATAAAATAATTAATATGTGGAAGGGAATAACTCTTCTCCCTTCACCACCACACGTATACATACACCTTCTCGTTAACTCCATGCATGGGAATGGGTCAAAGACACTTCCTTCAGATCCTCCCGGATCATGGCGAGAGCAGACGGCGACGATGGCCAGAGAAACGGGGGGGGGGGGAAGCTGGACGTGATTCCACCTCCAGAAAATGACGTTCGGGTTGTTTGAGCGGATGCCCAAATCAGGATTTGGAGATGGCCTCAAGAAAGGGCTCTTCATCGATCAAAGCTTTTGTGAGTACCAAACAACCGGTCGTGATGGACTTTTCCTGAAAATCTGCGCATGCATGCCATTTTACATCCTACCAAATGCACCCTTAGTTTTTGATAATCGGAACAAAACTTTCCAGAGGTAAGGATATGCATTCCATGTGGAATATGCGATTGAGTTCCATTTTAATCTGATTAGAAAGGTGTTATGTAATATTGAATAAAAATTGCTATATCTGAAGGATAATATTTACTTTGATTGACAAATAAATACGTAAAACAGGGCCAGAAAACATATTGTGAATACCTTGTTATTCTAATGTGGACAACTGGCATCTATATTCCTGTGATTGGCTACGGACTCAGCACTTATTCACATTTGAGTGGGGGGGGGGGGGGTTCGAATCTCATCCTACTCCATATTGCCAAATAAAATGTAGAATCCACCTCTTCTTCCATGCCTTATCCTGGGTTTATTCCATCACCAAATCCCTAGAAAAAGGATCAGTTCTAGACTCTAGGCCCAACTCTGCAAACATCATTTCCATCAAAAGGATGCAGTTTTCTAATGAATGATAAAAACACAATAAGGGAAGAAAACCATCTGAAGATTCCATGCCATACAATAACAATTACCATGCAAAACGGCAAGGTCCAAAAGAGCTTAAATATTAAAGAAGAATTACCATCATACCAAACTTATCCACACACTGATTGCAATCCCTGCCACCCTTAACCCTCTTGCCTACGTCCCCCACTCTGCTATAGGCACAACTCATCTGACTTCAAGAGAAGAGATGCACGCCAAATATGTGAGATAAAAGAGTTTGGAAAGAAAAAGCTTGTAATACCATAAAACTTTTCAACATAGTGACAATTAATTGTGATCAATAGAAGAGTTGTAACCCAAACATAAGTATGGCGAAGGGTGTGAAAACAATTGTGAGAACATAACATTTTCACTATAGAGTGACAGCTGTAACGTTAAGTCATAAAAATGAAACACCATAGATCCATCATTGTAGCGCTCATAAGCTGATTGTCATGTCAAATTATTTGAAGGCAGCTACTGGAGCATCTTTAAGGGATGGAAACTTCTGCTGAAAGGTCTGGCACATTGTACTATAAATTTGTCAGTGAATGAGGATGCACAATTAGATGTTGCAACAATCAGCTGCTCCTTGACTGTTGAACGTTGAAACATACATAGAAATCACCACAATCAGCTGCATAGTCACCAAAATGGGCTCATTCTACCATCCAGCCTGATTTTTTTGTGTTCCTCCTTCCCTTCCATGTTCACCTCTGACATACAAATGAGCATCAAAGATCCATCAACAAATGGACATGCCCAAGGAACAAGCAGCTTCTTTAGTGTAAAAGTGGAAATAACACTCATTTCTCATCTTCTGAGACATCAACAGGCTTTTCACTGCTGTGGCCTACTGGAACATCGGCCATTTCTAGAAGCCGTTGCTCTTCCTCGTCGCCAGTTTTCGCCTCCACTTCCTTTCCAGAAGCCTTTGGTTTGCTTGTAGACCGCTGATAAAGGACACCGCCAAACATGCATATCAACAGACCAATTGTACCAACAAGTGTAGAATGCTTGTCCCATATAACCAAATTGATCACTACAGTAAGAAGCTTGTTAACAATACCAAGAACTGTAAAACCGGTAGCTGAGATTTCCCTCCTACAAGAGAATCCGAAAAAGGATATGGCCAAACCAAATAAGCAGGAGAGACCAACAGGCAAAACCACTCCCAGAGAGTACCAGTCTGACTCATCAGAGATTTCACGCCTCATCTTCGTCAGCTCCCCCATTATAAGAAGTTCTAGGGGAAATAACAACAGAGCCTCCACGTTATTGTAAAGCACCAGGCCCCAGGTGTTGAGACCTATGGTCATCACAACATGCTTTATGTAAACAAAATCAATCGACATGCTTACAAGATAAGCCAGTGCCCAACTATAAGCTGTCACAGTGAATTGGTAATCAGTTATCACATATATCACACTGCCACCAAAAATGGTTGCTAGGGAAAGCCATGTGTGAAGTGAAGGCCATGGCTGGTTCAAGTACAGGGCCTCTCCCACGGCTACAAACAAGGGAACTGCAGATCGGAATACAATAAATGTATCCACATTAGCATGAAGAAGAAGCTCACTATTTGTGAAGAGAGAGAGGTAGAATATGACAGCAGCAGGTAGGAACCTCCACATGGTACGGAGTTCAAGTTTGTCATGATCCACAAGTTTTAACCACCCACAGAGCAGGACACCAAAAGCACTAGTGAAGTACTGCAAAGCTGTAAGTGCACCAGGATATGGAAACTTCATGACTGCCCATTTGTTAATTATGGACAGTAATGATGCTGAAATGCAATATCCTGCAGCTACTCCATATACTGATGCTTGCCGAGTAAAGTTTTTTAAAGTATCCTGCCAGACTGATTCACCTTGTGTTGCAGAGAATGTGTTGCTTGCACTGCTAGAACTACTCTCTTCCACGTTCTCATTGCCATTAGACATCTGCAAAAAGGAAAATTATGTGTTCTTTCAAAAAGAGAATAAATGAACCCCTTCAATGCCTTGAGCAACGCTTACAAGAAAATAAGTATTCTAACCAAAGAAAAAGACTGGTGAAAAAATTGCAATCAAAGAACTAGTTGAACTTCATTAGGACAATTGAAGACAGCTGTGCTCAAAAGAAACGCAAACATTTCCATCTCCAGAAAGTTTCTACAATGTGAACAAAAGATGCAGCAAGTATACAATTGTACGTTTCCTCCTTTTTTAAATTGCCTCTCCTTTTCGGCAGAAGAATTCGAATTATACTAAATGCAGTTGACCAACACGATAAATTGATGCGCTTTCCAAAAATGCTAGCCATGCAAATTTACTCTCAACTATAGCACATCATAAACAAAAATTCCCAAGAGAAACAGGTCATATCAAACAATTCTCACAGCAGAAAGAAAATAGAGACTACTGTATGATTCATACAGCAGGCTGAAATAGAACAATCTCCAGAACACTGATTTCAGATGGCCAGAAAACATCAGACACTGGAAATTAAAATCTTCAACTGAAGGATTAAACAGGAATAAAATCCTCAACATTTATAGCCTTGATCCTAACAGAGCAATTGACAAAAAAACTTGTGGAACATGGTAGAAAATGAGAACGATCCACTACGCATCTTAGATAATCACCAGTGTTATCAATGTCCTTAGGTATATGATCCGGGATGTGTGGCCGATGAGGCACAATGGCTGAGTGATTCAAAATCCTGATCACACAATCTTAGAGACAAGCAAGACTCAATATCAAATTACTTCCAAAATTATCAAAGACTGTATACTATGAGTCATGATCTGATACTGATATAACTCCAATGAGTCATGTACCAATATCAATACTGGTATAACTAAAATGAGTCATGTCCCGATATCAATCCTGAAAACGTTAATTACTACACAAAGTAAATTCCCATTTTTTAGCCAACAAAATGGAAAAAGAATTGTTCATAACCAGACCATTTGAAGGGTTAGGAATTAGAATTCCCTGAAGAAATGACAAACTGTGACCAAAGTGGACCAGTAAAATAAAGGAAATGAAACGATTAGTTGCTTCCCATCCCCCCTCACCACGCCCCCCCCAAACACACATCACTCTATATACATCTATTTTGGTATGGACGGGAAGAAAGGGGCAAAGTTTACACCGGCAATTTGTGGAGCTCACATGCCTGGGCAAGAATTCCAACCTAGTAACAAACTCGACTCCAACTGCAAACCTTATTCTCAAAATACAAATGAAAACTTGATCCAATATGACTCCGTAGGACCTAAGAACTGCACATCTGGACATGGCTGGATTATTTTTCATGATATGTAACACTTCCTTTAATTCCGGGCACATCTTCCTCTGCCATAACTTCTTGGCAAAGAAGAAGTGATATCATACACAGATAGACACAAGTGAGCAACAGTGAGGAATAGGGATAGCCGGATTAAGCGCCCGAAACACCTTGGCCGCGACAAGAATAACATCAAGTACCAAGTAGCAAAGCAAGAAAAGAGCTCGTTGAGAAACACGGCAAAACTTTTAAGAAAAGGTCAGCGTATGTGCGGCGAGCAACAAAATCAAGAAGGAAAGAAAACAAGTGCAACAAGACCGACGTCAAACTGACCCTTGTCCTCGGATGCAAGGCGGACTCTGATTCCTCTCCGTCTCCACACTCCGGCTTCCTCAAGTGAGGGGAATTCGAGCACCCGTCGAAGAAAAGGTTTCACCTTGTGCTCTTGGACGCCAGAACGCAAGCAAATCAGAGGGAACGACCTTGGGGAGTTTTCTCCACGAACACAGCGACCAAGGGCACTTCTTGGTAGCTCCGCCGGCGGCAAGAGAGGTTTTGGTCCATGGCTCTTCTCAGGGGAGGGTCTCCGGCCAGCTGTGGCAGCTCCTGCGATAGAGGAGTCTCGTAAGATCAGCTCTCCCAATGGGTTCGAGAGAGAGAGAGAGAGGGGGGGAGGCGAGGCCGGCAATGTTGAAGTTTGGGACGACCAGTGGGGCCTCCAGCAATTGCCACGTGAAAAATGGCCGAACTGGAGGAGGCGCTGTAAAGTGGTCAGTCCGTAGAATTTTCTAACTCCGGAAGGCCAGGTCTCGGATTATCCGATGATGCAAATCGGATCGGATTATCCGATGTCCGATCTGATAATCACGCATAGAGGCCAGGTCTCCGCAGAATTTTCTGACTATCTCAGTTTTTTGCGAACCACAGGATGAGGAAAAATCGTAGATATATCGTTTTTGAAAGCATGTTAACATGTATATCATCATTATTTCAAAAAAAATTATAAATATGTAACATGTATATCATTATTATTTTAAAATTTAAAAAACTTGTAAATATGCAGTTTAAAAACAATAGCGATATACATACTAACTTAATTTACATAGCAATTAATTTTTTGAAATAATAGTGATATTAATACTAATATATTTCTAATAATGATATATCTATAATTTTACCTAAACTAATAATTTCTGTGCAAAAAATCAAAATAGAAAAAATGGATCCGAGATACTCAACATCACTTTGATACTGGTTTATCCCGAAGTTAATTCGGATTTAACTCGGAGTTAACTCGGAATGCTTTGATACTCGAGTTAGGTTGGTCTGGATTAAAAGTGGGTTAATCTTAGATTTCGAGACCTAACTTGGGAGGTGAGTTTAGTTATTCAAGAGTTAACCCTCAATTAATGTGCTCTCTATCTCTCTCCTTCTCCCTCTCTAACACACAATCTCGCCTTCCTCCTCTGTGAGCACACCCTCAACGTCGGAGACCGCCACCCTACTAGCTTCGCCGTCATTGCCGATGCCGTCGACGTCTATGTCGGCTTCCCCTTTGTTATCATTGCCAGCCTTGCCGCCCCCTCCTCCACCGCCAACCAGAGTCACAAAGCCGCCTCTGACACCTCCAATGACAATGGGCTACCTCGTCGCTGACGCCGCCACCCCGCATTGCTCGGAGTTGTAGAGCCCGACGATGCAGAGCTGTCAAGCTGCTCCCCTTGCCTCCAACGCTGCTGACGATGCGTCCCTCCGTCGCCAATGATGTGTCCCCTCGCCACTGCTGATGCCCCTTGCCTCCCCCCTTCTCTCTCTCTAGAGAAACTATAGCATGAACAATGTCGCAAAAAAATATTGTTCATGTAACAAAAATGAACAGTAGTAATCAGTGACAAATTAGGTAATTTGTCACAAAAAATATTGAGATAACTCAACTGAATTAACTCCTCTTATCAAAGTAAAAGTGGGATAACTAAAGGATAACTTGACCCAATTAAGTTAACCCCCTTCCAGGATATTCATCCCTACCAAATTGATAATCAAGGTCCACGCCGATTCTAGATCTATCGAAATTTTTATCCGAATGGAAGTTGCAGTAGTTTCAATCGGATCTCCAAGGGGAAACCCTTGGGAGGTGAGTCATGACTTTAAAACGGGTCCAATCTAGCCCTAAAATAATGTAAAACATATATTTTAAAAATTATTAATCTTAAAGATGTTGAAAATAAGATTCCTTATTTTAAAATCACCGATTTTAAAGATTCTAAAATCAAGCATCTTGATTTATGACAATTTTGAGTTGAAATGAAAATAGTTAAAAAGAATGCCACATGAATCAACGTCAAACATTTTAAGATTAAACAATTGACACTACTCCCGACATAAGAAAAATAAAATAAGATAATTTATAAGATAAGATTTATCCTATTTTATAATTTTATAATATTTCATAACATATAAAACAACTTCATTTGAAAACTCAATTGAATTCAATAGATTATAAAAAATCTCACAATATCTATATTATCAAAAAAGTACAAATTTTGATATTTTAATCTTATAATTCAAATTCTCATGTGGGTGGTATGACAACATAGATTAAAGTAGCTTTTGCTATCACTTTTCCAAATAGGTTCTAATAATGGGGAAGTTTAAAGTGAAGAACAAGGGGAGAAAAGTATTTTTATGCACTTTTTCAAAATTTAATACTCAAAATCTCCTCCTTATATTCTAGAGAGAGATAGACACAAAAGTGCATCTTTTCTCTCCTTTTCATTTTAAGTTGATTTTGGAAAAATAAGTATATTCTCAATTATTAAGACCGTGTTTGGTAAGATCATAGTTGTCAAGGCGTCGCCTAGGCGTCGCCTAGGCGCCGCCTAGGCGCCCAGGCGCCGCCTAGGCGCCCAGGCGCCGCCTAGGCGCCCAGGCGCTCTTGAAATGACTAGGCGTTGCAGCGCCTTGTTGACATTGGAAAAGGCGAGCTAGGCGGTCGCCTAGGCGAGCTAGGCGGTCGCCTAGGCGAGCTAGGCGGTCGCCTAGGCGGGCTAGGCGCCAAGGCGGGCCAACGGTGACCCGTTCGAACCGGATCCGACCCGGTTATGTACGTTTAACTCTTTCTTTTTTATAATTTTATTGATGTTATTATATTCTTTTGTAATATTTCTGAATTTTTTACATTTACTTTTGAATCTTTTGTAATTATTTACATTTACCTTGGCGACTGTACATCATTCCATATCTCAGGTCCTGAAATGGAAAGAAACCCCCAAATTATCTGTATCACCATAACCTTGGAAGATATTCCATGGTCAGGGAAAAAGAAATCTAATAACTAATAACTTTGCCAAATAAATAAAATGTATGAGGTATACATAAGTGAATAGTTAAGAATAAAATCAAATCATTAAAAAAACACCTTACAAGCTCAAACAAACAGACTAATATGTCAACTGTAACCCAAATAATAAAAAAATGATGTAAGGTATCAACTATTGTCTTGTGGCAGAATCCATTCAAAATAAACTAAAAGCCCGTGGATATAAGTAGGGCAAGTTATGCATCCTTTCCAGAGCATGCAGCAAGGACATGCACATTACTAGATGTTTGTTTTTAGCCAGTCCCTCTTCTCAATGACTCCTCAATTAGAGAACTGAACAAGGGCATGCACATTAAGCAAGTTATATACATGTTCATCTATTTTTATGGTTACTCCTCGAATTTTTGTAAAATAATTATCGAGTGCATCACTTCTTCATCTTTCTTGATGAATTTTTACATTTACTTTTGAATCTTTTGCATTTACTTCTGAAATTTTTGTAAGTTTTTGATACAATTTAGTTTTCTATAATTGTCACATAATTTAATTACAGTAATTTCTTCATGTAATTTATTTATTTTTGTATTTTTCATATTTTTTATTCTTGATTTATATATTGGAGGATATATATTTTAGATTTTTTAATTAGTGGCCGAAGTGTCGCCTAGGCGACGCCTAAGCGGACGCCTTGTCGCCTAAGCGCTTAGGGACCCCGTGAATGCCTTGGGTCGCCTTGTCGCCTTGACAGCTATGGGTAAGATGAGTAATAATAGAAATATTTTGATGTGGAGATTGTGGAAACATGTAGATCCCACTTACTCATTGAGAATCTATTATTTTTTTTCAAAATCAACTCAAAATGAGTTTTTAGTGGGGAAAGAAAAGGTGCACTTGTGTGTAGGGGTGAGCACGATTTGTTTTGGTTTGATTTGAAGAGATTTTTTCTCAAATCAAACCGAACCGAATTAAGATTTCAACCCGAACCAAACCAAACCAAACTAAACCGAATTAATTCAGTTTGGTTCGGTTTGAACCATATTCATCTCCCCTTTTAGAAATTAAATTGGATTCAAACAAGAGTAGAGAAAGATAGGGTAAAAAAAATTCTACCAAATAAAGTAAATAATAAAAAAATAACATAAAAAATTAAAACTTGTAAGAACAAGCTCCATAATATCTTCACATAAAAAATTAAGAACTTCGGTTACAATAAAATGGAAGGTGATTTGAAACCTATTTCATAAAGTCGGAAACCCCATTAGGATGCGGAGATTAGACTTTTTGAATTAGGATTTATAGTTACATATGTATTTATATTAACTTGACAAAAATATCTTTAAATTAGAGTTATTCGATTCGGTTCGGTTTCTTGAACTTCAAAAGCAAACCAAACCAAATTTTTTAATACGGTTATGTTTGAACCCAAATCGAAAATTTTTAAATTTCAACCCAAACTAAATCGAACCAAATCTAACAGTTCGGTTTGATTTTCGGGTTAAACCCGAATAATGATCACCCCTACTTGTGTGTCTCTCTCTCTCAAAAATACAAGGAGATTTTGAGCATTAGATTTTGCAAAAGTGCATTAAATACACTTGTCTCCCTCGTGTTCTCCACTTTAAACCCTCTAATAATTAGACTCCACTTAAAAAAGTGATACCAAATGCAACCTAACTAACTAAGGTCCATATATTTCCACGATTTTCTCATCAAAATCTTTCTATTCCGAGTCATCTTATCAAACGCAGCCTAAGAAGATACATTTTACACTATTGACCTTAAGTTCATGATAAAAATAACAAACATGCCATACCCTTTTAAGTTTTTTTTCACTCTTCCCATTTGAAACTTCTTGACTTTTGTCTAAAAATTATTTTAAAATAATTTTTAGAGATTTTGAATCTCACTCTCCCTTGAATCTTTCTCTCTCTTCTCCACCCCCCCCCCCTCAAATCTATCTTGCCCGAAAGTTTAAATATCTTGACACACTTAAATAGGATTATAATATTTTGAAGATTCCAACTATTGATATTCCCATATTATAAATGATTCATGGAGTTTTCAAACGTTGCCTAAGGGTGGCTTTGGTATAGAGTTAGGTTAAAGATGGGCTAAGTCAACCCGATTAAAGTAGCCCGAAAATTAACTTATTTTTGATTTGGTAGGAGGATAGTTAATCTGGGAGTAAGGATGTGAGCTAACCTAATTTTAATCTAGTATGATTTGATAAATAGTAGGTTAACCTAGTAATAATGAGAGAGAGAAATAACATTTATTATGAGAGAGAGAGGCATATTTAATTGAACATTTATTGAGGTAGGAGGTTAACCCACCTTAACCCACCTTGGGTGTGGGTTTTAAAATTTCAGGAATATCCCTAGGTTAGCCCTTAACCTAACCCGACTAACACTAACTCTTTACCAAAGCACAAAAAAGTTTATCCCAGAGTTAACTTAGAACTAACCCCGGGATAACCCAATACCAAAGAGAGGCTAAAAGTGTCAATGATCCTCGGGATTTGAGATTCGCCCCAAATCCGAAATTGGTAGTCGGATCGGACTTGAGTCATTGACCAGATAAGACATTTCGGGTCGATCCGAGATCGTAGATTTCAGATCGGGTCCGGATCATTTCTCATATCGGTATTTGCCCTAATCCGAAATACCTCGCCTGCTCCAACCCAGCCGGAAGGGGAAGGAAGAAGAGATGTGGGCAGCCCCATGCCGCCGTTGTCGCAGGCAGCCCCATGCCGCCGTTGCCGCCGCCGTCAGCTGATGCCGTTGCAGGCAAACCCCTGCTGCTGCCGTAGACTAGCCCTGGCCGCCGCCGCCATGGGATCAGACTCTCCTGTAGCTGCCGCTGCCGCGGGATTAGGACTCCATGCAGCCGCCATCACTCCATAGGCACACTGCTGCCTCCCCGCTCCCCCGCCACACCCCCGCGCGATCGCCCCACCTGCAGCCGCCACCAACATAGCGGGCTCACCCCCTGCCGCCCCGGCCGCAAGATCGCCCCCCCCTTCCCCACACCATACTGCTGCCACTGACATCGCAGACTCCCCCCTAACCCCGACCCCGAGTGATCGCCCCGCCCCAGCACCGCGGGCTCCCCCCAGTCAGCTTCCCTCCTGCCGCCGTGCTCACTCTCCGCCGCTGCCGCAGCGAGATCGCCCCCATCTGCCACCCTACCCGCAGCTTGACTCGACGAAGAGCACCTCGATGGCTGCTTTCCGTCAGACCTCGTGGAGCTCCGGCACCTCCCCGCACCTTAACTCGGCGAAGAGAAGACCGGCGGGGTGGAGAAGAAGGGGGAGAAGAAGAGGGGGTTGGAGGGATGGCGGGTTACCGCAGAGGGTGGTCGCAGCGGGTACGCGGCGCCACTGGTTGCCGCAGAGGACGGCCAGGCCGGGGATTGCCGCTGCCACTAGACCCCGCCGCTCGCCGAACGTCGAGGGTCGCCGCTCGCCCCTCTCTTCTCCTTGTCCTGGGTCGCAGCTCGCCCCCACTGAAATTCCAGTCCTGATTTCTGTTAATTTGTATAGATTCCAATTTACATGTAGCCGAGGGAGACGACTCCGATTTTGAGAATCAGAACGGGTAGTCAAGAAGGTCGTGTTCCATCTGCAGGCGGCCCCAATTGGATCGGGCTTTGGAATCCACACCCCTGGTCCAGCTATTTTTGTCTTCTATTCTTATTTATTTTTTTTTAATCACGGGTCTCTCTGTCACGTTTGAGTACGGTTGTGAGATGGTGTGTGGATGCACGTAGTTTATAAAATCATATTTTAAATCGTGAATGTATTCCAATGACTTTTGTTCGAGTCCTTCTTAAGTGGGGGGGGGGGTCTGGTGAGAGTTTTGTCTATAAATTTTATTTATCAATTAGTGAACATGAGCTTATTTTTCAAGATTTTTGTTGGACGGCTTCGTACCCGGTACGTACTGGCCGTGTCGAACCACTGGAAAATTGACACGTTGACACGCATGCACCTAATGGTGTGATTTGATACTCGATTTTATTTTTCCAGACATGGTATCGTACTATATTTGATCGTAACACTGACAAACCTTGACTTTGAAAGACGTCTATAAAGTTGAAATCAGAAGACAATTGAATTTTAGGACATGAATCTAGTGTCCCGAAGTTCTTCACTAACATGAGCTCCGTGAGAATTGTATATCCCCCCCAAAGAAAAAAAGATTCCTAATTAAGCATGTATATTTTCAGGGGTTATTTGATAACGAGGTGAGGTGATTTATTCGCATCCTATTATCTTACAAATATATTAGTAGATATATTAATATGTAAATCTGAATTGTGTAAAAATATCATATTTATTTATATATATCATTTCTTTTTACTAAAATTTTATAAAAGAATCGCACTTAAATGATATATATGTACTATTTAAATTAATCTATTGATATATCTGTTAATATATTTTTAAAAATAATTTATTTATAAATTCACCTCTAATAATGAATTTCATGCAAAAAGTCTCAAAAAAAAAGGTATCCTTCCACGTCCATCAGAAGACTATTCCACCTCTAACAACTGTCCAATGCAAACGACGAGAACATTACCTCATTAATTAAATTCAACAAACATTCAATTTTCCGACACCCCCCCAACCCCTCTTTTTTTCTCGAGCACACAGGGTAGATAAACGTCGCTTTCAAACCCTGGTTTGTCTTATAAACCGTGGGTTGACTAAAGCAGAGGTGGGTGACGGAATCAGTTCAAAGGTGGCGGCTAGTGGGGGGGGGGGGTTCCACGAAGGCTTCGGATTAAGTTATCCCACCTGTGGAGGTGAGACAAGTTAACCGGATTTAACCCGGGTTAACTCTCGTGTAATCCGATTATCCAAACCCACTCCCACCGAATTAGATGGAGTTGACTCCGAACTAAAAAAGGGTTAATCCAAGGATAACCCTGAAACAAGCTGTGCTTGCCGTCCTAGTTGGACCAAACTAAACTCTAACTCAATTGAAACTGTCTGATTGCCGGCCATCTCAGAGATGTTTGCAGGAGACCTCCGACACCGATCCAAAAATGCAAATAAGCATAGAGAAATTGTGAACAAAATTTTGAACTTAATAATAAACAAGTTAGTTAACCTAGAAGGGTACTTCACTTCCTTGTCAATGAGTATGCCACGTTTAAATAACCCGATAAAGGCACGGGTCATTTAATATAGCTCAATCAGATTTCTGAGCATTCAGTGACTCAGTTCCCTCTGGCATTTCAGAATGGAATTGAACTCAAACTCGACCTAACAAACCTAAAATGTTTGGCTCAACTCGACTAATTGACTGCCCACAAATTATGATATATGCACAAACGGCTACACAAACGCATCTACAATTTTTAAGTTTCTAACAAATAAATGCATTTGCCAGCATTGCATTTTAATGATTCGGGCTGTATTCTTCACCACCTTCAATTTTTACACCACCACCTCAATTGAAGCAGTCGCCCATCAAAAGAGGGTCTAAACTCATCTGCAGTGTGGCATCTCTTGCCCACAGCCTGCATCTCCGGTTCTTTTCCATCCCATCCACGGCAAGAAGTGATGCATCACCACCATTTCTTTTTGTTAGGAAACCCTGGTAAAATCTCACCTAAGGTGAAGGCATATGCCTGCCACCAAGGAAAAACTTACAAAATCTCACCTAAGGTGAAGGCATATGCCTGCCACCAATTAAAGGGGATGAGACTATGCAAATGAGGTAAAAAAATTACAAAATCACACTAAGGAGGGTAAAATCGGCTCGGCCCATGTAAGGCTCGATTTTGTCAGGCCCATTCGGGCCCATGATCTACAACGCACCCAAGGACGCCCAACAGCCGTGTCCCACAAAGGCGCGGTCCACTACGGCTCAACATCGGATTCGACAGCACGAAGGGCCCTGGCCCAGGCGCAATGACCGCCGGAGGAGTCTCTGACGACCGACCGTTACCCCCCACGACTCTGGTCTCGACTCCACCAAGGGCGAGCACGCCTCACGAGCGCTGTAAGATTCGCCCAGAAATCGACCGACTCCGAGGTAACCGCCCCTCAACGGGAAACTCCCGCCACAATCGCGGGGAGCGTTATCCCACGACTTACTCCTTTCCCTCTTAAGGGATCGGCCACCTCCACCAGGACAACCCCCTATAAAAGGGACCTCGACAGAGAACAGTGGGGGCACGGTGAATCTCACCAACAAACACCCACAGAGAAGCAAGCAAGAGAGCTACTCACCCTGCTACTAGAGAGGTCACGACTGCTCATTCCCTGAGAGAGAATCCCTCCCAAACGACCTTACCACCCAGCGAACACCCTCCGGGTGACTACTGGGAGCAGCGAGCACTCGTCTGGAGGACCTGCACGTCTCTCAGATCTTCTACTACTACCTCCATTCTCCTCTATCTCTCCTACTCTTCCCTGTACTTCACTTAAACTATTGCTGACTTAAACATAAGAGGGTTGTCCCCTGGGGTAGCACCCGAGGCTCCTTCCGACGCCTTCCTCTCTGGTGTTTGCAGGCTTCCACGAGTGCCAGACGGCCCTCCCCGACAAATAAATAGAGAAGTGTGGTACGCAGGCTAGAGACCATTTTTCTGTCTCTACACTTCTTGGCGCCGTCTGTGGGAACTATGAGCGAAAAGCTAATGGCACCTCGTGGGAGTCTTCGCAACGCCAGCAACTGGGGGCGTGGTTCTCACCAAGGTCCCAGCTCTCGCCGTGGATCGCAGGAGGCTTCTTCCTCTCATCGCCCACGCCAGGAGGTCACTGCTGACGATCTCACTAAGATGCGTCAACATATTCAAGCCATGACTGGCCTGTGTCAGGATCTACTCAACAAAGCCATGGGGCCCCATCACGTCTTGACGGAACAACAATAAAACGGAGGGGCCCCAACCGTCGCGGACTCCCGCTGAGTGCGGGAGGCTTCTCACGTCTCCGTTGCGCGGACCCGGCGATCGCGCAGCTCGCCCGCATCAAGGAGGCACAGCCCACTGCACTCCAACCTGGAGATGGACCGGCGGCTCCAGCGCTTCAAAGAAATCGAGGACAATGTCCGTTATCTAGACGATGTCCTCCTCGCCGCCAAGGCTCACGGCCTCATCGACGACGACAAGGACTTCCACGCTCCCTTCTCCAACGAGATCATGGAAGCCCCCATCCCGCCGAAGCTACAGTTGCCGCCCTTCACCCAGTACGATGGCACCACCGATCCGGCCGACCACATGCACAGCTTTGAGTCCAACCTGGTCTTCCACCAGGCTTCGGACGCTATGAGATGCCTAGCGTTCGTCACGACCCTCCGGGATAACGCCCGGGCTTGGTTTGAGTCCCTGCCGGACGGGACTATCTCCTCCTTCCAACAGCTAAAGAAGTTGTTTAAGGATAACTTTATTGGTTGCCGAAAGGAAGCCAAGTATGCGGTAAGTCTGCTCGCCCTCAGGCAGGGACGCGAGGAAACGCTTTGGGACTATGTCTCTCGTTTCCGAGCAGAGGTGCTCCAAATTCCGCGCCTCGACATCAGCATCGCCACCACCGCACTCACTCAGGGGACGCGGGACTCCATCCTTCGACGCTCCCTCGGAGTTGAAACCCTGACGACCCTCACCGACCTCCTCGCCCTGGCGCAGAAGTGTGCACGGTGCGAGGAGAACACTGCGGCCCTAGGCCGCACTGCCAGAACCGATCGGTCCGACCGAAAGAGATCTGTCGACTCGCTTCAGGATGGGCGGAACAAGCGGGAGCGACAAGACCGAGATCGTCGCGATCGCCCAAAAAATAAAGAAAGGGGCCAGTATCATAACTACACGCCCCTGACGGCTCCCCCCGACTAAATCTTGATGGAGATCCGTGAGGAACCTTTCCTCAAATGGCCTCCCAATATGAAATCGGATCCGAGCACAAGGAGCAAGAGGAAGTACTGCCGCTTTCATCGCGACCACGGCCACGACACTGCCGAATGCATCAACTTGAAGGACGCCATCGAGGACCTCATTCGGTGAGAACTCCTCGACAAATTCATCACCAAGGCCATGGAGAAGCGATAGCACGAACGGACCCCTCCGCCACTCGACAACCGACCCAACGGAAAGGAGATAATGATGATCTCCGAAGGGCCGGCCACGAGCGGAGATAGCGCCAGCAGGCGTCGACGGTACGCATCGGCCATCAATGCCATAGAGCAGGGCGACGGCAGCCGACGGGAAGCTGCCACCCGGGAGCACCTGAAAGAGCGCATCTTCTCAGACGATGACTTAGATGGTTTAACTACCCCTCATTCCGATGCTTTGGTGGTCTCAACCACCATTAATCAATGTATCATACGACATATTCTGGTTGATAATGGAAGCGGTCCGGATGCCATTTCGTACGACTATTTAGTACTCATGGGTGTGGATTTGGCACGGATCACACCAATGTGCACACCATTGTATGATTTTTCCGGCACCACCGTCCACCCGGAAGGGCATATATCACTACCTGTTGGGTTCTGTGCGCCCCCTTGTTGTCTCTGACAATGGTTTTGATGATTCTAATATATTGTGTGTTTTATGCTTAAATGGCGTCTGCACAATAAACAAGCTAACACTATAATATCTTATTTTGCAGGTGGTTCATAAACAATGGTCCTTCATGCACACATCCTTAATGTTGATGTTCACATTGGTGTCTTCATGGAAATATTATGTTGGGGTTTTTAATGAATTCATATAAATGCTTGACATTGTGTTTCATGCATACTCAAAGTCCATACATTCTGTTTCATACATTGGCCTTCATACTTCAAATCTATACATTGGGCTTCATATTTCAAAGTCTGTACATTGGCCTTTGGCCACCAAGTCTATACATTGGCCTTCTTACATACAAGTCTGTACATTGACCTTCTTTCAAAGTATGTACATTGGCCTTCTTACATACAAGTCTATACATTGGCCTTCTTACATCCAAGTCTATACATTGGCCTTCTATCTTCCAAGTCTATACATTGGCCTTCAATCCAAGTCTATACATTGTCTTGTGCCTTCAAGTTTCCAAGTCTATACATTCAGTTTCATGCATATACAAAGTGGAGATTTGAGTTTGCTCTCAATTCATCTAATTCATGTTGGCTTGATTAAATTGTATTTGAAAAGTGAACCTGTGAAAAATGTGGTTTGGAAATGTTTGAATCAGTTGTGCATATGGTTGCACTTTCAACATACTAATGTGCAGGTTCATCAAGGTTGAAATGCATTGAAGAGGTGGTATTGTGTGGATAATACATACAAGTTTAATTCTTCATTTGCATGGATCAAAGCATAACATGAATTTGATTTTCTAAAGATGCAGGTTTATTTATGTCCAGAAACCTATGGAGACATGGTAAGAATTTACCTTTTCATTCAATTCATGATTGGGTTCAATGGATTGCACGTTTAGATCATTGGGAATGCTTTAACATATCATTTCATGAGGTTTCATGGCAAATGGGTCGACCCCCCCACTCAATGGGTCGACCCCTGGGCAAGAAAAGGCTTAAAAAGGGCTTCTGGCTGAAAGTGGGTCGACCCCCCCCTCACAAATGGGTCGACCCCCCTGTAACAAACCTGCCAGACAGCATTCTGTCTGGCAGGTGGGTCGACCCCCCCTCATTCGCAGCTCCGTGCGGGATTTCCGTAAGTCACCGAAACCTAATCTAATGACCTCCGATTGGGATGAAAATTTACCCTAATGCCCTTGGGTTACTAATGAACATATTAGGGTGGTTTTGTTAGGGTTTTGCAAGGGCAATATGGTCTTTTCATCATTCTATCATGGGGCTATATATATGTTGCGAATTTGGAAGAAATGATAAGAAGCTCTAATTTTCTCTATCTGTTTTTGCAGGGAAAGAAAGGAAAGGGCGGCCAGAGCTGAGGAGAGGTTGAATAGAGCAAGGATTCAAGATCTACATCCATTCTCAAGCCTCCAATGCCAGATCCGTGACCGGTTCTTTAAGGAGAAAGCACCGGTGGCTCGATTTACCTCGAGTTTCTTCTTCCTCTCGTGTGGAACCAACGAAGCATCTTCTATCGGCCTCCAACCTAAGAGAAGACATTCTTGATCTTGTTTCTCTTGATGATTCATGTCTATGTTCATTTCTATGAGTGCTTCATAGTCAATCTTCATCTAAATACTTCTGTGGGGATTCATTGTATATCTTGTTATTTTATCAAACTCAGAATATCAAAGTGTGTGTGCAGAGCTTCGTCTCCGTGTGTTGGGTTTCACTGTGGGGAAAGTTTCCTCATGGTTGGTTATGTGTAGACGGAGCTGCGTCTCCGTGTGGATTTAGTGTCCGGGGCGTGTTCCCCGATTCTGTGTGTGGTTGTGTGCTGCGGTAGCAGCGTGTTGGGGATTTTCCCCGTGTGTGGATATTGCTGCGGAAGCAGCGTGTGTGTGTGTGGTTGGGGTCCATCCCCGTGTTGCTACGAAAGTAGCGTGTAGTGAAGCCTCATCCGGTTGGGTGAGGGGTGGACGTAGGGAGCCCGTCGTGGTCCCGAACCACCTAAAAATCCTTGTGTCTCGTGTGAATGCCTGTGTGTTTGTCCCTTTCTTCTATCTCCATTCACAGGTTAATTTAATATATTTTTACTCACTACACCACTGCACACTGCTACTTCTATTATCCGTGTTGGGCATATTTTTATCTAAGGGTTGCATAGTTATTACGAGTGAGATCGGAAAGATCGAGTGAATCTTTTAAATCTCATGTTTGTTCAGGCTAATCAAGTGGTTTGTTTTAATTCCATCGTGTTCAGTTAAGAGAGTTTTTTTTTTAAATCCGCCATCTAGGTCAAGGGGACAATTCAACCCCCCTTCTTGTCCGCCATCTAGTCTGGGCCAACAATTAGTATCAGAGCCCAGTCTCTGATTTTTATTCAGCGGACCTCACGGTCTAGGAGAAACGATCTTTTTATGATGGCTAATCTGAACTCTGTTCCTGTCTTTGATGGTTTTAATTATATATCTTGAATTGGAAAATTTACTATTTGGATTTCTGGTATTGATCCAAAACTCATGAAATTAATCTCTCATGGTCCACATGTCTTACCCAAAAATGAACTAAGGTGGACTGATGAACATAGGAAAATGAATTCTGATAATCTTTTTATTTTGAATGCTCTTAAAGCTGCAATTGACTCTAACAAATTTCTATTTGTTCTTGATTGTAGCTCGATCAAAGAAATCATGGATCAACTGATCAAGGTTCATGAAGGAGGGCTAGAAGATGCTTGCATGATGGCTAATAGTAAGGTTGATCATTCAGGCTTAGAATCCAAGGAGGTATCTTCTGACTCAAATTCTGATGATGAATTAAGTTTTGAAGAATTAATGGATGCCTATGATGAGTTGCTTGAAAGACATAAAACAATAAAATCTGAAAATTGAAAACTCAAAAAGAAAATTGAAAGCTCGTGTGTTGATAATTCTGCATGTGAAAAATGCATTGAGCATGAAAAATCAATTGAATCTCACAAGCTTGTTGAAGAAGAACTCAAAGAAACGATTGCAAATCTGAAATCTGGAAACAAATCTCTACATGATAAAATTTCAGAATTTCAACTCATTGAGAAAGATAATGAGAAGCTGAAAATATTGAACAACTCTCTGTCTGAAAAAGTCCTTTTGAAAAAAGGAAAAGTAAATCTGAATGTTGACAAGACAAATGAACTGGAGGAACTTAGGAAGGAAATAGAAAGTTTCAGGAATTTGAATGACAAATTTGAAAACAATGAAATAATGGGTAGAATGGTTGGTCAAAATGCGAGTCTTCAAATGAATGAACTTGAACATACTTCTATGAACAAAAATTCATTTGAAAAACTCCAAAATGAAAATAGTACTTTGTTGATTCCAATTTCATTGCTTGAGAGTAGATTGAAAAATCTTGAAAATCTTGAAAAAGGAAAAAGTGTAGTTGTTGCTGATGACTTTGAAAATGCTCATGCTATGGAACAAGACATTGAAAGTCATAAAACTATCAATGTCATTTTGAATGAAAAAGTCACCTCATGTGAAAAAGAGATTGCTGATCTTGAAATGCACATTTTAACATTGGAAGAAGAGATCAAAAATTTGAATGAATCCATGTTGTTGTGTGATAAGCAAAATGAAAAATAGAAAAAGGATGTTGATTGTTCTTGTATGCATGCAGAACCCTCATATAATAAACACAATCATGCTTCAAGAAAAAGAAGAAATGTTTCATGCTATTATTGTGGACAATATGGACATGACATGTATGATTGTTCCTTGATGGAATTTGATGATAATGAAGCATTGAAGTCACAATTGAAAATTGTTGATAAGCCTAACAATCTTGATAAACCAATGAAGAAAACCTACAATGCTCATTGCTATTACTGTGGATTGCATGGACATGTTTTTGAAAATTGCTTCATTAAGAAAAATGATGATGAATGGTCTCTCAGAAAGAATTTTTCCTGTCATTACTGTGGTCAAAATGGACATGTGATGAATGATTGTCATGTAATGAAAAATGATGACAATTAGTTTTTAAAAGAAAAATCTTCTAATTGCTATTATTGTGGTGAGAATGGTCATTCAATGGATGATTGTTCCACCATGAGAAATGATGATGATTGGTTTGCTAGGAGATACAAGAATCCATCTGTTCATGTTAACACTAACCCCTCGGGACCCAAGATGGCTTGGGTACCCAAAACTCCAAAATGAGAATATGTCTTGCAGGGGTGCCTTGAGGAGGAAGAACTAGATGACAAATAAAAACCCTTCAAGGCAAGAGAAATAATGAGCTCTTCTGATAATGAATTTGGTACATTTGCTATTTTTTGAATTATTCAACTCAGGTAAGAGGTTGAATTTTGTGAAATACATCGTGCTTCTAATTGCAACTTCACCTTAAGAATGACAGTTCATGCTTGCTAATTTTCATATTTCTGAATGGAAGTCAAATCCTTGGTTTTGATATTAATCTTGCTAAGGTCTTTTTGAAAAACTCTGAAAAAGTGAAATGTGAGTTTGAAGAAAAATCTTGAAATTAAAAAGATGCATTTATGCGTCATTGATTTTCTCAACTTCTGAAATCATGAGATCTTGTGAGCTTCATGCCTAGATGAGTTGAACACTCTTTTCTACATATTTTTCAAATAACAATTCAGTTTTGAACGCTTTACACTGTGCATAGAGTCCTTCATACTCTTACTTACTATTTACAAATAACAACTCACATGTGCATACATAGAATACATACTTAGCTTCATGATACTCATTTCACATATCATACACATCTTTGTACACTGTTGAATAGGAATAATTTTTCAATCATCCTTTTAGGTTACATGCATACATTTACATGTCATTGCATACTCGTGTGCTTGAATGTCATGATTATTTGGTATATCAATGGCGATAGTGGAAGGTTGGATTATGTCCAACTGGAAGCTTTTCTCATGCGTGATGGTGGTCTTCGGACCAATGTACTCCGCCAAGTACCAATAACCATTTGCTTGAAAACATTGAAAGATCCCTGGTTGAATGCATGTATATACTTTATACCCATCTTTTTGACTTCTTCTATGACTCATCCATTGCTAAATGAAATTGCATTGATTTAGACATGTTTGTTACATGGCACATATTAAGGGGGGGAATTTTTATAACCGTGCATACATTTAGGGGGAGACATTACTATGATGAAACTAATTCATATCTTACATTCAAAACAACCACCCACACACAAATGCACCTTTTTGAGATAATGATTCAATTTAATAAGGATTACTATTTTCTACTCTACACTTTAGAGGACTATTGATTCTATACATGGAAATCACATATCTCGTGAGGAAAAAGCTGTTTACCCCACCAAAAACTCGTATAAGTGGAACGTGGATCCGAGTAGCCGGGAATCCCCCCTGAAATAAAGGAGGAAACTCGCGTCGAAAGGAGAAACTAATCCACACTAAAATAAGTGTGATTTGCCACCGAGTAGCCGGGAAGTGTCCCTGAGACAAAGGATACAACTCACGTCGAAAAGTGTCTCATCCACATCATAAAAAGTGACGAAACTGAGTAACCGGGAATTGCCCCTGAAACAAAGGGCATGACTCGCGTCAAAAGGTTAGTCACACCATTTATAGTACTTTAAAGAAAAATTTGGGGTCATACATAGCTACCAATAGTCGAGCATTGTGTTGAAAGTGTATGGATGATAAGTACTTTGTAGTGTTCTTTAGAAAATCTGACTTTCCATATTGACTTGAACTTCATTGCTCAATTTTCACATTTGCACCTTGGGTTTGATTGTTTGAATGTTCCTTATGAATCTGTCGCTTATCATGGTTTATGCAGTACTTACTTATGTAAGCACGACCTTCTTAGTATTGTACATGCACATCATGTTCTATAATCGATTGCATAATCCTTACACCCGTCCCGAAGGGACTTGTATGAGTCTATATCTTATTATGCATGCTTGAATGCTTGATTCAGTTTGTTCATATCACACTTCATCTTGATGCATCTTTAGCTTATACTTGCAAATAACATGTTAAATAACCCATTGTCAGCTGGTTTTTTTTGTTCTTGACAATTGGGGAGAATAATGTGCTTTCAACAAAACTTGTGCATAGCTTGGTCATCTTGCATATAATTTTGAACAAAATTCAAAAATTGAGCATTTGCATATAATTTTTGTCATCTTACATGTTGCACATCAAATGTCATTTCTTGCTTGGTCTTCATGGTTCACACACCTTCCTTTAATGGTCGGTCCCTGCTGGGTTCGTGTGCCATTGATATTTCATTCTCTTTCAGTCATGCTGAAATCTCACATTTGTCATCTTAACCCCCATTTTTGATAATGCCAAAGGGGGAGAGATATTTCAATTTGAATTTAAATAGTCACAATATATTGTCATCATCAAAAAGGGGGAGATTGTTGGGTTCTGTGCGCCCCCTTGTTGTCTCTGACAATGGTTTTGATGATTCTAATATATTGTGTGTTTTATGCTTAAATGGCGTATGCACAATAAACAAGCTAACACTATAATATCTTGTTTTGCAGGTGGTTCATAAACAATGGTCTTTCATGCACACATCCTTAATGTTGATGTTCACATTGGTGTCTTCATGGAAACATTATGTTGGGGTTTTTAATGAATTCATATAAATGCTTGACATTGTGTTTCATGCATACTCAAAGTCCATACATTCTGTTTCATACATTGGCCTTTGGCCACCAAGTCTATACATTGGCCTTCATACTTCAAGTCTATACATTGGGCTTCATATTTCAAAGTCTGTACATTGACCTTTGGCCACCAAGTCTATACATTAGCCTTCTTACATACAAGTCTGTACATTGACCTTCTTTCAAAGTATGTACATTGGCCTTCTTACATACAAGTCTATACATTGGCCTTCTTACATCCAAGTCTATACATTGGCCTTCTATCTTCCAAGTCTATACATTGGCCTTCAATCCAAGTCTATACATTGGCCTTCTGCCAAGTCTATACATTGTCTTGTGCCTTCAAGTTTTCAAGTCTATACATTCAGTTTCATACATATACAAAGTGGAGATTTGAGTTTGCTCTCAATTCATCTAATTCATGTTGGCTTGATTAAATTGTATTTGAAAAGTGAACCTGTGAAAAATGTGGTTTGGAAATGTTTGAATCAGTTGTGCATATGGTTGCACTTTCAACATACTAATGTGCAGGTTCATCAAGGTTGAAATGCATTGAAGAGGTGGTATTGTGTGGATAATGCATTCAAGTTTAATTTTTCATTTGCATGGATCAAAGCATAACATGAATTTGATTTTCTAAAGATGCAGGTTTATTTATGTCCAGAAACCTATGGAGACATGGTAAGAATTTACCTTTTCATTCAATTCATGATTGGGTTCAATGGATTGCACGTTTAGATCATTGGGAATGCTTTAACATATCATTTCATGAGGTTTCATGGCAAATGGGTCGACCCCCCCCCCCACTCAATGGGTCGACCCCTGGGCAAGAAAAGGCTTAAAAAGGGCTTCTGGCTGAAAGTGGGTCGACCCCCCCCTCACAAATGGGTCGACCCCCCTGTAACAAACCTGCCAGACAGCATTCTTTCTGGCAGGTGGGTCGACCCCCCCTCATTCGCAGCTCCGTGCGGGATTTCCGTAAGTCACCGAAACCTAATCTAATGACCTCCGATTGGGATGAAAATTTACCCTAATGCCCTTGGGTTACTAATGAACATATTAGGGTGGTTTTGTTAGGGTTTTGCAAGGGCAATATGGTCTTTTCATCATTCTATCATGGGGCTATATATATGTTGCGAATTTGGAAGAAATGATAAGAAGCTCTAATTTTCTCTATCTGTTTTTGCAGGGAAAGAAGGGAAAGGGCGGCCAGAGCTGAGGAGAGGTTGAATAGAGCAAAGATTCAAGATCTACATCCATTCTCAAGCCTCCAATGCCAGATTCGTGACCGGTTCTTTAAGGAGAAAGCACCGGTGGCTCGATTTACCTCGAGTTTCTTCTTCCTCTCGTGTGGAACCAACGAAGCATCTTCTATCGGCCTCCAACCTAAGAGAAGACATTCTTGATCTTGTTTCTCTTGATGATTCATGTCTATGTTCATTTCTATGAGTGCTTCATAGTCAATCTTCATCTAAATACTTCTGTGGGGATTCATTGTATATCTTGTTATTTTATCAAACTCGGAATATCAAAGTGTGTGTGCGGAGCTTCGTCTCCGTGTGTTGGGTTTCACTGTGGGGAAAGTTTCCTCATGGTTGGTTATGTGTAGACGGAGCTGCGTCTCCGTGTGGATTTAGTGTCCGGGGCGTGTTCCCCGATTCTGTGTGTGGTTGTGTGCTGCGGTAGCAGCGTGTTGGGGATTTTCCCCGTGTGTGGATATTGCTGCGGAAGCAGCGTGTGTGTGTGTGTGGTTGGGGTTCATCCCCGCGTTGCTACGAAAGTAGCGTGTAGTGAAGCCTCACCCGGTTGGGTGAGGGGTGGACGTAGGGAGCCCGTCGTGGTCCCGAACCACCTAAAAATCCTTGTGTCTTGTGTGAATGCCTGTGTGTTTGTCCCTTTCTTCTATCTCCATTCACATGTTAATTTAATATATTTTTATTCACTACACCACTGCACACTGCTACTTCTGTTATCCGTGTTGGGCATATTTTTATCTAAGGGTTGCATAGTTATTACGAGTGAGATCGGAAAGATCGAGTGAATCTTTTAAATCTCATGTTTGTTCAGGCTAATCAAGTGGTTTGTTTTAATTCCATCGTGTTCAGTTAAGAGAGTTTTTTTTTAAATCCGCCATCTAGGTCAAGGGGACAATTCAACCCCCCTTCTTGTCAACCATCTAGTCTGGGCCAACACTACCGGTCACATTCGGGGCCGCCCCTAGGGATGTAACGTTCCTAGCAGATTTCACGGTCATCCGCACGATGACCGGATATAATGCCATCATCGGGCGGGGAATCCTCAGCCCCCTCCATGGCGTCCCCTCCTCGTAGCACCAGAAGCTCAAGTTCCCCACACCTCACGGGGTGGGGGAGGTCTGGGGAGATCAAAGGGAGTCAAGGAGGTGTTACCTCATTTCAACACGTGACAGACAGTCCGAGGAAGCGTCGCCTGAGAAGAAAGCAAGGACAGAAGACCCCGGTCCGAGTACGAGCACTCCGGCGGAGGATCTATACCTTATCCAGGTGGGGGAAGATCCGAACAGGATGTTGAGGATCGGAGCTACCCTGTTTGAGCAAGAGAAGGAAGCCTATACCAGTTTTTTGGTGGCGAACCAGGATGTGTTCGCTTGGTTCGAGGATGAGCTCTTCGGAATCTCACCAGAGATCATCACGCACCAACTGAAGTTGGATCCGAGCTGTCGCCCGGTTCAGCAGCGCCGAAGACGCTGCAACCCCGAGCGACATGCCATTATCAAGGAACAAGTAAGAGAGAAATTGCGTTCAGGGCTACTAAGACCCACCCGGTACCCTGATTGGGTGGCGAATATAGTCCTCGTCCCTATGAGCAACGGGAAGTGGCAGATGCACGTAGACTACACCAACCTCAACAAGGCCACGCCGAAGGATAACTTCCCCATGCCACGGATCGACCAACTGGTCGATGCCACGGTCGGACACGAGATGCTAAGTTTCTAGATGCCTACTCTGGGTATCATCAAATTAGCATGCACATGCCCGACCAAGACAAGACAACGTTCGTCACCGATCACGGCTTATACTGGTACACTCACATGCCGTTCGGACTGAAGAACGCGGGAGCAACCTATCAACACCTGGTCAACCACATGTTCGATGCCCAAATCGGCCGTAACATGGAGGTCTACATCGACGACATGCTCGTCAAGAGCCTCCGGACAGCCGAGCACTTGGGAGACTTGGCGGAGACGTTCGCGACACTCAGAAGGTACAACATGAAGCTCAATCCAAGTAAGTGTGCGTTCGGTGTAAAGTCAGGGAAGTTCCTCGGATTCCTTGTCACTTATAGAGGAATAGAGGCAAACCCTGATCAAATCCGAGCAGTACTGGAGATGAAGCGGTCGGCACGGGTAAGAGACGTGTAGTGCCTCACCGGCCACGTCGCCGCCTTAACCTGATTCCTGTCTTGAGCAGCTGAAAGATGCCTTCCCTTCTTCCGGCTCATCAAGCAAGCCAATAAAGCACCGGAGAAGAAAGGACAGATCGAGTGGGACCCGAAATGCGAGCAGGCGTTCGTAGAACTGAAGCGTTACCTAGCGACCCCTCCCGTGCTCGCTAAACCACAAAAGGGAGAACAATTGCTCATGTATCTGTCGATGACTCTGAGCACGATGAGCGTCGTGCTCACCCAGGAGGAAGGTAACATCATGAAACACGTCTACTATGTAAGTAGAGCATTACAGGGGCCAGAGTTCCGGTACTCATGGACTGAGAAGTTCGCTTTGGTCCTAATTACGGCTGCCCGCAAGCTGCGACCGTACTTCTTGGCTTACCCAATCGTCGTCCTCACTGATCAACCTTTGCGACAAGTCCTCCAGAACCCCAACGCATCGGGAAGATTGATCAAGTGGGCCATCAAGTTGGGCAAGTTCGACATCAAATTCTTCCTGAGAACTGCGATCAAGGCCCAAGCCCTCGCCGATTTCATCGCCGAGTGTACAATACCAGTGGAAGATTCACTCGAGCAGTCCTTAGGGCCAATGTGGGAGATATACATCGACGGATCATCATGCGCCGCCGGCAGTGGGGCGGGACTTGTTGTCCTATCACCAGAGGGGATAGAACTTCAATATGCCCTCCACTTCAACTTCCCGACCACGAACAATGTGGTCGAGTACGAAGCGCTTCTCTCAGGGCTTCTAATGGCAAAACACCTAGGGGTGACCAGTGTGCGAGCATACAGTGATTCCATGCTCGTCGCCAACCAAGTCAAGGGAGAATTCGAGGCACGCGAGCCGACCATGCTCAAATATCTTGAGAAGGCCAAAGTCGCTTCCACATAATTCTCCCATTTTGAGATGGTACACATTCCTAGGGAGGATAACGTCCGAGTAGACGCTCTGTCTCGCCTGGCGTCGGCAACCACAGTCTCCAACGCAAGATCCATCTTGATAGAAGAACTGTCAGCACCGAGCATAGAAGAACCAACGCCACAGGTGAACGCCATTGATTATGAACCTTCATGGATGGACCCCCTCTTGGATTTCCTCTTACGACAACAGCTCCCTGATACGTGTAGTGGAAAGTGAGATAGAATGGGGGGGGATGAATAGATCACTCCCAAAATCAATACAACACAGACCCGATTACTCAACCCCTCAAATTGTAGTGAAAAGGATTTCGGAGACAGGCAACAAAGATGACAGGTGTAAGAAATGAGATCGTGAAAGCTGCCCACAATGAAGCAATGTGACAAGTAGATGGAGAGTAACACAACGTAAATCGGCAAACCACAGAAGAGACTGGGAATTTTTTAGGTGGTTCGATTGATGTCCGCAATCTACGTCCACCACTTACTCAAGAGAGTAAGGTTTCCTTGCAATATAGAGTCGCACACAGCAGACTCAGTCTGCAACAACCGCTACCAAACAGCTTACCCTGAGGAACAGCCTCCTCAGTCTTCTGATCAACCAGAAGAAAATAATATAGAACCAATCTCCCTTCCTTTGCACGTAGCAAAGGGGACCCTGTGCAATTACTCCCAAGCAACTCACACAACCAGAGGATCGAACCTCTCTTCCTCCAAGACAATGGAGGGAACTGGAGAACCTCTCCCTTCCTCCGAACAGTGGAGGGTAACAATATGGAATGAAGATAAAGAAAAACTTGAAAACAAAACAATCGATGAACGATAATCTTCTCTAGAAACCAAAAGCAATCTAGCTTCCGTAGAAGCAGATCTTCACTATCACAAACACTTCTCTCTCTCAGAAAATTTTTTCTCTCAGCTCTGGATGGAGTGGGCTTTCTCTGGTTTTCTCTGCTCTCACTCTGCTCTTCTTTTTCACTGTACCATCCTCTATCGAACCCTTTTCCACAACATATATATATATATCTGATCCAGAACCTTAGGCATGTGGATACCACGTTTCCCGCCTAAAGATGTTGGGGTACGTGTGAGAATGTTCTGGACGTCTATCTACCTCAGATCACGTGCCATATTTCTAGTGAATGCACAGACAAATTGTCAAAGAAAAAATGAATATTTGTCATACATTTAGCATAATTCGTATTGGTGTATAGAGTAAAGAGCCAGAAACTGCACTGAGTCAAAAGAGTAAGCATCGGCTAAGACGGGCATGACAAACACCGACCTGGAATGAATCAGAAGATGCACAAATCTACGTTAGCTGTCTACAAGACTTGCACCGAGTCTAATAAGACATGAAACAGGAACTGCACTGACTTCGTTGCTACAGAGAGGTGTATAGGCCTGACTTGCACCGAACATGAATTTGTTTTAAGCAAGGCATGCACCGTGTGGTGTTCCAATGCCTTTGACTAACCACAAGATGCACGGACTTCATGTTATTCAGAAGATAAAAGTATGCACCGAGTCGGGATATGCAGTCCAGGCAGGAGCTGCACCAAGATGACAAAAGGAAGTACAAGACAAGGCTTGCACCGAGATGTATTTGCACTGAGATGAAGGAACGACCAGCCTGACCAATGCATTCTGGTCAAGAATTGCACCGACTCAAAAATTTCACCGACCTCAAGAGGTGAGATGCAGAGACAGAGTATGCACGGACCTTAATGCTCACGACCTAGAGAAATGCCAAGGACAACATATGAATAGCAAAACCTGTGCATGACCAAGGACTTGCACCGAGGCAAGTACTTTATGTGAAAGATGCAGAACTAGCACTGACTCAATATGCATTAAGCAAAAGAGCGAATAATATGTAATGCACGGACATGAATGATGCTATTAGCACATACCCCCTCCATGCTTAGAAACAAATAAATGCGCCGTAAAAGAACAAATTGATCTAGAGAGAAAAACAAATTGATTTATAGTGTGAGACATCATCAAAACCGTAGGGATGCAACAATCTCCCCCTTTTTGATGATGGCAACACTATGAATTGAGCAATATTAGGGCATTAAAAATAGTCAAGAGCAAGCGAATCATGCAGACAAGCCAAACACAACTTCTGAGACTCTTATCTCTCCAAAACCACTCCCCCACAACTCACTCTCAGAAGACCTGTTCACAGTAGCAAGACCTCTCTCAGATATTGCATGATCTCTAATGACTTCTCTCAGATATTGCATGACCTCTCTCCCCCTTTGACATCATCAAAAGGAAATGAAAGATATATGAAATTGCTGGAGACATGAGGAAGAAGTACAGTGACTTCTTAGTGTAGAAAGACTCATGAGCATATCTTAAGAGAATAAGTGAGGTGCTAAACTCAAGTGAAGATTCTTGAACTCTGGTAAACAATAGAGAATTAGAATGAGAGGAAAGTTTATCCACATACATGGTATATGATGTAGAGCAGGGATGAGCAAGTATGGCAAGACATTGCTGAACAAACAACAATCCTCAGTAGACAACAAGAGACAATATCAGAGAAGGTGTTCTCATGGTATTGAGGACAAGCAATCCAGTAAATTGCATAAAGACAAGGGATTTTATGATGATTTTCAAGAAGACCAATGAGTAAGTTGGTAAATCACACTTTTGACATTAGGGAGACACCTTGATCAGAGGCCTGAATCCCCAGTTACTCAATGTGAGTACCTCATTACCTCTCCTTTTTGAAGAACAGAGTTAGTAACTGTGGCTTTAGACATGAGGAAACACCTTGATCAGAGGCCAGAGTCCCCAGTTACTCACCACCTTGTCACCATTGCTCTGTGATGATCAGAAATATTAAGCTCATTTTGCAAAAAAAAAAAAAATTTAAACATTTGACACCTCATGACATAGGAATAACTTCACTTCATTGATGAAGCTCCCAGTTTCTCAGTGATCAAACCATAGACCTTTGTTCATTTAGTTGATCCCTTATGTTGTGGAGATGGAATGATTGAAGACAATACCAGAAGGACTGTTTCTTTGAAGTGAATCTTGAAGTCTAGATTTCAAGTTGTTCTGGACAGATATCAAGACATACAGGTTTTAGCCTGAACCGGAATCATTGACAATGTAGGAAGATATACTTTGAACACTTAATCCAAATCTCTGATGGACTACCAGAGTGAAGATTCTAGCTGGACTTTAGTAACACAGACTTATAGACTTAAAAGATGAGTGAGATTCTACTGTCTGAGAGAGAACCGCACTCATTCAGTCATGAGAACCAGCAATGACACACATCTGGTCAGTCTTTTGAATCAGTCAAAATTACTACCTATCCAGCTCCCCCTTAAACGAAACACTAAAGAAAACTAACCAGCAGACACACAGAACTCCCCCTCATAATAAGGACATACTTCTCACACAGCCTCTTGCCAAGATAGAACAATTCAATATCAGGAGATTAGCAATTAAGATAATTTGAATAAGCCTAATTCTCTCCTTAATGTGGTGAATTTGTCATTATCTAGAGGCTTGGTGAAGATATCAGCAATTTGATTAGCAGTGCCTAAGTGAATCAGTTCAAAGTTGCTCTTAGAAACCTCATCTCTTATGAAATGATGCTTTATTTCTATGTGTTTGGTGCGGGAATGCAAAACAGGATTCTTGGCTAGGTTGATGGCACTGGTATTATCACAATAAATACCCCAGGTCTACTTGATAGTCCTGGAGCTGGTGTTTAATCCAAATGACTTGTGTACCACAACTCCCTGCAGCCACATATTCAGCCTCTGCAGTGGAGAGGGCCACAGAATGTTGTTTCTTGGAACCCCAAGACACTAAACACCCACCTAGAAATTCACAGTGACCACTAGTACTTTTCCTATCTAGTTTACACCCGGCATAATCTGCATCTGTGTATGCAACTAAATCAAGTGTGTGTGATGCAGGAAATCATAAACCAAGAGTGTGTGTAGCAGACAGATATCTAAAAATTCTTTTCACTGCAGCTAAATGCGATTCAGTGGGTCTACATTGATACCTTGCACACATTCCTACACTGAACTGTATATCAGGTCTTGAGGCTGTCAAATAAAGTAGAGATCCAATCATACCTCGATAGAGCTTGGCATCTACTTCTTTACCTGTCTCATCTGCATCCAGTGAGGTATTGGTACCCATTGGTGTTGTAATGTGCTTCAAGTTGTTCATGCCAAACCTTTTGAGAATTTCCAATGTGTACTTGGTCTGGTTGATGAAGCATCTGTCTTCTAACTGTTGTACCTGCAAGCCAAGGAAATACTTTAGTTCACCTACCAAACTCATTTCAAATTCAGCAGACATCAATTTAGAAAATTCATTACATAGTTCAGAGCTAGTTGACCCAAACATAATATCATCTACATATACTGAACTATGATGAGGTCTTTATTTATACTCTTGGAAAATAAAGTTTGGTCTACCTTACCTCTGTGGTAGCCCTTGCTGATCAGAAATTCTGTCAGTCTTTCATACCATGCTCGAGGAGCCTGCTTTAGACCATACAGGGCTTTGTTTAACCTGAAAACTTGGTTAGGTTGGGGAGAAAATTGAAATCCGGGGGGTTGTTCAACAAAAACCTCTTCCTTGATAACTCCATTTAAAAAGGCACTTTTCACATCCATTTGTTGGAGTTTTATAATCTTGGAACATGCAAATGCTAACAATATTCTTATTGCTTCCATCCTAGCAACAGGTGCATAGGACTCATCGAAATCAACTCCAAATTCCTGACAGTAGCCCTTGGCTACTAGTCTGGCTTTATTTCTAGAAATGATTCCATCTTCATTCATTTTATTCTTAAACACCCACTTAGTTCCTATGACATTAGAATTTTCTGGTCTTGGGACTAACTCCCAGACATTATTTCTTTCGAACTGTCCTAACTCCTCACACATAGCATTAACCCAAGATTGATCAGCTAAGGCCTCTTCTACTGATTTGGGTTCAATTTGTGAGACCAAAGCAATTAGGTCTTGGTTATTAACATTCCTAAAGTGAGACCTAGTTCTAAGAGGATCTTCAAGGTTGCTTAGAATGTTATCTATTGGGTGATCTTTAAGATATCTAACATTTATTGAAAACTCACCTGTTTCAGCTGGCCCTTCCTGGTTGGGAGGATTTGATGTTTCATTCGGCTGAGCCTTCTCTTCTTCTTTGTCTTCTAGGAATTCCCCATCGTGCTTGGAATCCCTGTCAGTATCTTCAATGTTAGTAGCACCTTTTGCTTCACCAAAAATGATGTGTGGAGACTCTTCAACTTTCTGATCAGTTATGTTAAAGACCCTATATGCTCTTGACACTTCAGAGTATCCTAAAAATATTCCAGGACAGCTTTTAGCATTAAACTTATCTAAGTCTTTCTTGTCATTATTATGGATAAAGCATTTAGCTCTAAAAATCATGAAATGAGCCAAGTTTGGTTTCTTACCTTTCAATAGCTCATAGGGGGTTTTCTTGTGAATTGGTCTTACCATGGCCCTGTTGATTGTATAAGTTACTGTATTAGCCGCCTCTACCCAAAACTTTCTTGGTAGTTGACTCTCAATCAGCATGGTTCGGGCCATCTCCACAATAGTTCTATTTCTTCTCTCCACAATTCCATTCTGCTCCGGTGTCCTGGGAGAAGAAAACTTGTGTGTTAGTCCCTCTCTTTCATAAAGATCAGAAAATATGGAGTTTTCAAATTCACCTCCATAGTCAGATTGAATTGAACAAATCTTATGTTTTCCTTCTTGTTTGACCTTATTGAAAAATTATTTAAACTTTTGAAAAGCATCATTTTTACTGGCTAAGAAAAAGATCCATGAAAATCTAGAGTGGTCATCAATGATCACATAACCAAACCTACTTCCATTAAGACTCTGAGTTCTAGTAGGACCAAAGAGGTCCATATGGAGAAGTTCCATTGGTCTAGAGGACAATGGCTCAGATCTTAGCTTGAAGGACTTTCTGGTCTGTTTGCCTAGAGTACAAGCATCACAGATTTTTGAAATAGAATTAAACTTGATTTTAGGCATGCCTCTAACTAAATCATGCTTGATCAATTTATTCAAAGTAGAAAAACTAGCATGGCCTAAACGTCTATGCCAATCAAAAGCATCACCTTCAGAATTAGCAGATAAGCAGAGATTAGATTCAGACTCAACATCTAAGTCTACCATGTAGACATTATTGGTCCTGTTGGCTACAAATTTAACCACATCAGAATTTATTTCAAAAATTTTGCATGAGTTATTGTCAAACACAACCCTGTGACCCTTGTCACATAATTGACTAATGCTAATCAGATTGTGTTGAAGACCTTCCACAAGTAAAACTTTCTCAATAGAGTTTGTGGAAGACTTACCAACTGTGCCAACCCCAATGATCTTACCTCTGTTCTTTCCTCCAAATTTGACCAGACCCCCTACCTTCATTTCTAACTTGCTGAACTTGGATCGGTCTCCTGTCATGTGCCTGGAGCAGCCACTGTCGAGATATCATTTGTTGTTCTCAGCTGTCAGGCAAACCTACACACACAAAATCAAGCAAAGTGGTTTGGAACCCAAGATGAGTTGGGTCCAAAGACATCATTCAAATCTTTAAGCAGATGTTTAGGAATCCAGAATTGTTTCAACTTGGTTTTCTCTTGCACCTTAATTTCGGGTCTATTGAAGTTGTGAGCAGAGTTATGTCCAGCTGGTCTGGAGAAATGAAATCTATTCCAGTTATTAGGCTTCTCATCCCTGGGATATCTCCTGTGCGCTTGTTGATTAACAAGTTTTTGAGGGTGAGTGTTGTTTCTCCAGTAACTCCTGTTCGGACCCATTCGTTTATAGTAGTTCCAGCTTTTATTCTGATTCATTTGCTTGGTCCAGCTACCACTTATGTTCTGGTGAGTGGGCTTAGTGAAGTTCTTCACAAAATTCATTCCTATTTTAGATGATCGTCCAGCATTGTTTGTTAAATTTTCTTTTGGATGATGAACACTTTGACTGCTATTTGAGCTGGATGGTGTGTCCAGCTTCTCTTTTCCCTTCTCTGGGCAGAAGGTAGTGGTCTTGAACTGAAAGGGTCTCTTGTTAGTTGGGTCATAGCCTAAACCCTCCTTATTGAAATTAACCCTTGTTCCTAGTATAGAATCAAGATTTGTTTTTCCTTGAACAAATTTTTCTAAAACCTTCTGTTTGTCTTCCAGCTCTCTTTGCAGAGACTCAGAGTTTTTTAAAAGTTCAGTGTTCACTTTCTTAACAGCTTCATATTTCTCTGTGATCACACTATTTTCATTTAGACTTTCTTCAATTTTGATCTTGAGTTCGTTGAGCTGTGTGTGAATTTCCTGGTTTTCTAATTTGTGCTCTTCATTTTCCTTTTTCAGAGAAGTCATTTCTTCTAATTCTTCCTTTAATGTCTGATTTTTCTTACTGATTTACGTTAGTTCTTCAATATTGGTATTGAATTTTCTCTTTAGAACCCTATGCTCTTTACTGAGTGAACTGAACTTGTCTAACAGTTCAGCATAGGCATCTTCCCAGTCATCAATAGAAAAATTCTCAAAGACATTTGTTACCTCCTCTTCGCTGTTTGCCATCAGGCAAATTCCTTCTTCATCCTCCTCTGAGGAATTGGCTTTCGGATCTTCTTCCTCATCGCTCCACGTGCAGACCATTGCATGTGGCTTCTTCTTCTGCACCTTCGAGCTCTTCTTCTGAAAGTTGGGACCCTTCTTCTGAAGATCAGGGCAGTCCCCTTTCATGTGTCCAGGTTTCCTGCAATGAAAACATGTAATTCTCTTAGTACTCCTATCTTTATCATTGCTGGAATCAAAGTTCTTACTAGAAGGGTGTGACTTCTTCCTCCTAAAAGTCTTTCCCTTAGACCTTAAGAATTTTCTGAATTGTCGAGTGAGCATTGCTTGCTCCTCCTGGTCGAGATCTGACAATCCGTCGGACTCGCAACTGCTACTCCCGCTGCTGCTACTTCCTTTGCTGCGGGACGCCTTGAGGGCAATATTCTTGCCCTTCCTGTCACTTCCTTCACCATTCCTTTTAAAATTCATCTCGTACGTCATAAGGGATCCTATAAGTTCGGTGACTGTCATAGTCGTCAGATCCCTTGACTCTTCTATCACAATGGCCTTAGTGTGCCATGTAGGGGTTAGAGATCTAAGTATTTTCCTGACTATATCTCCCTCAGCCATCTCTTTCCCAAGCCCCTTAAGACTATTTGTGATCAGAGACAATCTGGCATACATCTCAGTTATGGTCTCCTCTGATTTCATCTTAAACATCTCATATTCAGAGGTGAAGAGATTTACCTTCGTTGCTTTCACTTGAGCTGTACCTTCGTAGATTAATTCCAGCTCATCCCACATTTTCTTGGCCATCTTATATGCTGAGATGCGGGCGTATTCGTCTGGGTGTACAGCACATTGGATGATGTTCAGGGCCGTCCAGTTGAGTGACGATAGCTTGACATGATCATCTGTCCATGCGTCCTCGTTCGGTGGCAGATCATATGGCCCTATAGTGATCACCCTCCACAGCTTGTGGCTCTGCGCCCTGATGAATACCTCCATCCTATTTTTCCAGAAGAGATAATTGTTACCATCAAAGAACGGAGGGCGGCTGATAGATTGTCCCTCAGCCATGAAGCTTCGAGGACCATTATGATTACCCTGACCGTTGGCCCACATGATGAAAATCTGCTCTGATACCAATTGATACATGTAGCGGAAAGTGAGATAGAAGGGGGGGATGAATAGATCACTCCCAAAATCAATACAACACAGACCCGATTACTCAACCCCTCAAATTGCAGTGAAAAGGATTTCAGAGACAGGCAACAAAGATGACAGGTGTAAGAAATGAGATCGTGAAAGCCGCCCACAATGAAGCAATGTGACAAGTAGATGGAGAGCAACACAACGTAAACCGGCAAACCACAGAAGAGACTGGGAATTTTTTAGGTGGTTCGATTGCTGTCCGCAATCTACGTCCACCCCTTACTCAAGAGAGTAAGGTTTTCTTGCAATATAGAGTCGCACACAGCAGACTCAGTCTGCAACAACCGCTGCCAAACAGCTTGCCTTGAGGAACAGCCTCCTCAGTCTTCTGATCAACCAGAAGAAAACACTGGAGAACCAATCTCCCTTCCTTTGCACGTAGCAAAGGGGACCCTGTGCAGTTACTCCCAAGCAACTCACACAACCAGAGGATCGAACCTCTCTTCCTCCAAGACAATGGAGGGAACTGAAGAACCTCTCCCTTCCTCCGAACAGTGGAGGGTAACAATATGGAATGAAGATAAAGAAAAACTTGAAAACAAAACAATCGATGAACGATAATCTTCTCTAGAAACCAAAAGCAATATAGCTTCCGTAGAAGCAGATCTTCACGATCACAAACACTTCTCTCTCTCAGAAATTTTTTTCTCTCAGCTCTGGATGGAGTGGGCTTTCTCTGGTTTTCTCTGCTCTCACTCTGCTCTTCTTTTTCACTGTACCATCCTCTATCGAACCCTTTTCCACAGCATATATGTATATATCTGATCCAGAACCTTAGGCGTGTGGATACCACGTTTCCCGCCTAAAGATGTTGGGGTACGTGTGAGAATGTTCTGGACGTCTATCTACCTCGGATCACGTGCCATATTTCTGGTGAATGCACAGACAAATTGTCAGAGAAGAAATGAATATTTGTCATACATTTAGCACAATTCGTATTGGTGTATAGAGTAAAGAGCCAGAAACTGCACTGAGTCAAAAGAGTAAGCATCGGCTAAGACGGGCATGACAAACACCGACCTTGAATGAATCAGAAGATGCACAAATCTACGTTAGCTGTCTACAGGACTTGCACCGAGTCTAATAAGACATGAAACAGGAACTGCACTGACTTCGTTGCTACAGAGAGGTGTATAGGCCTGACTATGCACCGAACATGAATTTGTTTTAAGCAAGGCATGCACCGTGTGGTGTTCCAATGCCTTTGACTAACCACAAGATGCACGGACTTCATGTTATTCAGAAGATAAAGTATGCACCGAGTAGGGATATGCAGTCCAGGCAGGAGCTGCACCAAGATGACAAAAGGAAGTACAAGACAAGGCTTGCACCGAGATGTATTTGCACTGAGATGAAGGAACGACTAGCCTGACCAATGCATTCTGGTCAAGAATTGCACCGACTCAAAAATTTCACCGACCTCAAGAGGTGAGATGCAGAGACAGAGTATGCACGGACCTTAATGCTCACGACCTAGAGAAATGCCAAGGACAACATATGAATAGCAAAACATGTGCATGACCAAGGACTTGCACCGAGGCAAGTACTTTATGTGAAAGATGCAGAACTAGCACTGACTCAATATGCATTAAGCAAAAGAGCGAATAATATGTAATGCACGGACCTGAATGATGCTATTAGCACATACCCCCTCCATGCTTAGAAACAAATAAATGTGCCGTAAAAGAACAAATTGATCTAGAGAGAAAAACAAATTGATTTATAGTGTGAGACATCATCAAAACCGTAGGGATGCAACACTCCCAAGCGACTGCGCTGAAGCCTGCCGCACGCGAGCACGAGTGGCGCATTTCACAATGGTCGACAGCCGCCTATACATGCGATCACTTTCATCCCCATTGTTAAAGTGCTTATTCCCTACGGAAGCCAAGCAAGTTGTACAAGAGGTACACGAAGGGCTTTGCGGAAGTCACGTAGGAGGGCGAGCACTCGCACGGACACTAATCCGACAAGGATATTGGTGGCCTACTCTGCAACAAGACAGCCTTGATTACGCCTGGAGGTGCCCTCAATACCAAAAGTTCTCCAACCTGCACCACTAGCCAGCTACGCTGTTGCACGCCCTGATGGAGCCTCGCCCATTTGCTCGGTCGGGGTGGATATACTGGGCCCCTTCCCCGAAGCCCAAGGGAGGAAAAAGTTCCTTATAATTGCCATTGACCACTTCACCAAATGGGTCGAGGCAGAACCGTTAGGAAAAATCACAAGCAAAGCAACTTGGAAGTTTGTGCTCCTGAGCGTCATCTGCCGGTTTGGATCCCACAAGTCCTCACGACCGACAACGGCAGACATTTTGCAAGTGCTGCCTTCTAGGAAAAGTGCTCGGAACTGAGGATTTGGTACCACTATACCTCGGTGGGACATCCCCAGACAAATGGGTTAGTGGAGAACGCCAACACGACGCTCCTCCACGGTATCAAGACCCATCTGGAACAAGCAGGCGACTCATGGATAGATTCCATCCCAAGCATTTTGTGGGCACACCGGACCACCACCAGAGCCGCCACGAGGGAAACACCCTTCCACCTGGCATACGGAGCAGATGCGGTCATACTAGTAGAAATATCCAACCCCTCACTACGGGTTGGGCATTTTGATGAGGCCAGAAACAACAAGGCGATGCGAGAAAATCTGGATCTGCTCGAGGAAGACAGAGCGCGCGCCCAAGTAAGACTCATAGCCTATCAACAGAAGCTGGCCCAGTACTACAATGCTCACGTAAAAGAACGGCACTTCCTCCCCAGAGACCTAGTACTACGGCGAACAAGCGTGGCTGACCCCAGAGCGGCCATGGGAAAGTTCGCGCCGAATTGGGAAGGCACGTACAATGTGGTAGAGGTGCTCGGCAAAGCAGCGTACAAGCTAGCAACGCTGGGGGGGCGAGAGATACCAAGGACATGGAATTCTGTAAATCTCAGAACCTTTTACCATTAGAAAAATCTTCCTTGACAGTTGATCAAAAGCGTTTCCAGCTGAGGCTCAGAAACTATGGTGGCTTACGAGCCCCCAAGAGGCAAGCACTTATCCTCCCTCGAAAATAATGGCAGCAATCAAGCTTCCAAGGGGGCAAGTACTCCTGTTACCCCAGAAATCATGAGAAAAGATTTTTCCCCCTAAGGGAAAACATACGCTCATTCGAGGAAACAACTACAGTACACCATGGGCTCAAAGCGATGGCGTATGCTCGCGACAGAGTGAAGTTGGGAATGGTAGATCTGTTCGCTCTCACAAACTCACCACACGCGTAGAAGTCTTCCACCAAGAGGGACGCAATAGTACAATTACGAACTAAGGGATTTTTATTCTTTAGTCCAAATACAAACCGACGACCTCATGCGGCCAACATACAAGACAGACTAAAGCTACGGTGGCATCACGACCATTCTAATATTCAACCTCCGGACCCCGACGTAGTCGCTGCCCAGGTCGAGCAACCTGTCAGCGATCACTAAAGCAACTTTGACAGACACGTCACCTTCCGGTACCACCGCTTATAAGGAAGTGGACCAAATGGAGAGTCATCCGCTCGAAGGCCTACACCAGGAAAGGGGCTTGAGACCTTCTCCTCTGAAGCCATAACTTCGCGTAGATCCTACAGCATCGTGTCGGCACCGCAAGGATGAAGATGGACGACAAGGCCCACCCATTATGACAGCAGGCCTACCCACTATCACTATTATTTACTAATAAGAGACGCCTTCCTCCAGTAGCGGAAGACGCCCCGTTATGCTCCTGTAAACTAAGAAAGGAGATTGTTAAAGGACATGAATGCACCACAAGACAAAGAGCAGATTGAAGAAGAAAAGCTTTTTATAAGCAGGGGGTGAGGAATACAAAGAAGTTACTCATCCCCTTAGGGATGGAACTTGTCTGATTCAAGGGATAGGATCCCCTTGCCAGAGTACAAGCGATTGACCTTCTCTAAGGCCTCCCGCCAGCCAGCCAAATAGCCTTGCTTGTAGTCCTCGGAGGCGCCTCCGCCGCTGCTCTCCCCTGGCGTCGGCCATGCCAGCCACGGCATTGACAACGCTTCCTTCCGGAAGCACAGACGTTTGCGGGGGACCTCGTGTGGCGGGACCCCATCATCAGATAAAGAGCCAGACTTCTCTGACGACATCTTGCAGGAGCTTCTTCTTCCTAGCCCAGTAGACCCAAGATGGTCTAAAGGCTTAACGAGGGTCGCTACTTATAGGAAGGAGCGAAGTTCCCAGAAAGAGGAAGGAGACTTTCCGCCTCTTCGACTTCGTAGAAATCAAAGCAGCGGATCCTGAAGATCGCATCCTCTAAGCGTAACTTCCGAGGCGCCACTCTGTATCCCTAGGAGATCTATGTGCAAACCAAAAAGGCGAGATATGTGGCAGACCCTAGAGGCCCCAGAAGTTGCGAAGAAAAAGGAAGTCTTCATTTCAAACAGAAGAAGCTTACAGAGTACGGGAATGATGGCCCCGGCAGAAAAGGAAAGTGAAAACAAAAGGAAGAAACGGCGAGCATTCCCTAAGCACTCGCCCCAGCATGGTCCCCCCCAGCGGCAACCTCTGGAGGCGATGGGTAGGCCCCAGTGGCTCGCCTCCCAGTGCTCGACTCTCCCTCCTGCTCCTCGGCTCCTGACCCCTCCTCGCCAAGCTCCTCATCGCCATCACTGGCCTCAGGAGCTAACGACGTCAGTGGAGGGCGCAGAGGAGGCACCGGCATGCCCAGGCTCTCGATCGCAGACTGGAGAGCCGCCTCCCAACCTTCCTGGAAGCCTCGGTCCCGAGCAGGACTGTAGACATGCAGGGCAGCAACATTAAACTCGTCCTGGTAAGCCGAGGATGAATGGAAGCGCTCCACCGCCTCCTCGGCTTGCGCCTCCTCTTCCTGGGCTTTAGCCTCGACAGCCTCGGCCCGAACCGCTAGCTCCGCCAACTGGGCCTTTGCTGCCTCAGCTCAGCTAGTCGCCTCCCGGAGGGACTCCTTGCCAGCCTGGACCTGAGCACAGAGGACATCTCAGTCCATCAAAGCGTCCGCCAAAGCCTTCTCCTATTGCTCGACCAGCCATCTCAGTCTGGCGAGCTCGACCTCGTCCTCCGCCCAACGTCGCTGGAGCTGGTCGCGCTGAGCCATCAGCCCCACCTGCGCGGCCTGGCTGGCCTCTAGCTCCCGCGCGACGCCAACCGCCACAAGCCAAGTACCCTGGCAAACGAAACTAAGTTCTTTGCCGTCAGATCGACCAACTCGTCATGGACCCCAAAGCCAAATTCCCCAGTCCAGTCCCACGATTGCATGGCCTTGTCCGTAAAGGTGGTTGCCTCCACCCAAAGGGTAGACTTCAAGATGGGCTCATCTAGCGACAAGAAGCGGGGTCCTGAGGGGGCGACGGACGGCAGGAGGCAAGCCCTCACCTCCTCCCAACTAAGCGATGTGTCCTCCAGGGCAGGAGTCTTGCCCTTATCAGGCGCCCCTCCCGTAGGAGCAGGCGCAGGGGGGACGGCCACAGGCTCCTTGGTCGGCGACGGCGGGGGAGGAACTTCAGGTGGAGGAGGAGCCTCCGATGGTGATGGCGGCAGAGCCCGACTCTGGACTGAAGCGGGTACCCTCCTCCTCTTGTTCTGAAGATGCTAGCTGTCCAGCGCCGCTAGCTCATCCAGGTTCACCTGGATATGCCCACCGCCAGGCATGGTGGATCCTGCTTCGGCGACACTCGCAACCTCCTAGGAGATACCCCTCCGAGCACTGGACCCGCCACAAATCGCGGGGGCCGCAAACGAGCCCTCCCCTGGGAGAGCCGCGGGGAGCGGATACGGCAAGCGCCCCGGCGCTAGAGCAATAGCCTCCTGAGGAGCGGCGACGGTCACCTAGTCAGTGCCCGACTCTACGTGGTCAATGGGGGTAGGAGCGCACCGCGGCAACTCTACCGTCTCGTACCGCAGCTCAAATGACTCCCGCACTCCTGCAAGACAACAAAAAGGAGTCAGCTCAGGCGAGCAGATGACCCGGCGCGACCAGTGGAACAGCAAAGGCATTAAACTGAGGCAATGGGGGGCTCAACCCCAACTCCCTTAGCACCGCCGGAGTCAGCACACCGTCAGCATTAGGGAGGGGATAATGAAGAAGGGAGTTAATCACCCTCGTCTCCTGGGCGATGGAGGTAGGCTGCCTATCCTCCCAGATGGGACGGAGACCCCGAGTGAAGCGCTAGTCGCTCGGGTGGTTACTGCCCCGACCTTGGTGATGAAGACGAAGCACTCAGTCCAATGCTTGATGTGCGACACCGCGGAAGTAACCTGAACCAGGACCCGATCCTTCCGGGCCTTGAAATAAAAAGTGGACGGATCGGCAGGACAGGCCTGAGCGCTATAGAAATGCCGGAAGAGAAAGTATGTGGGATCAACTGAGGCTCGGCGGCAGACATAACCAAAGCCACACAGGATGCGCCAGGAATTGGGAGACATGTTCCCTGGAGATAGACCGTAGCGTTCTAGGACGAATTCAAAGAAGGGGTGAACAGGGAGACGAAAGCCCACCCTGAAGGATTCTATAGGGACTAAGAGACCACCGGGTGGGCGACCCCATAGATCCTTGTCGACGGCAGGGAAGGTAATGTCAAAGTCTGAAGGAATCTGGAAAGCCTGCCGGAGGCCATAGACGACCCTATAAGCGACTAAAGGAGGTGAACGGGGGCGACTTGGGTCGGCACCCGACGTGCTCGGGGCTCCCCCACTACCAGCTCCCACCTCCCCGGCGGAAGAGCTGGACCCAACGTTGAGGCGCCTCTTGCATGGCACCATGAACCCAGGAAACAGGAGGAGGAAGAAGACCCTTACCAGGTCAGTGGAGAAGATGACGACGAGTGCGGCAGGTGACGGAAGAACAGATGGGGGTCTAAGAAAAGCCCTATGGCAGTTCTTATAGTCTCCCAAGGCAGAACGACCACTTCGAAGCCCAAGGTTAGGTGAAAAGGCGCCCATCGCTATCACGGTACGACTGCCAGGCTCAGGCACCCGTTCGAAACCCGCGCTCCCAGACAAAAAGACTTGCGTCATGATTACGGGCGTGGCGCCTGCCACCACCGAATGCGCCTTGCACGCCAAGCATGCAACTGGGATCACTGGTTCGAGCAGCACGAAGAGTTCATCCTCGGGATCATCCCTCGAACACACTCTCTGAAACTCAACTCTCAGCTCTCGAAAAAGTGCTTGGCAACTGAGAGTAGGGGGCTAGTGAGGAGGGTAAAATCAGCTCGACCCATGTAAGGCCCGATTTCGCCAGGCCCATTCGGGCCCACGATCTACAACGCACCTAAGAGCGCCCAACAGCCGTGGCCCACAAAGGCACGGCCCACTACGGCTCAACATCAGATTAGACAGCACGAAGGGCCCTGGCCCAAGCGCAATGACTGTCGGAGGAGTCTCCGACGATCGACCGTTACCCCCCACGACTCTGGTCTCGACTCCACCAAGGGCGAGCACGCCCCACGGGCGCCGTAAGACTCGCCCAGAAATCGACCGACGCCGGGATAACTGCCCCTCAACGGGAAACTCCCGCCACGATCGTAGGGAGTGTTATCCCACGACTTACTCCTTTCCCTCTAAAGGGATCGGCCACCTCCACCAGGACAACCCCCTATAAAAGGGACCTCGACAGAGAACAGTGGGGACACGCTGAATCTCACCAACAAATGCCCACAGAGAAGCAAGCAAGAGAGCTACTCATCCTGCTACTAGAGAGGTCACGACTGCTCATTCCCTGAAGAGAATCCATGCGACGAGTACTCATCTGGAGGACCTACACGTCTCTCAGATCTCCTACTGCGACCTCTATTCTCCTCTATCTCTCCTACTCTTCTCTCTACTTCACTTAAACCGTTGCTGACTTAAGCATCAGAATGTTGTCCCCTGTGATAGCGCCCCGGACTCCTTCTGACGCCTTCCTCTCTGATGTTTGCAAGCTTCCACGAGTGCCAGACGGTCCTCCCCGATAAATAAATAGAGAAGTGTGGTACGCAGGCTAGAGATTATTTTTCTGCCTCTACACACACTAATTCGTTGTGAGGTCATTTTGTGTGTCATAAAATAATAATGTAAAATACCCGTTTTTGAAATGGCTAGTTTCAAAATCCACGAAAATAAAGCTCCTGATTTTAAAATCAGCGATTTCAAAATCTCCAGTTTTGATTTCTGGTGGTTTTAAATCGGTTAAAAAAAGGTGCCACAGAGGGGTCAACAGGATTTGAAGCCCAACAATTTACAGCACCCCAAAACATTTTATAAAAATCTTCAAATAAATCCAGGTTAAGAGCCACACGTTCTACCATACAGGTAGCAACGAGACCCAACTAAGTTCTAGTGTCTGCAGACTAAATCTAAGCAATTCTCTAACACCTAACACCCTAAAAAAAGGATGATTCTTGTTCGTCGTATACCCAGAAAAGATGACATAGATTACCAGTTTTCTTGGTTTTTCATTTATTCTTTTCTCTGCCATCATTTTTAATAATTCTCAAATTTGTTATGTGGCGCCAATTCATTTTGCCCTTCCAATTTGGCCTTCCTTTGCAAATAGTCTACTTTATTCCAGAAAGAAGTAGCAGAGAAAGATGGATCAAAGGGTTATTGGAAGAAAAGTGCATCACCCTAGATCGTAACACCATTCTGCATATCCCCCACTATAAACCACCTTTCCTTAGAGGAACCATTTAAAAGGAAGTCTAGGCACGTCAATATCATTTAAACTTTACCCTTGAAGAACACAAGCTCGATATATAATAATCTTGAGCACAAATCCTTCACTCACCTCCAAGCATGCAATTTGAAGAAAGCGTATCAGCATAACAATATTTAACATCAATAGTATGTGCTTCTCATTTACATTCAACAAGAATCATTCACTTGTCAGTATTGGTACATGATTTTCATCACTCAGGAAATCAAATAAGGTAGCAGAAAGACCACCATACCACACTGGCAACTACATTGATATTATTCGAAAGAAAGCTACAGTGTCATGCCAAACTTAGCTTGGCATACCATGCTTCTCCCACCATCTGATCTGAAGATCGCATGGCAACCCAGGTTGATGTCCCAGTGTTTGGAGCACTGAACTTAAATTTGGGTTTCTAAAAGGTCAATTTAATATTCACCAAAGATCTTCAAATTGGATGGCAGAGATTAAGTTTGGCATGACATTGTAACATTCCTCATATTATTCAAGCTCAACCCACTAAACAAACTAAAATCACCTGTATGAATCAGGCCCATGGAAATCATTTCAGGTTGGTTCAAGCATTAAGACCACGCCATTAAAAAAAAACTCAGAAGTATAATCCACCATATATACACTAAAAGGAAACACTGAGATAACTGGAGAAAAGACCGCAGAACCAGCATACCTTTACAGCAACAAAAATCCATTTAATTAACTTTCAAGTCAGCCAGCCATGCATGAGTTGACAGATACATCTCCTCAGTGGGAAACAAACTATCACTTAATGTCAGGTAGATCCCTGATGAGATAACCGTGTCACAGAGGATGCTAACTTCAAATTATTCAAGGTAATCAAGTGTTGTGCCTTACATTGGGCACATTCAAAACATTGTCCCCATCCGTCAAATCCTTTGTGATAATCACTAGCATACATGGTAACAAAAATGTCATCTTTTGATTTTATTAAAAAGCTCCAAGTCTCCCTACAGCTTAGACAAAAGCCACGTTGGAGTTACTGCCCACCAAGGAAAAGTTTTCCATATTACCTACTTCAATCACCATGCTTACAGATCATCACGGTTCTCTTTCCTCTACTATCGAGTCTCTGTGTCTGAAAGTGGTTTTGATGCCTTCTTCTGGGTTATGCCTCTTGGGAATTGCAATCAGGGGGTGGGCTGTTTGAGTTCATTGAATTTACAGTGTACTTTGGTTTTGGTTTTGTTCGGTTCTTATAATACCATACATGTGAGAGGCTTAAAGGTTACAACACTACATATATGTGATGATTTCATATTTCCTTGTGGATACATGGTACCGGCCCAACAAGAGAGAGAATCATATTTCAGTTCAAGGCTTTTGGATCAACCTCAGTGACATATAGTGCAAGGCACTCTATTGAAAAAATAGAAGAAAATGGGTGCAAGGTAAACAAGCTACTCCAAGCACGCCAATGCAAGAGTGGAAGAAAATGAGTGCAGGTGACAAAGCTAATCCAAGTTCCAGATATATGCAGCGAAGCTCCATCACTATCCAAGCTGAGATATGCTTGCATGGGAACACGGCAGCCTTCCCATCACAAACAGCAGCATAGTGGTCTTCTTTCTTGCCTCCTCGGAGTTATCATCAAACTTGTGACTGGAAATATTTTTGCTAGAGGTTAAGCATATAACTTTCAGATTACACTTCACCCTGTTCATAGACCATGGAGGGACATGGGACATCTCAGCTACTGTGGATCCCCCCGTCATCTCCAATTCCACTGCTGTCCAGGATTTTCGGAGTCAGGCCATTCCCTCCATTCATATTCTGCCATTTGCACTCAGATTTCCAAATACTTGCAAAAACGTGGACATTGACACAATCTCATTTGTTTGCAACAACATTTATTCCACTTTTGTGAAAATCTATTTCAGGGTTATCCCTGAAATTTAATACCAGTGTGTTTACAAATGTAGTTCTAATACCCTTGAAGGAAAGTGCAATTACCATCCTAAGATTTTTGGGAGAAGACATTTGCACCATGTTTTTTGAAAGTAAAATGCAGGGTTATGCAAGTAGATAACCAAAAAAATTTGCCCTTCACTGAAAAGGAGGAAAAAAGGGGGAAAATAAGGTCTACAGGCTAAGACAAACTATAGAAGTAAAATTATTTCCAGGAAGTAAAGAGGCTAACCACCAAATAAGTATGAACTAGATAATAATCTTTTCATCAGCTCCAAGCTGAGAGAATAACTAGTAGAAATTGGCAAATGAAAGGCCATCTGACCATTATCAAAAATCTTCAAATACATCCAGCTAAAAGCCACATGGTCTAGAATATGAGAATGCAATAGGATCCCACTAAGTTGTTAGTTGTCTGTGATCCATATCTAAACAATTCTCTACCACCTAAATCCCTAAGAAGGTGATGATTCTTATTTGTTACTAATAACATCTTCAAAAGGAATGTTACACTCCATCATCATCTTCACCATTTACGATACTGCAAAGGGTCCACAAGGATATTACAAATCCAAACCTATACAACCTGACTGATTACCTATAATATATGCCTCCTTTGAGGCAACGGGAGTGAGAAAGGATACAGAAGCAAAGATGTCTCATTCATGTTTTTATGAAACTCATCTACATTCTCTGTCTCAAGACTCTTTATTTTTAAATTATAAAAATATAGTAAATTCTGAAACTCAGGGCTGCAAGGTATCCTCTGGAACAGGGTGTTATGAATTTCATCAAAAGTTATGTTCATTACAAAGAGAATATCCCCAGTACGCTGTCATGATGCCAGATATATTACAATTTTACTCCAAAGTCTATCAACCAGTGAATGTAGAGACAAAGTAATGGCAAATGTATATCAAGCCATAATGTAGCATAATTATACGATGCAACTGATTTTCAATGAGCAAACCAATGCTAACTTTAACAAAAATGGGTAGCCAAGTGTGAGCTGAAACAATGAATCTATCAGTAACCAAAAGATCTTGATTCACTCTTGAACAGGGAAAAAATAATTAGTAGTATGTATTAAACCAAAAAGGATAAAACATATGCATCCATTTTTTAATAATATAGCATATACTGTCCAAATAATTTCAGTGACATTTTTTAAAGAACAGAAATTGGATATCATGATGGAAGAAAGAATAAGGTAAAGACAAATGTCTACCCATTAATTTCAAAGATCCTAACCACATGGCCCCCCATTTCCCTTGAAGTTACAAGTTGATGAAAAATCTGAGAGGACACAGCGAAGGATTCACCTAAAGGTACAAATGTCAGATGCTAAAAAAAAGGAAAGAGAAAACATGTCACATGTATGCTGAAAGAAAATGTCATGGGTAGAAGCTACTCTGCATGCCTCTGACAAGGCCAGCATAGTTTATATACAAAGGATGAACAGGCCAAATGGAGTGCTTTGGGCCTACTTGAGCTTCAACATGCATTGTACATCCTCTATCTGATTGTCACAAACTTATTTGTTCCATGTTTGGCCCAATGACTCTTCAAGTCAATTGGATTAGCGAGGTTATATCCTTCACCTACAAGCTTCTCCAACACCTTCTTAAATGCCCCGTGGCTCATCTTGCGCCCTGCTATCCGTGCACCCCGCTTCTTTGTACTCATTGGAAGTGGGTAAACAGACATGTTTGTGGTGCAGCATGCTGACTGCCACCCACCGATGCCCCACCTGTAGCACTGTTGAGGAGTGCCAGTGCAGGAGCAGACCGGTGTAGGAAGTTGTGAGATATCCAAATCAATTCCATTGATGACCACCCCAGCACTCCTCTGTACCCCTTTGGCACGCAATACAGAAGAGTTGCTATCATTATTCATCCCATCCTTCTGCACGGGGGCTTTCTTTGGTTTCTTTGGCTTCGGCACCTTGTTCGGGTTTATTTCCTGTGTCCTTTTCTTCCTGGGAGCACCGACCTTTTTGACACTACCAGAATCATTTGCGACTGGAGGGTTGTCATTCTTGGGTGATGGATCAGGCTGCGCCAGCATCTGAAGGGTGTACGGATTGCTTTGGGCGTGGACATCATGGGGAATGGCATAGTTAGGATTCATGGCCAGTCCATGGAGCGTCTTATTGTTATCACGATGGTGATACATCCAACTCTCCCGCAGGTACTCCATGTGGACAGAGGGCTCCTGCACGGTGCAGTCGCACTGGAGAAGCGGCGCCCCGTTGTGGAGGACGGGCTTCAGGTCCCTCTCGCCAGCTGCCGACATGAGCTGCAGGCTTAATCCTCCCTTCATCTGGGGCTGTTCATAGTATCCTCCCCAGTGCCGCATGCCCAACCCGCCATTGTCGTCCATGTGAGGATACCACTAAGAAAGCTTCTGAAGATACAGAAAGGACCGGGGGAAATGGAACTGTGCAGGTGGCCCCAAGATGTGATCTTTCTGGCGATCCCGTTCAGCCCATGTACCGTACTTCGTCCTCTTCCAAACTCTACTGCAACAGGAACACGGTTGAGATCAGCGTGTTAGGCGCAGAAACAACAAAATAACGGAATCACAGAGCGGAAACAGAAAAGATCAAGAGAGGAAACAGCCAATTTAAAGAAGAAACACAACAAGCCAACAAACTATGAGAAAAATAGATCGGGAACGAATTATGAGGACGCAGCGAGCCCACAAGAAGCAGGAAACTGTGCAATGTGTCCCCAAGATGTTATCTTTCTGCCGATTCCGTTCAGCCCATCAACAGCATTCTTTCCTCTTCCACACCCGCCTGAAAGGCGACCCATCGTTGTTGTCGAAACCATGGGGGCGGAAACAGAACAAATAAAGAGAAGAAACATCAAATATCGAAGAAGACAGAAGGAACATAAGGAATCAAACAGCAAGAAATAGAAAGAGAGAGATCTGAAACAAGCCCTCGAGCGAGAATACAGATCCGGAGGACAACAGAAGCCGCGCGGGCATCTTGCGATGCCCACCGGCGGACGCCCGGCGATCTGCATTTTTTTTTCTGGAAAGAGACCGCAGGATTCCTCGGAGATCCGAGGTGCGATCCCCGTGTGTGCGACGCGGAGGGGCGGGACGGGAGAGCGATTTTCAAAGAAATGGGGCGGTAGGAGGGAACATGCAAATAAAAAAGCCTTCCATAATAAATATGTCGAGGAGAAGAGGAGAGAGAACAGAGCACTTACTGAGGAGAGAGAAATGGCGTCTCTCTAGGGTTCTTTGCCGCCGTGACGTAGAGAGAGACAGAGAGAGAAAGAGAGCGATGGGGAAGATTAGAGAGAGAGAGAGAGGAGGAAAGGGAAATAGACAGATGGGAGACGGGGAGGGAGGAGAGAGAGAGAGGGACCGGAAATTAGAGAGAGAGATGGGAGATTGGAGAGAGAAGAAACAGAGAGAGGGCGGCGGGGCGAGAGAGAGAGGAAGGGTGAGAGAGATGGGAAAGGGGCGGCTTCAGAGCCCATATTATTTGGTCAAAGGATGTTGTTGACTTTTCATATACACGTCTTTTACAAAAATGATTTACAGGTTACCGCTTTAAGAAATATATTTGTGTGAGTACCGTTGATTTGACTAACTAATAGTAATACCCATTACGGAGGATCATTGTGGCTATGTAAAATGGCAATATTTAAATGCATTCCTTATAGTGATAAACGACACAAAAATTTGGACAAAACGTATGTTATATTGTAAATTGTTCATGGTTTGCTGTCTCGGAGCGATCCGTCTCGGCCCGCACGACCCGACTCGAGCCAGGCGGGCGGTGGGACACACGGGTTGAGAGTCGTGGCTGAGACGCACTGGACCGCATGGTCCCGTGTGTCCCGTCGCGTACCGGACCGGTCCGCTGTGGGCCCGATCTGGTACGTGCGGGTCGGCATGCTGGTGCCGATTCGCCCATTTAACGGGCCGGGCCGAGGCGTTGCAGAGGCATCGAAGGAGGGCGTGCAGCGGTGGCTTGCGGCGGTGGACGGCGGTGGACGACGGCTCTAGGCGGCGAGAACCGGCCATCAGAGGTAGGTGGTCTCATTTTAATTTTTTTTTTATTAAATGGGGAGGGTGGCCGGTGGGGCGCCGTGGGAGGGCGGTGGAGGGCAGAGGGGGACGGATCTGGCCGGTTGGGGACGGATCTCGCCGGTGGGGGACGGCGGAGGTGGGGGTGGGGTAGGGGGCGCCAGTGGGGGACGGGGAGGGGGTGGCGGAGGTACATGCGGTGGTGGGGAACGGGGACGGGGTGGGGCAGGCGCTCTGGCGCATGTGGGGGACAGGGAGGGGGTGGGGGAGGTGCAGGTAGTCAGTGGGGGACGGGGAGGGGGTGGGGGAGGTGGGGCCGTGGTGGGGGCTCTGGTGGGGGACGGGTGGGGGTGGGGAGGTGTAGGCGGTGGCGCTCTAGCGTCTGTGGGGGACGGGGAGGGGGTGGGGGAGGTGCAGGCAATGGGGCCATGGTGGGGGCGCCGGTGGGGGACGGGGAGGGGGTGGGAGAGGTGGGGGTAGGCCAGGGAAAATAGTGTGGGGTTAAAAAATTTTAAAAAATTTATAATATGTGAATTATTAATTAAATTAAATATAATTTTATAGTGATAAATATTTGAGAAATAATTTTAATATTGTAGATAAATTTATATATGGTAAATTATATTTGATGGTTCTATATAAAATTTAGTTTGTGTAAACATTGTAGATATAATTAAGATGTATTAAATAATGTATTTAGTTGTAAATGTTGTAGAATTACATTTATTATTTTTATTAAAATAATATTTTTAACAAAAATTGTAGATTTAATTTAGATGTATTAAATAATGTATTTAATTTTATATGTTGTAGAATTAAATTTATAATTTTCATTAAAAAAAATTTGTAACAAAAGACGTAGATTTAATTTAGATGTATTAAATAATGTATTTAGTTTTACATGTTGTAGAATTAAAATTATTGTTTTCATTAAAATTATATTTGTAACAAAAAATGTAGATTTAATTGAGATGTATTAAATAATGCATTTAGTTTTACATGTTGTAGAATTAAGTTTATTATTTTTATTAAAATTGTATTTGTAACCAAAATTGTAGATTTAATTTAGATGTATTAAATAATGCATTTAGTTTTAGGGGTTGTAGAATTAAATTTATTATTTTCATTAAAATTATATTTGCAACAAAAATTGTAGATTTAATTTAGATGTATTAATTAAATTATTTAGTTGTAGATATAGAACAATGAAATTTCATATTTTAGAAATAATTCACAGATGCTAAATTTGATTCGATGGTTGCAAGTAGAATTTAATGTAGATGTATTATTTAATGTTTTTAGTTGTAGATGTTCTAAATTTAAATTTAATGTTTCGAATAATTTTATCTTTTGTAAAATATATTCGATAGTTGTATGTAAAAATTAATTTTTAAACAAAAAATAAAATATTTATAATTTATATTAGTTCATTATCAAATTTTGTGATATTTATAATTTGTATTTCTTAAATTTAGGAGATATATTTAAGTACGCTAGGGCTCCTAAGGAACGTCCAAATGACATTGGATGGTCCCACGGAGTTATGTTGGATGGCAACCGTAGGTGTTGGCGTTGCAACTACTGTAAAACAGAACACCGGGGAGGAGGTGTGTCTCGGTTGAAGAAGTAATTGACAGGAGGAGCCAGTGCGGGATACTCTGAGGTTGCTGGATGTACCCATGTGCCTAGAGATGTGAAACTTGCAATGGTCAGACACCTGCGGGAGAAGAGAGTTGAGATGCAAGAAAAGGAAAAAAAGAAGAAAAGAGATGAAGCGGTAGTTAGCCGAAGAGCAAGCGGCAGCGACGAAGATGAATGCGCATGGACACCCAGTGACGAAGACCTACAAGCGTGTACTGACCAGCCTAATGTGTATGTCATGGTGAATGATCCATACGAAGCGTATGTCACGGTGAATGATCCATACGAAGCGTAGTTTCGTGAGGCAGTACGTCAGACTAGGGAAGAGGCAAGACATCCCGAGGAGACGAGAGTGCGAAGTCACGAGACGGCAAGGACCGGAGCATCAGGGAGTGGTGGTTCATCGACGAGTCAACAACCACAGGGCATGAGGAGTTTCTTCACTGGTGACTCGGGTTCACAAAGAAAAAGGACACAATCGATCAACATTGAAGATGTGGAGCCCGGTGCACTATCCCGAGAGCATGGCAAGCAAACGAGGATGGATGATGCATATGGCCAGAAGGGGCCTAAATGGAAACTTGGACAGGCTGTTGTAAAATGGTGGCACCACGCGGGTCTACCTTTCAATGTGGCCAACAGCCCTTATTACAAGCCAATGTTTCCGGAAGCACAAGGTTCGGCATGTGCAGATGGATGCAAGGAGAGGAGAGAGAGATTACGACCTAAAAGATGTTGTGTACTTGCGAGACGATGCTGACCATATGGTTTCATGGGTTGCAAGAACCACAACTGAGTGTGGTGGGGCAGAACTTGACGAGGAGGGCGAAGAACTAGGCGAATCACCACGACCTAATACTTTTCTCGCAGCAGCTGTGCAACAGACAGTGGGGGAGGGAGATGACATCAATGTGCAGATGGTTGGAGACGAGTCAGCAACGAGACGTGATGACGAAGTTAATTTGGATGAAGACCTCATCATTGGGGATGGAGACACATCGTATGCGTATGATGATACAGCATGGGAGCGATTGATGCAACCTCCAACAATTCAGTGTCCACCGCCAGCTCAAGTGAAATAATATATACAAATCGAATCGCATATTTGATTAGAGAGCGTAGACATATATCTATGTATGATGATGTAAGAAATATATTACAGGGCGAGCCGACAAATGAACAATGGTCCCGGGTTGCTGCACCGCGGCATTCAATATCTACGGAACCCTGAAGGTTATCCACTTCTAGAGAGGCTAGGGGGAGTTTATTATTTAGAGATGTGAAATTATATTGACATATGTACATTTATATGCTGTATTTCATTGCTAATTGAATATATGATCCTTTCAATTGTGTAGCCTCTGGTAGCATCCAAACAACCATCTCAGTCTGCTGCCTACGACGCTCAGCATCTAAGGCATCTAGTCAGTCGTCTCAGGTATACATATAGACTTACACAGTACAAAGTAACTTGAATGATTATCTAACAGAGCGTCTGCTTCTCAGGCATCCAGAGGGACACAACATGTAGCAGAGAAGCCGCCGCCTGCTCCACAGAAGAAAAAATCTGATGACCCATTATTTGTGCAGATGGTTACATATTTTCAGTCTCATCCATATGTACCTCCACCCACTAGGATAGAGTTAGATTATACGGGTCATCAGTCTCATGTATCTGATTCTGATTGAGATTCGGGATTCACTGATGACTCAGATGAGTGAGTTTTGACATTTTGTACTTCATGACTAGAGTTGAATGATGTCATTATTATGACTATATTTACTTTAACATATTAAGGGAGTTTTTTATCTCTTTAAATAAGATGTTTATTTAAGATGTGTAATATGTTATTTTTATATAATTAATTATGTGTAATTTAGTATGGATCTATTATAAAAAAATAACTCTACATTCTAATATTATTAAATGAATATACCATTTATAATTTAAATAAAATTTAAATAAAATTTTATTTTTAAAAAATAAAAGTTAAAAAATTAAAAAAATCAAAAAATCGCGTCGTCTTGCCAAGCGGACCGGGTCGCTGGGCGACCCGGTCGACCTGACCAGTCCCGGGCCGTGACCGGGTTGCTCGGGTCGGCAAACCCTGATATTGTTATCAAGGTTTGCCGTCCCGGTCACGGCCCGGGACGGTACCATCCCAGTCCGTCTCGGTCCATCCTGTAAAATGTCAAAATAAAAAATGACTATATATATATAATATATATATAATAATATAATAAAATTCTTAGTTCAATTGGTTAAGTGATTTGTGCACTTTGTTTAAGATGTCTTGGGTTCAAATCTATTGAACCCTTAAGATTTTGAGTTTTTTATATGAAAATCTTAAAAAGAAATCAAAATAACACATGCAATTGGTGAGTTTCGAACCCAAATCACTCCCAAACTAATGAAGACACTTAACCATCTTACATATATAATATTTTATATTTAAAATATAATATTTAATATATTAAGCAACCCGGTCACGACCCACGGCCCATGCGTCCCGCCCCCCGGTTGGGACGGGTCGTGCAGGTCGGGCTGTCCCAAACCGGTATTACAAACCCTGATTGTTATAATTAATACTTGGAGGAATTAGGGCAAAAAAGTGAGATGTTGTGTTTGCCAAGACAGTTGGCATCGTCTCTATGCTCATCCATGTCTTTCCAATGGAGACATCCCCTATTCTTCTGGCTCATATTTTATTCTTACTGTTTATTTGGAGGTTGGCTCAATGGGATAAGTTTATCTGAGAGTATGATATTTCAAAAAATAGATCATTTTATTTTGATTGGGGGATAAGATAATCTAAGATATTTTCTCAAGAAGTGTGAAAATTCTTAACTCCTCTTCTACCGTTTTCTTAGAACAACCTATCCCACTCTTAACCCTGATAAGAGTCCATATATCCTAACCTAGGCGGAATACTTTGTACGGGCACCCAAATCAATTAAGATGGATAAGACTGGGATATCCACCCGTATTCTCCAAACAAACATGAAACTTTTTCTTTATTCCCTTGCTGCATCCTTGGTAGCACTTGGCATGTCTATGCTCAGTTTGTAGGGGTGAATAAAGAAAGAGGAATAATTACAACATCTTGACCTCACTCAAAAAATAAAATAACACTCTTACTCTACTCAAAAAAATTATTATAAATTTTTTGAGTGAGATCCATGCCCCCCTATGTTGCCGTGGGTAAGGTTTGACGAATCGGTACTGTACGACCCGTATTACACATATTAGACTGTACCAACCGATGACTGGTACGACCGATGTATGGTACGCAACCGATACACTATATATATTATTTTAAATATTAAATATCTTCTTTTATAATAAGAATGTCTTTATAGGTTAGTTGGTTGGGGACCTCACATTTGAGTGTGTTCGAAACACGGATTTGGCAATTTTTTTTACAAAATTGTATAACATTTTAGCTAAAAAATTGTTTAAAAATGTGGCATATCTCGGATTCAAACTAAGGATGGGTTGCTTAAATCACATATCACTTAACCAACCGAGCTAGGAAGTGATTTAAATAATTTTATTCTATAACACACATATATATATATATATATATATATATATAATAATAATAATAATAATAATATTCTTTTATCTCGGTACGCAACGGCATTAATCTGTATCGTACCATACCAGTGAAAGACCAGTATGACCGGTACAAACGGGTCGGAAAATCTTGACCGTGGGTCCCAAGTCACCCATCTAACTTGAGACCTACAATAAGAAATAAATTATTTATTAGTCCTTACAAATAAAGACTTTTTTATTAATCCCTCAAATATAATTATTTAGTTTTAGTCCCTGTTGTAGATATATTTTTCTCCTCCTACTAAAGATCAATATGCATCATGAATAGAACAATATGCGATGAGCAAATAACAACGTTCAGAGGAGAACATAAAACAAAAGACCGTGATCGCCACCAGGGTGCCGTACGTGATGGACACGACGTACCTTGGAAAGAGGGGGAGTACTCGCCTAAGTTGCAGCGCTGGAGAGATGAACGGCTCCTGAAGAATCGCCTTACGATGTACGGTCTTACGATAGACCGCCTAAGTGCGCTGCAGAAGGTGCGGGAGGAACTACTACTGAGAGATGAACGGCTTTATGCTGACCGCATTAACAGGAAGAACGGCCCTCACTGAGCCGCACGTACTGTTGAACGGCGAGAATGAAACCGCATAGATCTACCATGCAGTAAGTTTCAAGGGGTCCAACCTCCACCCTCTCCGGCCGGCCAGAGGGGATGGGCCTCGTGCTGATGATTGCTGACCTGCGAAACAACGTAAGAAACACACAGAAAAGACCTAGATTAGAACTAAACAGTGTAGTAAATGCCAAAATGATAAGAGATGAACATTAAGGAATGGAAAGGAGGGTACCTGGGGGGTTTTAAACCCCTAGGGTGACAAAAACGTGGGTGGATGTGTGCATGGTAATGAGGAAGAAGGGAACGCAAAGAAGAAGTGATGCATGCAATGAAGGGAAAGTGATGAAAACTATAAACGAAAAGACTCAAAACCAAACTACTCCCTGAACCGGAGGCTTGTATGGACGTAGAAAGCCTCCCTCCTTGGTGCTAGGTCGCTCAAGAATGCGGCAGGGCTTCGCCGTCGACCAAAATCTCCCCCCCCCCTTTCAAGTCCGGCCATTAGGGTCTATTTATAGAGCCTAGAAAGCCAGCCCCGAAACTAGGGTTTAGAGCCATTTTCAAGTCGGAATTATAAAAAATAAATCATAGATAATATCATTATCTTTCATCCAGTCGAAATGGCATCAAAAATGGTTGATTATCCACGGAGAAATCGGCAAGAGAAGTTAGAGATAAAACCATGCATAAAAGGGATAAAAATCTGTTAAAAATCACCAATCGAAAGGATGAACGGTCTTACGATAGACCGCTCAACCTGATGGGTGGTCCAGTCAAGACCGTCCAACACTGTCGGTGGAAATTCAGAAAACCAGGAAATTAACCCAATTATCGCTCGAGCTGACCGAAATGTCCGCCGTCGGACCCTCCAAGGTGAACGGTTCTAATAAGACCGTTCAAACGTAGGGCGGCCAACAACTAACCGTTTTAACCCTGTCGGTGATAATTCAAGTAATTGGATAATTATCTGAGAAAATTGGCATGCGTAGGACTCTGAGATATAGGCGGTTGGAATAAGCCCGTCCATTGATTTGAACGGGCCTAATAGGGCCGCACAAAAGCCTGTCGGTGAATATTCAGAAAATCCTCAGAAATTAACCAAAATGTATGAACGGTCTATCTTCAACCGCCCTAGTACTGAACGGCTGATGTTGGACCGTGCATGTTTTTGGACACTTGATTTTCATAAAACACGTTCAATTAATCAAAGCCAAGGCCCAATAAGCCCTGAACCGATACGATCTTCACCAAGGAGGGAGACCACAAAAAATGGGCCCGGGACGTGCCACAAAAAATGGCCCGATGGATGATGGACAACTCAGGGCATCACCTAATGGGAGTAAGAGAAACGGCTCAGCTTATCGATGCAAAACGGGTGTCAACAGATGCCCCTCCTTAACGTCCTCTTTGCAGGGGAGCGAGCGGAGGTGAAGCGGAAGTGACATGGAACATGAAGGTGGAGCGAAAATGCAGCGGAGTGGATCGGAAAGGCGGGCGTTAAGGTAAAACGACACCCGTTTCTACCAACAAGGGTCATGAATCTTCGGGAAAACTTTGAATCAATCATACGGAACGATTAAACCAAAAGCAACACCCGTCTGGAGGAACTAAACTAAATGAAACAAATCGACAAGACCAACCTCATGGGGGACACAATCCCACGGTCCAATGAGGGGGCCACAAAAGAAAAATAGGCTAAAGCTCCAGACGTGGTCCTTTCAATCAATCAAACCAAAGCAAACCGATTCAAGAAGACCTTCCAATTCATAGTGGAATTAGTTCTTCTTACTCAAGCATTTGAACATACAGCTGACCATCACTGACGAGACATTCTTCGGGCAAACCATGGGGCATGAGAGCTCAAAAGGGATGCGTATGATGCATGCTGGGCTAAAATAAAAGAAATCGTTAAAACAAATGCGAAGAAAGATTAAAATATAGAATACTCGAGAATACTATTGCTAAGCTGGAAATATCAGAGTCAAGATACCATCCACAACCACAGCGTGCAGGATAGAACCATCCTCCCCATGACATCCCAACTTAACGGCCTATCTGAAGATTAAGTACATGTCCTGGATCATCATCGTTTTTGTTGAAGGGGAACATCAGATCCTGGAACACGTAGATAACCGACTGGTTCTCGAGATAATACAATATAATACCATATAGTAATGCAGTAAGGGATATAGGGATAGAAGGCCATACCTGACTTACCTGTGTAGGCGAAACGGCACGTGAAAGCTTGGATTGCTGTACGTGAAATTGTTAGCAAGCTTCACAAAAATATCAAAATCCATCAATTGAAGTGCAACCAACATTAAAGAATGCACGGTTAAGAACAAACCGCTCCAAGTAGAACGGTTACGGGTTAGCCGCATATATCAGGGAATTTGAACCGACTTAAGAAGCTTACCGTTGAGTATAAACGGTCGGTGGAGAACCGCACAAATCCATGGACAGTCTATCGCTAGACCGCGCAACGTCTGTAACTTTGAAAAAAACAAACCCTTCGTCTCCCTCCACCGTAACCGATGGTGGAGGGAACGAAGGCCAACCCAAGGCCATTCTACCCTTCTCAACCCCTCTCTCTACCTCTCATTCTCCCTTTCGTTCCCTTTCACCCTCTCCATGCGCCAGAAGCACCAAGCGAGACGCTCCGGGATGGCCGGGGAAGAGACAACCACGCCGCCGCCGTCGACGACCGCCGCCGCGGCACACACCGAAGAACGGCCGTCGGAGAGGGTCACACCGTCGCCTGCGGCAGAGGGAGAAGCCGGCGCGATCGTGGCCGTGGAGGAGGTCCCCGCCGTGGACGAGGACGCCGGAAAAGAAGCACCGCCAGAGAAACCGGCCAAAAAACCACGGGACCCCGAGGTAGGTCAAAAAAACTAAACCCCCCCCCCCATTTCCATTTTTCCTTTATTTCGAGCCATGCATGCTAGTTTAGGGAGGTTTAGGGGGGTTTTAGATACCTAGGGGCCGGTTAGGGAGGCCATGGCGGCCTTCCCGCCGGCATGGGGAATGTCCACCGTCGTCGGGGAAGACGATGGTGAACGGTTCAATAGAAACCGCGCAGACCAAAACAAGCGGTCCACATAGGACCACCCAAACACATACGGCCAAGCAACGGCCGTTTAACATCATTCAGCAAACGAACCAAACCAAACCTGGACGGTGAGGGGATCACCGTTCAATCAACAAACGTGCCATATAGGTCCATCCAAACACCCATCTAATGCCAAACTAAACGGTCCCCATAGGACCGTCCACTATTCATACAGCCCAGGAGTAGCCGTTCTACCCTAGGAAGATGAAAATACGGACGGCGCATGATGGCCCGTCCAAGATAAGAACGGTGGAAAGAAGACTGTTCTTCAAGCTGAGAGTTGAATTCTTGAGGATCTTATTTGAATGACACAAAATGCAAAACTAAATTACTAAAATGCATCTAAAACGAATGAAATGAATGCAGGAGAAGCGTAGGACCCGCACCTCATGGCTGCAGGTCCGCGCAGTGTACTTGGCACTGCCGGACTTCCAGAGGGAGCGGTTGACTGCCATGGGGTTCGGCCCCTTCCTGAGTATTGAGGTGTGTCGCTTCGACGCAGCTCTGCTCTATGCCTTGCATGACCGCTGGGACCCAGTGAGTCGGACGTTCCTTTTCCCATGGGGGCACATGGTCCCCACGCTAGAGGACGTGGCCAGGCTCACGGGCCTACGTGTGCACGGGTCACCGGTTAGCGGGACTACCTTTTCCGACTACCGGGGGTTGGCTCGGGAGTTGCTGGGCTTACAGCTGCGGTGCCCCGAGAGGCAGTCGACCCTCCTACCTCGTGCTGCTCTCCAGGACAGCCTGGGTTTACGACGAGCGGGCGTTGCGGTTGGCGAGCAGCCGGAGGAGCACCTGGAGCGACTGATAGGGCTGGCACGGCCGAGAGTTGCTGCAGGACCAGGAGCGGAGGCTGACCGAGTGCTGAGGCGGTTTCTGATGCTGATGTTCGGGCGACTCCTCTTCTCCACGCGAGCGGACGTGATGAGCTGCTGGTTCCTTCCCTTCCTCCAGGAGCTGGAGCACGTGGGCGGCTACGCTTGGGGAGCGGCAGCCCTTGCCTTCCTCTTCGACACTCTAAGTTCGACGGCGCGCCGGACGATGCTTGGGGGCTTCTCCCCCTTACTCCAGGTACGACTCTTACCCTAGACTTAATTATGCGACTCTGTGTGTTTCCTACATGCTGACACAGTGCTATGATGCAGGTGTGGGCCTACGTGTACCTGCGTGGGCTGGGCAGAGGCGAGGAGACCCGTCCTGGGCTCCTGCCGATCGCACGGAGGTGGACAGCACCTCGGGAGATGGCAGCCCTGAGACGACAGGTCCGGGAGTTGCAGGATGACCTGGACGCTCTACCGTATACCTCGGTATGCTTCTAGACTCAGACACTCTAGTTAAATGCAATTCTTATATGGTTATGATGCTGATGAGACTTTTTATTCTATGCAGGTACGGTGGACACCCTACACGGGGGAGAGCCAGGAGGGCCAGCCGTGGGTGGTGGAGGCCCTCGCCTTCTCTGGACGAGACGTGTGGCTTCACTGCATGAATGTGGTGGAGCCACTACACTTCAGGTTGGTGATGAGGACCACCAGGGTCCATCAGCCAGCCGTGGAGTTCCCTGCGCCTGAGAAGGCGGGGGAGCGGGTGACCAGGACGACACGGGGGCTCGGTGACGCGTACGACTGGACAGCGAGGAACGCCACCCAGATCGCCGACTAGACCACACGAGGGCGAGTGGTGACCGCCCGAGCTGAGAGTGACAGCACGTACTACACCGCGTACGCACGGCACTACCGGGGCCAGGTGTTCCGGGGTGCTCATCGACTGGTACGACTTCTAAACTTGAATTCTTTCTATTATGCTTACGATTCCTATATGATGATGGGCTTCTAAATGCAGCTGGACCCTGCGGGACGAGTGGCGGAGTTGCAGGGACTTCTGCACTCTACCATCAGGGAGCGGGATGAGGCCCGGCAGGCCCTGGCCTTACTGGTGAGTATTCTAAACCGTACACTCTTTAAATTATGCAATTCTATATGATTATGATTATGCATGTGACTGACCTAGAGTATTTGGATGCAGCGTGCCGAGGGTGCTCAGAGGGCGAGACCAGACGCCCCTTCCTCCTCTACGACCCGGACTCTGGCCGATCGGGCCGCGAGAGATGCGGAGTTTACTCGGATGGTGACGCGGGCCAAGGCGGCCGAGGTGGCGCTCACTGAGAGGGTACGCAACTCTAAACTTCTTTTACTTATTATGCTTATGAAATGCAATGCTTATGCAATTGGCTAATAATGATGTGTGGATGCAGACGGCCGAGCTGACCTGCCTCCAGGCAGAGCTGGAGCAGAGCCGGGTAGCGGCCAGAGAGGAGGTGGCCCGTGTGCGGGAGGAGGCTGCGCGGAGCTGACCGGCGGATACGTTGGAGACGGCACTTCTCCGGGCAGAGCTAGAGCGACTTCGGGCCTGTGCGGCCGAGGCG